>NKZK01000469.1:0-167371 GCA_002370145.1 [Candida] ipomoeae | reverse complement strand
CAGTTTAGATCTGGGGATATTACTTCCTACTTATTCGGTGCATGAAATGACCCACAGCCACGCGTAAGTGTGAACTGCATATGCAGTCATGCATATAGAGCGGCTAGCGATGATATACAGGACGACGGGCGGGAGCCGCCGATGTTGAACATACGCGTTCTATACTTTAGGTTGAGGCGCGTATGGTCACGTGGAGATTCGTGAAGCCCTAGGGCTGCGCGAATCCAGACATCTGTGACCGCTCTTATCTGAGAGAAACGTAGTCATGAGGGTCACGTGAGTGACCTGCATGTGGTCAGCGTCGAGCTGGGCGAGACTATAAATTAGAGCGTAAGCTCTGATTTACGAAAGTCATTGAATACAACAGTATCAATCCCGAAGAAGAGGAATAGTATCAATAAGATGACTAGTACTATGGGAACTACACCAACTGATGTAGATAGAGTGTCTTCACCCCTTTTGAAGACACACTTGGCTAAGAAACTAATCTCACTTCCTAGATACTTAACAATACTGCTGAGAGTGCAACTGCAAAAGCCGAGGCCGCGTGAAAAGATTTTCAGAAAGAAGGCAGTTCTCCCGTAGGGTCAAGTGATAGCGTGGACTGGACCCAAGTTACATTTAGTAAATATAAGTCTGAAAATTAACACATGATCTTTGAGCTGGCCGAAGGGATCTGACTCAAGATTAGTGTGTCATTCCTGTAGGTGACAACGTGCATGGAAAACGCAATGTAAGGACCAAGACTCATTCGCTTGCAGCATGCATGCATTTCGAGCCTTTTTCAACCATGAGCACTTTAAAAATGAGGGTTTTTTTACTCCTCGGATCACAGCCAAGAAACTTTAAAGGTGCATGTGCATGATTAGACATCGTGCTGAAGAATGTAGACCTTTCGTTTGCAGGGTTTTTGCGAAAAAGCATCTAAATGCGGTTGCTCGCCTAACTTGCTCTGCATTATCTGCATATGAGGTCCTGGCGCTAAGTTTTCCAGAAACTTGTTGAGCGGGGGAATCTGCGTCACAGGCTTCTGCTTGCCCCCTCACGTCTCCCACTAAGAATATTTCACTTTTGCCCGCCTCAGAAAGCTTCGTTTCTTATGTCTTCTGCCTCTGCGTCGCCCAGTGTAAACTACTCCTCGTATTGTGGTGACAACGGCCTGCAGGATGCAGGTTTTGGCACATTTGTTATGAACGCATGTTGAAAAAGGGCTCGTACCAAATTACCTAATAGGGTTTTCCCATGGCTGCATTCACATATTGTTGCCACTTTAAAATTTTGTCCATGAGGGTATACCAGAACATCTGCAAGTGTGAATTTGAGCGCAATAGGCTTCTAAATTTGTCGTGCATCGCGCTTATGTGCAGTAGTTCCCTGCACATACTCGGTTTTTCTCGAGTCTAAGCCATGATCGTAAGCTTCCTTCATGGTACATGTCGGCAGAAAAATGCCGACTAATTTAGCTGATTCAGGGCGGCGCTTTACAACATCTTGCATCAATCCACATCGCTCTTGACCCTTTGAATGTTTCAAAACCGTTTCCCTGGAAACGTCGTACTGCATCTTACCGTGTTTCATAACCTATGAGCTCGTAAAAAAGTACACCATTTCGGTGATAAAAAAGTCGGAGTGTATGGGGCACTTACAAAGTTTTCGAGGACTTTGCTAAATATCTCAGAAATGTTTGAGACGCTTGCCGAATACTTTCCCTGCTGCAGACGCTTCGGGATCTCACCCCTCATTGGTTGCCTCGAGGCGTTTTCCTTCATATAGCACTCGTCAACGTCACCGGCATGCCAAGCTGGCGTGCGGAACAAGCTCTGCAGCACGATATAGCTCATGTACACGACATCTGAATTACCTGCAGTCCCTGGGCGAAAAGTAGCATATGCAAACTCTAACTTAAGCAACTGCCCGGTGCGGGCAGGCGAGCTTCTACCAGAGGTCAGTAATAATGCTTCAGAGAACGAAATTACAGTTTTTGAAGTTTCAGCTAAAAACCAAAAAGATCAATTCCAAACGTCTCTATGTAAGCTTGTGTTTTGAGCCCAAAGTCCTACCAGAATCGCCTCGTATCTAACGATTGCGCGTCCGTTGGGTCGGGCAACTTGCTGTATGTTCACGTCACCTTGCGCCTCAGTTCATGCATCCACGGTGCGTAACGCTGTCGCGATAACGAAGGAAAAGAAAAGAAAAAAGAACAGATCGGTGGAGCAATATGCCCGTTGTCTCGGGGAATAATTACGAGAAAAAAAATTAGATGTTCTTTATGGAAGCTCGTATTGGTTCGTTTATTTCTAAATCCATTGTTCCGTCCTGTATGGGAAAGATCATCCCTACAGGAACACGAGAGCCCACGCACCCCTATACCCATTACTTATTCATGAGATAGCCATCCATGAGAGTGGCCGAACGCCAAGATACTAGCTAACGGTCCACCATTGCCCCACTATAACATATCCCAAACCAGATAAAACTCTAAGGTCCATTATTTAGCACAAACGATCAAAACAACGTAGACACTACATTTGCAAGGACTCCAAAAACAGAGATTTAGGCTTTATTAGGAAAGTTTCACTATAGAAAGATTATGAGTTAGATTAGTCGAGTTTGATCTTTTTTTTACGGGTTTGCCTGCATACAAACTCGACCGTCTGCTACTCCTAACTCTAGGCATGCACGATCATATGCTAAAAGCTAAAATTTTCCTCTCATGTATTGTGGTGCCCCATTAAGCACCCGGAGATTTGGCTCTCCTTCGGATCGATCACTCTTTAGAGTGCCGTGGGTAAAAGGTGCAGAATTGCCTTTGCTCGTGACCAGGCTCCCGCCCTATCGGCAGAGCGCATAAACGCCGCGCGCCCTCTTATGAGATTATGGCCCTTAGGTCGCCTTGGAGGGGTACACACGGTTCGAAAGGCGAGGGTCGCACAATAGGCGCTTTGCAGGAAAGGCGCTTTTTTAGATGGAAGGAAATCCCCCGTCTTGTTGGCCTCAATAGACGATACGCATATGCGCCATTCACCTGAGTAATCGTTCGCCTGTTGGGTCTGTTGTGCTCAGAGAGTGAGCATGATTTAGATGGAAAGATTTTACACGACCGTTCCTGCACGCATGTCTCACCACACTCTATAACCACACTTAATAATCGCTAGAGAGATTCACCACACTAAACTAAACTACACTAAACTACACGACACTACACTACACTGTACTGCACTATGGGAATACTGTAGGACACATTGACGTGTGAATGCCGTATCCGGTAAGTAGATCCGTTGAATATTGCTTTCTTTGGTTTACGGTTACTTCCATTGGTTATGGTTAATTTTTTTTTTGTTGTTTCTCGGAGATTACCCGTTTTGTCATCACTTCGATAGTACCTGAGACTGAGGCAACAGACCTGCCGTTCCATGGGTATTCTCTGATTGGATAAGCTGGCCAATTGAATGTTTACAGCGCGCATGACCAGTGACGAGAGCGATGAGATGTGCGGAGTGTATACAATCCCTCGATGCTCTTCGAGATGACATTTGAGATGACTTTCGAGATGACGTCCACATACCACTTCCAGCGGCTCGTAAAACATGCTTAAACCATGACACAATAACTTTGATGCACGTAGCCTATTAAGCATATAATTTTTTATTCATGCAAAACTTACTCAGCCTTTGGCCTTTGCAGGAAATCATTGCGAATAAACCTCTTCGTCCTATCACAGTTGTTACGAATGATGCAGGTATTGTGTATGTCCTGCATAAAAGACCCCTTTCGGTTGATCTCTTCACTTAAATAACTCAAGTCGTACGAATCAGAGATGATGTTTATTTTGAGTTTGCATGTAATCGAAGGAGGTAAACATGTAGGTTCTAAGTACAGGACCCAGCAGAGGTAATTATGTATATCCCAAGATACAGGTATGGCCCTTACACAGCTGTGAGGTTCGTCTGCAGAGTTGATTCTGCAGAGTTGATTCTGCAGAGTCGATTCTGCAGAGTCATATGACGCTAAACAATTAGATGGATCTTGCATATGTGGTTTCGTATCATGATACGAAGTCGCAGGTAAACATTTGAAGCATTGCCCACTTTATCTCCGGACTTGTGTATTGAATTTGGCTTTTGTCCTAGAGATTCCGTCAATCCCCCTCATCCAGACTCAGTTTCCCTAATCCAGAATGTATTCGCACAGCGTTCATGAACAGGGTCCAATATCCAAATAACGCCTATTTAAAAGGTTCATTGATTATATTTTGAGATAATAGCTGTGGCAATAAAAACACAATCAAGCCCAGATCTCCACGGCATCATAAAAGTCAACTCTCTTGGTGGTCTTGTCGATATTCTCCACCAATCTGTACCGTAAGTCGTCCACCAGGATTGGGTGGCCGCAGGTGATGAATGCAACACTATGAGAAGCTTCACTGATATCTGTCTCGACAATTTGTTGAAGGTCAGGACGGCCCTCGACGAATTTAATGTGGGGAAGTTCTTTGGAAAGGTGCTCCATGATATCGTGGATGGGCTTCTCGTCCTTAAGCTCCTTACTGGAGTCTTCGTCTGTAGATGTCAGCGAGTAGAGGTCTTCAATGCCACCAACCAAATCAGGACGAGTGACATAGATTGTTATATCGGAGTTGGATTCCTGGAACCTCTGGAACTCCTTGTACATCCACGTCAACGACTTGATTTCTCGCACAATCCATGTGAGCTTCAACCTTTGCTTGCTGTCAGAAGCCTTTTCCAAGTATTGGAACTCGGAAAAAAGACCGGGGATACCGTTACCTCCCGCAATAAAGTGCACATCGCTGTGGCTCTTGACCGGGTTGGATTCCCCATACGGACCCTCCACACTGACTCTCATCTGTGTGGCCTTTCCTGGCAAATTTACCACGTCCTTGTAGATGGCCTTGGTCACGCCTCCCTTCACCTTACAGAAGAACACAATCTTGTCCCCATCCTCAATATAGGTGAATGGGTGCGATTGCCAGAAGTGGTAGCTGTGCATGAAGTAGACAAAAGCATGGCCTCCAGGAATGGGCTTCCAGTACGAAGGCCTCTGGATGGTAACCTTGATGGTGTCATCAGAATAAAGGGCCACATCGGCTTTAGGGAACCCAAACATGACCATACGGACCACACGCACTATACGGTCACAGGCCCATATGGCAAACACTCCATACATGAACTGGGCGTATGAGAGTTCGTAGACATGGTACCATGTCCCAATAGTAAAGAAGGCAGCCAAAGCAATGTGGATGACCAAGAACATCTCGTACCATTTTCTTCTCAACACAAGCAAGCCTTGGAACATGATGAGGATTCCACACGCAAACGCAACCACTCCCCACACAACATAGTTCTCAGCAATCTCTTCTGCCATATCATTGTAAATCACAAAACTTCTAAAGTAACAAATATTGTGAATAGTGGCCAAAAGAACACACATTCTGGCGATCCACCGGTGGTAAGTAATGAACCTTGAGTATTTCCATCGCGTGACCCAGAGCAAGAAGTTATTCCGGCCACCAAACAAAACCAAAAGTGGCAAGAGCATAAGCGACATGATTCCTGTTCTATCAGCAACATACCGGTTGATTGCCTCGAGTCTCAGGGCAAATACTGGGTCACCCTTGAGGTAGTGGATCTCAGCTGCGCACAGACCAAACAGTAACCAGAAAAAGACGAAAAGAACAATGCTTTCAACCCGAGAAGGCACCAAGAACGAAAAAATATAGAGGAAGTTTTGCTGGGTGGCATTTTTCTTGCGGAGAAGTGCGGGCAAAACCACGTATTTTCTCCACATTCTGGAGATCTTACCATCAAAGGTGCGACGAAGCCCTGGGAAGAGAACCAAGCTCCAGTTGGCAATGGCCGAGATCACACAAATCAACCCCCAATAGGCAATGAGACCTGCGCCATAGAAAACAGAGTGGTTATAGTTCTGGAGAAAGATATCCTCGGCTTTGATCTGGAGCAACGACGCAGTCTGGTCAAGAATGATTGGGTGCGTCACTGGGTCTCCAAACGTGTAGTTACCCATTTCGGCAACAGTCAAGCCCTCATCCAAAAGTAACTGGTAACTATCAGTGATGTTCTCCCAGGTGACAGTGGTGGAGTACTCCTCAGCACATTCCTGGATGAGGAACTTGAACCCGTCCGTGGTGTTTCTGCCCTTATATGCGAAGCACCCCACCAACGTGGCCATGGCATTGATGTCGGTGCAAAAAGGGGTGTAGTCATAAGGAGTTGCACTCCACTGGGCCTCGGCCAGCGCTTCTGCCGTGCATCCCCAGTACGTGATTTCAGATAAAGTGTAAAGCTTGAGGTTGGTGGGTTTCCCGGCCAAGCCTAGCTGTATGAGAAGAGAGAAGAAGAGAAAAGAGGCCAAAAGCATGGTGGAAAGCTGCTCAGGTTTTTTGGCTCAGTTTTCTTTGGCTCAATTTTGAGTGGGTTACGAACACCCGGCGGTTCTAGTATTTATACGGGTGCAGAAGCTGGTCTGAGATCAGCCTTGCGCTGGAAATTAGTGGTTCGTGCATGGTGAAATATCCAATCAGTACATAGTCAATGCGGGTAGATACCATAGATAACTTTGACAACTGCAGCCAAGAAAAAATCATAACGCTTTTTGGCGACATACAGGATTTTTTTTTTAATCTAGAGCCACATCGAGGTCCAGTCAATGACAAAGTATTTCCAGAGCGAATACAGGCATTCACATGAAAGCCCAAATCTTTTGTCATTACATGGAGTAATGTTCATAGAGTAGTACATGATAAAGAAAACTTAATAGAGTATAATATCACATAGTATAAAACCATAGAGTCGTGGTGTTTGGGGGTCTGGCCAAGTGCACATTGATGAAACGCACCTTGACTCATTCAAATGGTAAACTCCGTCCAGGGCGGGCACCCAATTGACCCCCCTAGTTCATACCTTTCCATTGGGCTGAATCTCCATCCTAGCAATTCACCTTTAATGTTCATTATGAGGAGGATGAAGGTGGTTGTCTACACTGACACACTGGCAGCCTGGGTCTAGGGTCTAGGGTCTGGAGTCAAGAATAGTCTTGGCAATGTGTCAAGAAAGTCGGACCGGCGCCTTCACATGTCAACTAAATTTTAACTTCGTAAAATTTTCATGCAAGTGAGAGGTTTCAATTCTATGCAAACTCCACTGCTGCTGGTGTCGCCCCAACTAAATACTCGGCCGTGGATTGGCTATAAATCGCGGAACCCAGCGCCGGCTTGCGCAAGATTTCGATGAAAGTGGAAACCCCCGAGCGTCTCTTTTGCAGCTGCTGCAGTTGATGGCATAGACATTCTCGTTGGGACGAACATTCTTAGCATGAGTTTCTCGGCCTGTGATTGGTGGATTTCTGGGTGTCATGTTTCAGAATGGAATGAAGGGAAATTATGAGGAAGAAGGACGTTTTTCCTCGTCCAATTGCCCCTCTGGAACTGAAATATTTTATCTGATGCCATCTCCATGGGGAATGCGAGTCGGGGACCTGGCCCTGTGTATAAAACGGCCCGACGGTGTTTTTTGCATGGCGCGAGCAAAAAGTGGCCTGCTCGCCTCAAAATCTGCACGACCCTCGTATGCCGGCGAAAATTTTATCTATTCAATCACTCCCTCCCACATCAGATCAGATCAGATAATATTTAAGATCAGCGTGTGGTTTGAAATCAGATAGTGTTCTACAAAGACTTTTCACCCAGACAACGAACACAACGAAGACAACAAACACAATGGAGGCAATGAACATCGAAAACTCGACCATATGAAGGCCTTCTACGATACCACACCATGAGCTAGTCACATCATACGGTAAACTACGATTCCTCTGCAGAGTAAAAGAATCAAAATCCCCATTACTTCAAGCCTCCCTTAGTGCAGTCACGACTCCATTTTGTGTTTCAGGTTGTCATGGGAACAAGAGGTGGTGCATCGTTTCATTGGTTCGAGGCCTTGTCCCTTGGTCAATCTTACCCAATCACCAAAAAGAGTCCAAACCATGCGCATGATGATGGCATCTTTATGCATGAAATTACGCTCGTTGACTGCGTATTTCGCCATCTGCATCTCACCGATGCCATGCGCGGAGTTCCGGCCAGTCTCAAGCCTCACACACTCAAATCAAACGACTGGGTGGTGGGTTGTTGATGGCGGACTGCACATGTGCCCCACTGCTGAACAGCACGAGGTACTTCTTCGCGAAGCTTCAAGTAAAGGAACAAAACATAACTTTTCCCTTTTTAAACCAGAAAAAGGCAAGGCTATACCGAAATTATTAACATGTGTGCTTCCGCAATTGGAAGTCGTCAGCACTAACAGACACTCGTTCTGATTAAACTCACGTGCACGAACTAGTCCTCATTGAACTCGCCCGCATCATCTTCCAAAATACTTGAGCTCCCATGGCCGGGCCAAATTGTACCCAATAAAAGAGAAGGCAACATTGAGCTCAAAGGAAATGTCTCCGGCCACTTTTTTGGCAATGACTCCCTGGTACCAAGTTTGGTTCATGGAAAGCACCGTGGACACAATTCCAAAAAAGAAACCAACGACTCCTGCAACTCCAACAGGCAAAGTGTTCAAGTCGTTGAAGTTGGTCACGTCGTACCCTTTGAAGCCTCTCCTGTAGATAAGGTGCTCTGCGAGAGTGATACCAATGTAAATGGACACGTTGTAGCCAATGATACTCAAGAAGTTACTTATGGTCTGTTGGAACACATAGTAAGCTGGAATCGACAAGGCCAACGACACAAAGTTCCCAATGATGCACCATCCTAATCTGGGGAATTTGGCCAAAGGTGACCAGATGGCCTGCATAGACAAGGCCAACGAGTAGGAGCCCGGCAAATTATTGGCAATTGCAGAAAGCGCCAAAACCACCGTGCAGAACTTGCCAAACCCATGGAGACTATCCACGACAAGAATCTCTTTGACTAGTCCACCAACCGAGTTCTCATTAAAGGCATTGGACCACTGCGTATCGGAAAGAGTACCCATTGCACATGCCGCACCTATAATAAAGGTGAAGATGCAAGGAACACTCATTCCTACAATCATTGACACAACAATCTTCCAGGGGACAGTGTCACTAGGCATATAAACAAAGTAATCAGCTGCAGAAGGAGACCATCCGGCAACAAAGCCAAAAATGGTCGTAATGAAACTCAACACGTTTCCTGCTTTGTTAGACGCACCACCTTCAGGCTCCCATACAAACTTCTTAGACTTGGCCAAGCAAGCAATGATCACCAAGTATACGACCAAATTGGGGATCCAAGAGTACCGTTCATAAATATGGATCACCTTATAGCCGAAAAAGGCTAAAATACAGGTGATCACAACAAAGATCAAGCATCCGGCCCAAGGAGGTAAAGGGCCCAAAGAATTGAGCATTTGGACTGCAGGTAACACATTCACGGCATTCCACCCCACGCATGAGATGACATTGAATACTGCGAAAGCCCGTCCCATTATGTTACCGGTAAAATAGCGCGATAAAATCTGCTGGCGCAAGCCAAATTTGGCCCCAAAAATGGCGAAGCAGCCCACTGGAATAGTACTGATGATCGGGAAGAACACACTGCAAAGAACACATGTTTTGAAGTCAAGGTCAAAATAGGTGGGGCCTAAAATTCCTGTACTGATACCAGAGATGGCCAAGTTAGGTGATAAAAACATGGTCAATGGGGCCGCCCACGAGCCGCCCTTTCTCTGGTCCTCAGGGACTCGCTCCACGCCACGGATTTCCGCATGAAGCTTAAGTCCGATTCTGTCGATAAAGTTATGGGCCAATTCGGAGTCACTCTTGTTGGGATTTTTCTGAGCCTCTTGGTCATAAGATGTATCTCGCTGGGACTCGTGGACCACCTCTTTTTCAGAGAAGTCTTCTGCTGCCTTTCTGGACATGGTTGTTTTCAAAAGAAGAGGGGGTATCACAAAGAGCCGGGAATGTAGGTTTATTAGGGCGGGAACGGTGAACGGAATGCACGCTTAATATTTTTTTTGAATGTCATGTCCACGCATCGGGCACTCCCAGAGCCGTACCAAGTCTTATTATGCAGCGCCATGTGATAACAGATGAAATGTACAGCTGGCGCGCATAAACTTGACAGCTTATCATAACCTCGCACTATAGTATTAGTTCGCACAATAGTATAATGCCCCATTTAAATTTATATTCAACTGTATAGTTCCGGTTTCTCCTGGTTTCGTACTTTGATGGCATCAACAGACTGATTCTCTGTGATAGATGATCCGTCAATCACCTCAACGTTTTCTGTGTAGTGGTTAAGCATGGCTCTTAATATGGAAGCGTTTTCCTGAAAAAACCTCTCATAATCATTGCCGAACTCGTCAAGAGTTTCCTTCATTTCAGCCAAATCCATGCCCATGCACTCCTCTTCCTCTGTAGCCCTCAATTTCAACCCCGGGGTTTTGTCCACGATAAAAAGAATGATCAATGTGAAAGTGGTTGTCCACGCCACAATGGATACCCATGATGCAAACTGGTATCCAACTTGAACGTAGTTACCATCGATCCATCCCCCTGTAATTTCAGTCACACCATCGTACCCAGCAATGGTTTTCGTAGCAAATATCCCTGTCAATACATCGGCTATAATGCCCCCGAAGCCATGGATTACCCCAGAATAGGAATAGTCGTCTATCCGCGTCCACTTGTTAAAGTAAATGAGAAGCCGGCACAAAACAGCATTGATAATGGAGGTCACGGCTGCAGCCCATGGCCAGTAAAAACCACATGATGGTGTGATATTAACTAGGCCGACAATGGATCCCTCACATGCAGCCATCAAGGAGTACTTCCCTGTAATTAACTTGTCAACAATTGTATAAGTGAGAGAAGCAAAAGACGATGCAAGGATGGTGTTGAGGAAAATGTAGCCAGTCCTGGTATTGACTGATAATAAGGTTCCAGAGTTGAAGCAGAACCAAGCGGCCCAGATTAACGTCACTCCAATAAATGTGGTTACACTCGAATGACCCCGGGTGCTCTTGGACTTGTGCAAGCTTTTATTTCTGGGTCCCAAGTACCATGAGTAACATAACGAGGCAATTCCTGATGCTATATGCACTGGACCTCCTCCTGCAAAATCTAATGCACCCAAATTATAGAGCCATCCGTTAAGGCCCCATACCCAGTATGCCATAGGACAGTAGCATACAATCACCCAAACAGCACCCACCACTATGGAAGGCAAAAAGCGGCCTCGTTCACCAATGGAACCAAGGAAAATCTGTACAGTGGCCACTGGGAAAAACACGTTGAAGCAGAAGTTGACCACTGAAGGAAGGTTTCCGCCCTCACTTAAAGGCTTAGCTTCGTCGTTGTACAAAGCAGCATTATTGAAGTCGCCCATTATCACCGAAGTGGAAGTAGGCGACACTGCCAACGAGTACCCCAACAAATACCATATTATCACCACAACACATGTGACCATATAGGTCTGGAAGAGGATCTGCACGACATTCTTCCGCCTCAATGTGCCGCCATAGAAAAGTCCAATAGCGGGAGTAATGAGGAAAACACCAAACGAACAAAACAAGATGTATGCCATATCGACAGGAACCAAGGACTTGGTCTGCTCCTCAAGCGTAGAAGCATTTCTTGCCTTGAGGAGCATTTCAGCAGATAACAGACCCAAGCTTGGCATCTTAGAGAGTTACTGACTATGCTATGTCTTAGGAATTCAACCGTGGGCTCTGGAAGCACAGCCGTAGGAGGATCTGGGATCTAGTGGCTCTTGACCCCATGGTCTTATTAAGTATATATACTGGCTACGAAGGCTGTATCCGATTACACTGTGCAGAATGTTGCGCCAACAGATAAGGATTTACGAGGGCGGTCTTGGCGCGAAAGACTTGGCACTTGGTAGTATTAAATAGTGGAGGCCCGCACTTTTTTGCCTGAATCCGCATACTTTCCCTCCAAGACTGCATCCAGAGCCTTATCTAACGAGCCCAACTGATAGGGCCTTCTGCATCCACAGACCCCCAAATCCAAGTTCAAATTGCTATAGAAAACTGTTTCACTGCTGTTTTAATGTTGCTCTCTACTGCTATAGAATGCTGTAGATTTTATGCCGGAGAGCACAATTAGTATAAGGTTTACACTTTACACTTCAACTTAAGCATTGTTTATCGGGGCCCAGGTATGTGAACTACGTGTTAATGCCAAGTATGACGTATACCAAGTCTGCATGGAATCCTGGCTTATGATAAACGGCAATGACTTTGCATGAGGGGAATCTACTGGCTTACGAGAGACACTTGCTTCCTGTTCACCTGCATAAGATGTACCTAGCCCAGCCTCACTTACTGGTACTTCAGTAAGGTACAATGACCACGTGAACTCACTGGCCACGGAAGGTCCAGATGGCATACCTGATTGCAGTAGCATTTAGCAGATTTCAGTAGCATTCACTCCTGAAATATTGCCATGAGGTGTTACGGTGCTATGCGATTCCGGCCCTGCAGTATTTAGCGCATGCGTCCTTGGCGAACCGATAAGAGATCAGCCCCACCTTTTAGGTTTTAGTCATGTACACGAGGAAAATGTGCATGAGATAAAAATCCCAAGCGGAGTAGCTCCCGATCGCTCATCTCTCTATACGCAGCACTATAACACTACTCTACTACTCTCACTACCAGACCATTACTCCATTATCCCATTACTCTACACTACCTACACCACACCACACCACAATACTACTGCACTATCGATTACACTGCTTTACTACACTTTTCCTACTGTATTAGAATAAAAATTGGTATTAAAATTGTTAGAGTCAACATTAAAAATAGTATTGGAAATATTATAGTTTCTGTCTAGTTATGGGCGTAATTTGACTATTGAGTCATAGTAAAGCTTGGGTCGTAGTAAAGACAATACTAGTCAGAGATAAGTCACACAACTCATACAATACTGTTTTTTTATAATATTTTTTTTTAAAAAAATTGGTATCCACTAGAATTTTATATCAGTGCTTCTTCAAAGTATTTCGTCTTATATTATTCACAGTTACCATTTTAGTCTAGATAACCTATGACAAGTCTCATGTATTCATGTTTATTTCAGCACACACTCAAGAACTGCGAAACTCTAATCACAATGCAAAAATCGAAAAAGGCTTCAAAACGTCTTTCAGTCTCATGGAAAACTCTTCCAACTCCAGGGATCATTCTAAACTATTTACATGCAAATTTGAGTTTGTGGTTAACTATACAGCTTGACCATGTGGTATTCTAATGGCTCACCACACCTACAACACTTCTCGCGACCGACCGCACTTCTCATCTCAAGGTGCTCTCCCCAAGGTATTCCAAGCCATGACCTCCCAACAACAGGATTTAATATTCTTCACCGACAACAGTCTTTTATCGGAAGCACACTTTGCTGAAGGAAAACATTTTTTGCA
The DNA here is from genome assembly GCA_002370145.1 of [Candida] ipomoeae. Classification (NCBI taxonomy): domain Eukaryota; kingdom Fungi; phylum Ascomycota; class Pichiomycetes; order Serinales; family Metschnikowiaceae; genus Metschnikowia; species [Candida] ipomoeae. The sequence continues at coordinate 153,915 of NKZK01000469.1, read as the reverse complement.
TGTCATCTCCCACAACGCAGCCACCAAACCTTCATGGCTTATTAATGCCTTGATTGAAAACTGCCTAGCAGGTACTGCCAATCTGGTCAATAGAGATGTTATGGCCACGCCGAAACCACGGGCTCTGCTCACATACATTTCCTTTGCTTCGCCTCGCGATACTGTCATCAAGAGCTGTCGCAAGCAAGGCCTAGACCTCGATACCTATGAGGAGTTTGAGTTCGTGGACTACTTCACTGGTCTTTTCAGCAATAAGATCAAGACTCCACTGGACCCATCCTCGGAGGTCAACCGTTTGTTTGATGACATAATAAAGAAGCTAGCTCTGTCCAAGAATAAACGTAGAATGATGGTGGTGGAGTGTCCCGAGTTGCTTCTAGCAGGTACTTCTTTGACCAGTGATGAGTTGATGTACAACCTTCTCAAGCTTAACCGAGAGTGCAATGTGTTGTTTGTGCTGGTAAACACGGACACCTCTATTATAGATTTCAACCATACTATTGCCAGTGATCCAGTTTTCCGCATCACCGACTTCTACGTCAAGTTGCACCACACCTCGTCGTTGAACATAAGCATCCTACCTCTTACTACAGGAAAAGCCAAAGACATTACTGGCAGTGTTTGTGTGTCTAAAGGATCGCAGAGCCTGAGTTCCGGACTCAAGGTCAGCGAGAAAGAGTATGTATACCATGTGTCCAAAGAAGCTAGTGTCAAACTATACTTTAGATGAGGACTTCCGGTTTAGCCCGGAGTTGGCGGCTTCCTTCTTCTTGTGCACTGTGTATAGATCATCCAATGCAAACTCAATGGCACACCGGGACCATATGATGGGGAACAACGGCCACACTGACCTCTCGCCCACCAAGATCCAGTAGGGGATGTTTTCCATTGTTTTATGCACATCAAAAACCCGCCCGAAATCTCGCACCAAGTAGCGGAGCTCTGGCACAACAGTGATCTCACGAAGGCCTGTGGTCATCTGGGCATTTGTGGGCTTTTCGTCGATGCAGAGCCGTTTGATAAAATCCGGCAACAATCCGAGCTTGTTCATGACCTCAAGCCTGAACTGAACCTCCATACCTAACACGCACTTCAAGTGCTTGATGTAATTCACGCCCGATTCTTTTGGGAGCTGCTTGCTCAAAGGTTTGGAGAGCTTCATTTTCTTGGTTTCGTCTTTCACCTTGACCATTTTGATCTTGGGCGTATTGCTGCTTGGGGTTTCGGGATTATCTTCTCCGTCATCGTCAGGCACCTTGATCTTGCCGTATAAAATCTGGTGCTTCAAATCGTTGTTTATCAATGGGGCCAAGTAGGGCCGGGCCAAGCTATTGATGAAGTGGTTGACGTTGAAGAGCTCGGTCAATCTTGTGTATGGCGAGTTTGTCTCTGAGAATTTCACTGACGAAGCATGGGTGGAGGGTGAATTGGACCGGAAGTATTGGTGCAGGTAGCTTGCATCTTGTGGTTTCAAGAACTTGATTTGCAAGTTGGGCTCAACCGGTACTATGTCTCCAGTAAAGTCCTTCACATACAACTGCACATCATCCGATAAGACACCCGTGCCTATGGAGGCATAGATGGCCGTCCAGATGATAACATTGGGAGCAGTGATATAGTTGAGAAGCGTAGGGATGACCAGATGCGAGGGATGGACCACGATGTTCAATATCCTTCGTGTCTTCAAGTACGCTTCTTCAAACGTCAAGTCACCAATGGTATCTCTGACAAACTTCAAGAAGATAAGAATGTCCTGCGAATAACCTTTCCTCACAACGTTTTCGATCACGTTGCCGTATCTCTCATCCACATCATGGTTTAGCTGGTCGATATCTCCCATGACGTCAGTAATGCCCAAAAGAACAGGCACCAAGTCCTTCTCGGATAAGGTGCACACGAGAGATGCCACCGCTGCGCCAATAGCACTGCCTCCAATGATTCTGGGTAGCAAGCCTTTAAAGAAAAGTGCTCTGACCACACCTAAGTGGCAGATACCAAAGAGCGAACCACCTTGGAGAATGAGAGCCGTGCAGCCAAAACTCTGGCGGGCATCATGGAAGAAATTGATCTTTAACTGCCTGCTATTCATGATATAGTTATCATCCGGATCGGAAGTAATGCTCTGGTGCAAGTAATTCAAGCAATCTAGCACCTCCAAGATGTACTGCTGGATATGGAACTTGGTGCCCAAATAAGCCTTGGTGTACAACTTCTTCTGGGCGATTCCAGCAAAGTTACGGATAAGCCCCGAGCGCAAGAGAGACATGACCAAGCGCTCGTCGCCCGCCAAGAGGGCCTCCTTCAACAAGTTCATGCGGTCGTTGATGAGGATATAGTCATAGTGGTGGGACACAAAGTTCTGTCTCCACAAGTCCATATTGGTCAAGCGGTCGATCTCACCAACAGTATCCCTGAACTCCAGGTAGGTCTGGACATTTGCAAGCAGGTTGACGGCCTCCTTAAGCTTATCTTTGCGAGTGTGCATGGAATAGAGCTTGCGGAACCAGAACATCCAGATATCAAGGATGAAGTCGATGAGGAGCCACACAAACGATGGCGTATGGTTTGCAATGAACGTGGCAACCGGTAGAAGAAGATTTCCGCTAGTGTTCGTATCATAGCGGCAGTGTAAAGCAATGTAGTACTCGCTATATAGTGAGAACACTCTGCATGTGAAAGGCCGCGCAGCTCCACCCCACAACAGACCTAACCGGAGAGAAGTAGAAGTCAGTTGACCATAATCAACCCGATTTTTTTTTTTTTTTCATATATAGCCACAGTAATTCTTGTGGATTCGTTACTCTACCACTTGATCAATTAAACCATTGTTTTATTAGTAGTGTACACAGTCTTAGTGTCTACTTACTGTCTCAGTGTCTCATAGTGGGCTACTCATAGTGGTATATTCGAGTCTCACTGCCTACTAGATGTAAGTGCGGTATCGTCTAACCACTGGTACACCACCGACCCAGTTATAGAACTACATATATAATAGAAAATCCACATAGACCATAATCTTCCAAATTTGAACAACTAGCTTCAAAATTGCCAAACCCCGGGAATGCCCTAGGTGACTAGTGGTGTTGTCTTACACCTTGATGGACAGTAGCAGTGCGCGCACGTGACCAAAAATTTTATATCTCATCTCCATCTCTGCACTATTCACCAACACCATGTCGTCCGTTAAACCTAGAGTACAGGAGGTCAAGAACCCGGTATTGCCCGGCAAGTTATCGGCCGAGCAGCAGTACTGGAAAGGCTATGTCAATCCGCAGCTCGTCAAGGAGAACTTCCCCATCAACCATATCCACTTCAACCCGGTCTCACCCTACGATTTCGCCGTCACCTCCTCCACACGAATCCAGGTGTTTTCATCCAAAACAAGACAGGTCATCAAGACCTTCTCCAGATTCTCCGACACCGTTTTTTCCGGAGAGTACCGTTTCGACGGAAAACTTCTTGCTGCAGCAGATGCACTGGGTCTCGTGTCTATTTTCGATGCATACCAGCCCAGAAGCATATTGGTGAACATCAACCCATCGTCTCACCCAACACACGTGGCCAAGTTCCACCCCACGATTGGAAACCAGCTTGTGACCGGCTCGGACGACCGGTCACTTCGAATCTACGATATTTCCCAGTCAGCCCTGGGCCCCATTGCGCATTTCGACGAGTCTTTCCATGGTGACTATATCCGGTGCGTCAACTTCATCCCCGGAAACCCCAACTTGCTAACTACGGGATGTTACGATGGAGTGGTGCGTCTTTTCGATACCAGACTGCCGCTGCTTGTGGCCAAGTTCAACCAAGACAACCCTGTGGAGGATGTGTTGGCCCTCTCACCTACTACGCTCGTTTCTGCAGGAGGCCCCCAGGTCAAGGTGTGGGACTTGTCTAGAGACTCGAAGATCCACGAGTTCCACAACTTCACCAAGACCGCCACCACCTTACACAATACGGGAGACCGTGGGTTGCTCGTAGGCTCTTTGGATGGTCACGTGAAGGTGTTTGACTATACCACGACCAACTGGGACGTCAAGTTCGGCTGGAAGTTCGGATCTGGAGGAGTCTTGTGCTCTGCAGTTTCGCCTAACGCCAAGCACTTTGTTACCGGATTAAGTTCCGGTTTGCTTGCCATCAGAACACGCAAAATGGAGTCCAAGCCCACGGCAAAGAAACAAGCACGCACCAGTGCCTACGCCAGAATCACCAAGGGTGCAGACTACATGGGAGAAGAGGAAACACAGATCGTCAACTCCACATCGTCCAGCAATAAGAGACTCAAGCAATTTGAAAGACATTTGAATGCGTTCAAATGGGCCGAGGCTCTAGATAGTGCGGTGTCCAGCCGATTGCCCAAAGAGCAGACGGTCTCTCTACTCAACGAGTTGAAGAAACGAGGCAAGATCAGGATCGCTTTATATGGCCGAGACGAGGTGTCGCTCATGCCCATTCTCCAGTGGCTCATCAGGAACTTGGACGACGTGCATTCCTTCAACATTGTGTGTGACTTTATTGCGGTGATTCTTGAGATGTACGGTAACTTGATGGACAAGAGTGTGGCCCTTGAAGAGGCCTTTGGAACCCTCACCAAGAGGATCCAGGTCGAGGTCAAGAAGTGTAGAGAGGCCAATGAGATTAGCGGCATGTTGGAGTTATTGGCCGTTTAGACGGATTTTGCATATAGTGAACTACGGTTCATTTTTATATACATAGCTAAAGGTAAAGTGGCTTGTAGTACGTAGTGTCCAGAATGTCTTCACCACCTGTTGCTCTTCTTTCTCCTCTTCTTCAGCTTCTTGGCCTCTGCCACCTCTTTGCACTGGGTGGAACAGTACCACTTCTGCTTGCTAAAGTTCATGGCCGCTGCCCGACTAAGACCCACACACTTATAGTGAAACCAGTCTCCATTCTTGCACTTGTCATTATCGCATCCAATCATATCGCCGAAAGACGGCTGGTTACAGAAACAGTACCTTTCAACCACGGGCTCTATAGGTGGAAGTGGCTGAACAGGAACAGGAACATTCACAGCAGCAGGCATCTGGGTGGTCTTTGGTGTTATGTTTAGAGTGGTCTTTGGTGTGGCACTTGGAGTGGCACTTGGAGTGGTCTTTGGTGTGGCACTTGGAGTGGCACTTGGAGTGGCATTTGTAGTGGCATTTGTAGTGGCACTAAGAGTGGTCGTTGGAGTGGTCGTTGGAGTGGTTTTTGAAGTTGTCTTTGAAGCGGTTTCCGAAGTGGTCTTCGAAGTGGTCTTTGGGATGGTTTTTGGGATGATAATCTTCGGCGTTGAAGTACTTGGAGCATCGCTCTTTGGGGATACCTGTACCTTGTCCAGTGGTCTCAAGGCTCTTCGCCTAAGGTCGTCCTTTATGGCCTTCGGTTTGACCACCTTTCCTTCCGCACTGCTCAGTGTAGGGTCGCTCTTTTTCGAGGAATTAAAAATGAAGGAAATCACACCCTGCGTCTGTTTAATAATCACCTTCCCCAGTTCTTTCAACACTCTTTCCTGAAGAGCCTCCACGCGTGACGTGAGGGGGTTTTTCTCGTAATGTTCCTTGAGCTGCCTCCGAAGGATATTTTGTGACAGTGGATCCCGCGGTTTCCTATTGTTTTCTAGCTGGTCCAAGCTGTGTTTTAGCATGGAGTGATGTGTTTTTATCTGCTCATAGAGACTCTCGAGCTCGGCCACACTCTCTCTGTTGGCCCGCACTATGGAATTACGACACGCAGGGAAGACGTCTGCTATTTCCGCCAAAGACTGTGGCAGCGAGGGCTGCTGATAGGGGTATTTCTGAAAGAGTTCATGGAGCTTGTGCTTCTCCTCCTCTGCTGTGATATTACAGCTCTGCACCACCCAGAGCGACCGCACAATGTCACAGGGTAGATGGTCGAGCGTGGAGAGGAAAGTGCTGGACACCGAGCTGGAACTCTGTACCACGGTGGTCAAAGAAGACATCTCGTGGACCTATAAATAGTATGGAGTTCGGAGTTCGGAGTATGGAGTATGGAGTATGGAGTATGGAGTATGGAGTATGGAGTATGGAGTATGGAGTATGGAGTATGGTGTATGAATGAGCAGTGTGAATGGGTGTTTACTCGCGTTCTCAATCACGTTGCACTGAATACCGCCTTGAATTTCCGCACTATAACTAAATACACAGGCACTATAAAAACAGCACTATAAAATGTACTATAAAATGTACTATAAAATTACTAGCACTACAGTCGACTTGTCCGCATCATACATTCATAGCTATAACACGAGGAAGTTAGAGAACAGGATTTACTCCAAGTCCTTCTTGAGGGTACCCATGAAGGCTCTCTTCTCAGCAGGGGTCTGGAATCTACCCTTACCGAACTTAGAGGCGGTGTCAATCCATTTCAAGTTGACCTTCTCCAAAGCTCTTCTGGAGGTGTCAACGTACAAGGACTTTCTCAAGGTAACAACTCTCTTTCTGGTACCTGGGATACAACCCTTCAACAACACGAAGTCGTTGTTGACGTTACCGTAGAAAACGAAACCACCCAATGGGTTGATGGTCTTCTTGGTTCTGTCGAACTCGGTAGCACCGTTAGCCTCGTCAGCACCAGATCCAACTCTGTAGACCTTGTGGTTGATGGAGGTTCTGTGGTGGTAACCGTTTTGACCAGCTCTGGCAACGGTCCAGTTGACGTTGGCTGGGTGCCAAGCACCAATACAAGCAACCTTTCTCAAACCTCTGTGGGTCTTTCTTGGCAACTTCTTGGTTCCCCATCTGTGGGTAACACCCTCGAAACCGTGACCCTTGGTGACGGCGACGACGTCGATCATCTCGTTTTGCTCGAAAACAGAGTCAACAGAGACAGTCTTCTCGAAGTGCTCCTTAGCCCAGTTGACCTTGTCCTCGATGGAACCACCGTTGATTTGGATCTCAGCCAAGTGAGCCTTCTTTTGGACCAATGGGGTGTTCTTGACCTGGGTGTGGGCCAACACTCTGACAACAGAAGCGTACTTGGTGATCTTGGCAAGCTCACGGTTGATCTCGCTAGCACCGTCGGCGTACTTAGCAGAGTACTTGGTGAAAGCCTTCTTCTTGGACTTGTACCAGTTCTTGTAGAATCTTCTCTTGACTTCCTCGGAAAGGTGCTCGGCCCAGACGGTGGTCAAGGATCTCAAACCTCTTGGAGTTTCAACGTAACCGACAACACCGACAACAACCATTGGTGGGGTGTCAACGACGGTAGCAGCCTCGACAATCTCACGCTTGTGCATCTTAGAGCCTGGTCTGTCCAAGTCTCTGACGATGGTGGTCATACCAGCCTTGTAACCGAGGAAAGCGGTCAAAGCAACTGGCTTAGACTTGACGTCCTTAGGGAAGGACTTGACCTTACCTCTTTGGGAGGAAGCTCTCTTTCTTGGGAGGAAACCCAAGGAACCGTGTCTTGGTTGTTCAAACTTTCTGTGAGACATGTTACGTTGAATGAAGTGGAGAAGAAAGATTTTTTTCAGAGAAAATTTTTTTATAGCGTGCGACTACTCGCTGCTCGCCGGGTAACATGTGCGTACATGCAGGCAAGGCGTTCTTCGATGCCCCTGCGAGATGCGACACATGCGACACTGGATGCGACACTCGATGCGACACTCAATATATGGCAACCCTATTCATGAAATACTCACTACATAATAGAGTTTATGATAGGGGTGGTCTAGATCGTATTTATTCGTATTTATTCGGATGGTATCGTATTGAGAGTTCGTATAAGAGTTCCTGTACATAGTTCCTGTACAGAGTCCTAGAGCCCTAGAGCCCTACAGATCCCCTCAGGGTTCCATGGTCTAGATCATATGTGTAGAGCAGTCAATAATGATTTGGCTCATACCCACGGGTTTAAACATACAAAAAAATTCAAATTGTAGAGCCAAGAAATAGTCACAGGTGTAGATTCTAGTCACAAATCTAATCTGGCCATAAAGAGAGTCTAAACCTGATCTGATTTTACCTACAATTTATTTCTGTATAAAAGGCAAACGACAAAATATACAACAAGATATACAACAAAATATATCTTCTAAAAAGCATGCAACAAAGTATATCTTCTAAAAGAGATATTCAAGATGTGAGTGTTGTATTGTGTATTTTTGTTTCACATTTCTTTTTAGTATTTTGTTTTATATTTTGTTTCTGTTTTTGTTTCAACTTTTGTTTCATATTTTGTTTCAGTTTTGTTTCAGTTTTTGTTTCGTTCTCATGTTATGTTCCAGTCAGGTCTCATGTGAGGCTCATTCTAGTAGTAAAGTCCACGAGTACTGAGGGTTTGAAAAATGGCCGAGAATCTGAGTACGACTGCGAGTCGAGGGTGTGACTTTGAGTAGAGGGTACAGCCTCTGGTACAGTCAAGGGTACAAGTGGAGGTATGAGAGGTCCTCTGAAGCACATACGAAAAGTCGTCACCCTGAAACACTACTTGTGTTAGGTGTGGCCAGACCAGGGATATTTTCTAGGGTGTAAAATGCCTCATGTATAGTAAGAGCATCAAACAGAAATCTGGGCCCATTTGGGAAACGTCACGCAGTATACACTCTGGACGTTCTCACTACAGCAGGCCAACCACTCAAGAGGAATGTCTACTCGGAAATAGTCTTCAGACAAGGACAGGAAGGAGACAAGACAACGACAGAAAAATAAGAAGTAGAGACAAAAAACAAACAAATCAGGCAAGACAAACGACAAAAGACAAAATAAGACAAGATAAGACAGACAGGACATACGTCAGATTCTAGAACTACCAGCACCACAATTCTCATCGTAAATAGACATCAAAGAGTGAATATTTATAAACTGCATCATCGAAATGAGAAAGCATCAAAAAACAGTAAATTGAGCAGAAGAGCATATGAACAGGGAACAGATGAACAGGGAACAGATGAACAGGGAACAGGGAACAGGGAACAGGGAACTCTTTACGAGGTCCTACTGAAGTTGGAATAACTACACCTTTTGGGTATTACTGAAAAGTCCGAGTTCAACGATGTACAATGAGAAACAGCAGCTGGCTCATATACAATGTATTATCTGTAGGGAATCACCAGTAATAATACATCATGTGATCTACAAGTTTTCTGGTGGAGACCTGCATACCCCTCTTCGTTGTTGCGTAAATACTTGTGTAAATAGGAAGAAACCATTTCATAGGGAAGTATATTTTTCAAATTTAAAGGGTGTAGATCAACTTTTTAATCGTTTATCTGTCTGTAAATCTGTCCATATATACTCTGTAAATTTATCTGTAACTCTGTCTGTAAATCTGTCGATCTTGATGTGTTGGTGTGTGATGTGGATCCATGCGCACATAACCACACAATAAAGCCGAGAGTGCATGTACGAAGAATTTAAGTACTCTATTGTCAAAGGAAAGATAGAAAATATCGCTTAATATGCCTACATCTCGCCAAGCAATTGGGACGGACCAAATTTTTTGGGGAGGCCCAGATCCGGGGGTGCATGCCCCGGAACTGGCCGTTCCGGGCCTTATATCCAGTTCCGACCTATTAACTCAGGTTGTTTGATCCTACTCCACAAAAAAATATTTTTAAGCTTTTTGAGCCGTTTTGGAATACGAGGATCTGCAAGACTTGCATCTCGTCACGAGAAGCTTAAATCTGGAGGGGATGGCTAGATTCTGGAGGGGATGGCTAGATTCTGGAGGGGATGGCTAGATTCTGGCCGGGATGCATAGAGCACGTGCCGTGCACGTGACCATGATCGAAATCGTTGGCCGAAATAGCCAATTCCGGGGCTTATATCCAGTTCCGACCTATTGACTTAGGTCGTTTCATCTGGTCCACCAAAACATATTTTCGAGAATTTCCGAGATATATCAACTGCCAGCAATGTCGAGGCAATCATATTTTTTTAGCAACCTAAAATTCCTCGAGGGTTGGCCGTCAAGAATTGGACACGTTTCGGACGTGCATATCACGTGAGCAACCCGAGGGTCTTGCTGCTTCCATGTTCTTCTGGAATGCAGCGTATCTGCCGCAAGACAATAGCCACCACTGCACTACATTACAGTACACCTTATTGCCTACGCTCTACCAATTGACTAAACCTTATTTACTAGGATCTATAAATCAACCCCTGTACCCGGCCTCTACAATTGACTTCTCCACCATTCAAGTCCATGTAAAAAAAGTGTTAATGCCCGTGTAAAAGGCTCACTATTTTTAGTATCTAACTACCAGGGTACTACACATCAAAGGCATACCAACGTAGATTCCCCCCGATGCACCGTCCCACCAAGCAACACTCAATTGAGCCCCCAAGCAAAATACCGCTAAGCCACCAATGCCCCTAGTTTGTAGCTTGTACGTGTTCGAAGTCGTGTAAGTGCCAATTCAACTCAATTGACCTTCCATCGTATTCCACCAAGAATTTCGTCTCCAAAGTGTACGTGTGCTTTGGTGGCAGCTTATGCGGAGAAGGCGATAACCTCAGAAGTTGCGTCTCGCACCGCCACGCTCGTGCAGGCACGCCGTCTCGGGCCAGACAGAATTACTAAATTGAGCAAGGTTTGTCAGCCTTTAGTCAGTGAGCCGCACGCGGTGCGGCGCAGAAGGTGTGCGGCGCAGTGCGGCTCAGTGCAGCTTACCCACTTCTCGGGCAGCCTGTGGCGCGGATAGGGGCCCACATTACTAAGGGCTGACAAATGGTTGCTAAGTATAAAGAGGCCTAGGCCGACCCCGTTTTCTCCTTCATCATCATCAAACTTTCCTTCCACTTCTATCAATCTCCTATCTACTCAATTCAATTACAATGTCTAAAGTTTCTGTCGCAGTTCTTGGTCTCAACGGTGCCTTGGGTGCCCCAACCATCGAGGCTTTCGAGAACCCTATCTTCAAGGACAAGATTGCTTTCCCCGTGTTGGCACTTACCCGTGACCCATCTTCCAAGCAATCTACTGAAACCATCAAGTATGTTGCTGCTGACATCACCGGCAACAAGGAGGACACCATCAAGCAATTGAAGGGCATTGACGTGGTTGTCTCTCTCTTGCACCCTACCCCAGACATCCTGGCTGCCATCGAGGAAATTTTGACTCAGGTCAAGCCTAAGCTCTACATTCCATCCCAATTCGGTTGCGACATTGCTGAGGCCGACAAAGTTCTCCCAACCTTCCTTGCCCTCAAGACCAACCACTCCAAGAAGGTCAGAGAGGCCGGTATCAAGGTGGTTGACATTGTCACCTCTTTCTTCGCCGGTGGCCCATGGTTGTACGAGATTGTCGGCCACTTGGGTGTTGACGCTGACTCCAAGACCGTCACCTACCTCGGTGCCCCAGAGACTCCTCTCTCCTTCACCAACTTGAAGGATGTTGGAAGAGTTGTTGTTTCCGTTGCCTCCAAGGCCAACCAGGACCTCCCAGACACCATTAGAGTGCAATCCGGCAAGATCACCCAAGAGACCGTGATCAAGAGATACGAGGAGTCCCACAATGTCAAGTTGACTGTCAAGAAGGTCATCCCCAAGGAGGAGGTGTTGAAGCAGGCCCAAGCTGCTTGGAACGGAACCGACTACAGCAAGTTCCTCTACTGGTTGAACGTCATTGTTTCCCAAGGTGAGGGAAGCGGTGCAGCCTTCAGCACCACGCAAAACGAGCTTGTTAACCCAGGCGAGTCCTTGTGGAAGTGGGAGAAGTACTAATCGAAGAATGTACTGATGCAATTAAAAAATAGTCAATAAAAGATCGAATATACTGAAAGTAGTCCCGATTCTATTACGACAATTGCCTATTACCAAGGTTTACTACTACAATTCTATACTACAATTTTTTTAATACAATTCTATACTACAATTTTATTAATATAATTCTATACTACAATTCAATTACTTCAATTCTATACTCCAATAATACTGCTACAATTCTATACTACAATTCTATACATCAATTCCCATGTAGACCAAGTTCTTAAGTGTTATGTAGGGAATTAAACATGGACCGGAGACTCAATCATCCGAGTCCTAGAAAGCACTTGGCAGTTATCTAGAATTTCTTAAAGGCTCTCTTCAACGCCGAACGGGCGTCACCTTCATCCACTCCGTAATCAGCCCCACTACCCAGACCCGTGTCCACCAAGTCTGCAGTATTTATAGCAGTCTCCACCTGCTCCGGCTTGCGCATGCGATGCTCTTCCTGGCTGCCTGCAAAATGCTGCGGAAAGTGTGGGTACCTCACCAGAGGAGAAGACGATAGCTTGTTTAGCGGCGAGTTGATGTTCATCATGGAGTACATCATGGAGTTGAACTGCGGCGTCAAATTGAATGCCATGTTGTAGTTTTCCAAAATCGACTCCATCCTGGGTGTAGCACAGTCCTTCTGCGTGGGTGTCTGAGGCACTATGAACTTATCTCCAGGAGCCTGGTCAAAGCCTCCATCCGACAATGACAGGGCCAGCGTGCCCATGAATGAGCCTGTATCCATGGACATACAAGAATCAGCACTTAGCGATACTATGGAAGAGCGAAGACGGCCCGAGTCGGAATCTATGGTCGTGCTCGCCGAGACCTGCTCATGATCGTCATATTTCAGTGCGAGCGCAGCTCGTCCCCCATCGTCCACCGTCAACTTGAACGAGAAAAGATCGTCTTCGATGAAGGAGATATTTTGGGGGCTTCTTTTTTGGGACCCATGCTTTTCTTTTTGGAAGTATTCCGGCTTATTTTGGAGCGGCAGTGACTTGAGGATCCGAGATCTCTTCTCACTGTACCGCAGTTCTCTCAGCGCATTGTACCGCAGTTCCTTCAAGTCCGGACTCATACGAAGACTGGGCTTTAAGGCACTATTTGGAGGCGTGTTCAAATACGCCGGGGGCGAGATCTCGTCGCTTGTGATCAACGAGAGATTGTTCATGGTGGCCGGCGTAAGGCCCATGTAGGGTTTCTGTTTTTGGGAGTTGGCCAAGGTAGCGAGGTTGTCCCAAGAGGGTGAGTCCGAGGTGGAGGTGGACACCGAGCTGTTTTTCCTGGCTTTTTTCCGGGAAAGTGCCGGAGAGACCTTCATCAACGGCGTGAAGGTATCGGGTTCGCCCATCTGCATGATCATATTGGAGTTCGTCTCAGCACTGGGGCTGGTGGACTCTGGGAAAGCCCGGAATTGCATGGTGAACGATGGGTAGTTGCCGTCCTCCTTGTTCAGCTTGGCAGGTCTGCCTCGCTTACGTTTCACCGGGGGGTCTGTCGGTTCCGAGTGTAAAAGAGACATAGATGGAAAGCTGACGATCGCTAAAAAAGAGAAAATAGGCGAGAATTTAAGCCTCGCTAGAAAGTGCCGAGTGCCGAGGCTTGAAGGAACAAAGAATGCTGCGATGGGGTGATCAGGCAGGAGAATAATGAGGTGGTTGTGAAGTCCAAACGCGTCAGAGAGAGAAGCGGCCCGATGAAATGAAGCGGTTTATTATCTTGGGATTTTCACGTACATGATCGGCATATGTGCTGAGGGTTTCCGACCTGCTTATATGCATGAAGGCAGCGAGGATCATAAGCGATCCTACATGAGGAACAGAGGGTTGGCTGAAATTAAGGCTACGGCGTTGGCCGAATTCTAGAGCTTTAGGTCTTGGCTGCATTTTTTTGATCTACGGCGCTATTACGTTTGCGATGGTGGCTTGTGGCATAGAGGCGTGGTGAGGGAGGTGAGGACTATGCGCTATTGTTTGGTGAGAAAGCTGCATTATCAAGAGCGGCAGGGGTTTCCGTGGGCAGGCCAGCGGATATACGCTTTTGAAACGGCCCCATTTGGATCTTCGCTGACAACCACAGCCATATGCTCCACACTTGCGATCCCACGAGAGAATGGACAGCCCCACGGGCGATCCGTGTGCCGGGACCATCTGCATAGTGCGTCGTTCCATGCGAGTAATAAACACTCAATGGGGATTTTTTTTGCGCGAGCCCTATCGAAGAGCAAAACATTGCAACGCGGCCCTGGCCTTCCTGCACCCTTTGGGCATCCAACCCATCTGTCTCTGTACTATAAGATTGACTTGATGCATTTACATGAAATAAGCTAACATAGTCCTCTTAATTTTAGATCTTAGTACTAGTGCATAGGCTAATTACTCTGCTCTAGTATAAATTCTACTCTAGGTTCTACTCTAGGTTCTACTCTAGTCTATATGGATGAGTGCTTTACTCGAGTACTATGACCTGAAACTGTAACAGCGGCTGTAACCACCATAACTAATTTGTAGTATTCAAAAAAAACTATTCATTGTGGCTCGTTTATGTGCTGCAAAAAGGGCTTGTGATGCATTGTTGATGGGTAGTGCTCATAGGCCTCGGCATTATCACAGGTGACGGAATGTGCAGTGAGATTTTGGCCCGAGCATTCTCCACCTGGGTGACGTAGTCCACCATGCTTATAATCTAGAGGGGTAGGGAGTAAGTGAAACACTACTGCTGCTACTGCTACTACAGTTTAGAATAGAGTATAGTATAGTATATTTAGTGGAGTAGAGTATAGTAGGGTAGTGAGAACCGAGGACTGAATGAGTGAGTGAGAACCGCGGACTGAATGAATGAGTGAGAACCGAATGAATGAGAACTGAATGAATGAGAACTGAATGAATGAGAACTGAATGAATAAGAGGACTGAGGACTGAGAGCGACAGGATAAAGTCGCGTCGCGTCGAGCCAGTTAAGAGTGACATGTGATGCCATGTGCTGATACAATGAACAATACGAAAGTGATCTGAACCGCTGGATGAACGATACAAAGGGTGCGCCATCTGTTTATATCTCCGCAAACAATGTCGCATATAAAAAATATCGAGACGTCACCAGCACCATTCACAGCCATTCACAGTCGCTCACAATACCCTCTACATGCACCTTCAACAACGCACCACTCCATTGCCTCACTCCATTGCCTCACTCTACTACAATAGTCTCACTGTACAATAGCGAGAATTATATACATCAATATGTTCACTTAAACCGAGGATATAAATTCTACGGAATATTTATTTGCCCTATAAAATTGTTACAAGTTTTTTATATTATTAAATGCTAGAATTCTATCTGAAATTATAAATCATATACCGATATATCACACTTTAAAATCACACCTTAAATAGGATTAACGCACCTCATAGTAATGCCTCACCTCACCAATGCTCGCCTCACTAATTCAATGTTCAATGTTCAATGTTCAATGTTCAATGTTCAATGCTCAATGCTCACTCAATACTGTGCCTTGCCCCACCAACTACCAGCTACCAGCCTATTGTGATCCACCTCCACCAAATCATAAGCTGTCCATATTATTATTATTTGAGTCTAAATCATTAACTAAGCTTATTTTTGATCCTACTTTTTGATCCTACTTTTCGATCCTACTTATTCGATCCTACTCATTTGATCGACTATTTATTGGCTATAACTACACCTTTGTTAGATCCACCATAGGTAGTGCCCTACCTATTGAGGTATTTTGAGCCTACACTGTCTAATCCTAACAATGGCCACTTCAAGACGCTGCGGCCCAACACCGCAGGATGTTGGGACGGCGTTTATCACTATTGTTCTCGTGCTAATTCGCACGCCCTCTCCTCTAAAAGTATTTAAGTACCTCAGATTCCTCCCTAGGAGGAATCATCGGCGAATGAACATAGTAAACTGAGTACCTGACGTAACCGGAATCTAACAACCTTCGACTCAACTACTTAACCACGTAACTACTAGACTATTGATATTCGTCTAGACATTCCTTTAGACAAGTTTTAGACACGTTTTAGACAAGTTTTAGACATGCTTTAGACATGTTTCAAATACGTTTAGAACTATTACGCCATTCTTCGACTCCTGGTTAACCACTTTTAACCACCTCGAGTCCGCATTATCCACATAGTGCCATCCTGGGCTGCGAAGATTGTTCACCTGCGACATATTTTCAGCCAATTGTCCTGTGCGTCACTAGTCACTCTCCACTGCTAGAGGTCCAAGCCAACCATGACCTCTTTACAATTTTTCCTCTTTCCTGACTAATGTACTTTGACTAATATATCTACTTTGACTATGACCACTTTGTCTGACTACCATGAATATACCTACTTTGTCTGACTACTATGACTATGAGTTGTTTGCCTGACTGTCCACGTCCTGGGGTGCTCGTTCGCATTCGCATCTCGTATACTCGTAGCATGCCAGGTCTCGCTAAACTCAGCAACCTACTCGCTAATTCTCACCTCCAGACTACTTCCAACATCTAGGGTATGAGCAAATTGAATCCTCTCACCACACACGTGGAATTCTTTGGGGTTCCCGGTGCCTTGGTCATCACCTTCTTCTTGCCTATTCTACTAGTGCTTTTCCAGTTCCTCACCAATGAATACTACTCGGTGGAGGGCTGGTCCGTGGACCTTCACAAAATAGTCGACCAGATCCCGGATGCTGACCAATTGTGGCTGCTTTGCTTCGATAAGAAGTGCTGGGCGGCTTACTTGACTTGGTTCTTTACGCTTGCTGTTCTTGATGTGTATTCTCCTGGAAAGGATATTCCTGGCGTGGTGCTTAGGGATGGCACCACTCTCACCTATCGGATCAATGGGTTGTCGATGTCCGGGCTCTTGATCTCTGTTTTGGCCGCCCGCCTCTTTTCCCTGGAAAATTACTACTTGCCTGAGCTCCAGTTTCTTTACGATAACCAGTTGAAGTTGACGTTGGTGACTATCATGTTCTCGTTTGTGGTGGCCAACTTCGTTTACTTGATTTCGTTTATCCCATTGTGCAAGCCAAATGGTCTCAAGACGAACGAGAGGATTCTTTCCATTAACGGAAACTCCAAGATTCCTTTTTACGACTGGTTCATTGGCCGTGAGTTGAACCCTAGAATCGGTGCTTGGGACATCAAGTTGTTCTGTGAGTTGAGACCAGGCATGCTTTTGTTATTCCTCCTCAACTTGTCGTGTGTCCATAACCAATACCATTCCAAGGGTAAGGTGGCAGACTCTCTCTTGATAGTCAACTTCTTGCAGGCATTCTACATTTTCGATGGTGTTTTGAACGAGGAGGGCTGCCTCATCATGATGGACATTGCCACCGATGGCTTTGGGTTCATGTTGGCTTTTGGCGATTTGGCCTGGCTTCCTTGGTCCTACTCTTTGCAGAGCAGGTACTTGGCCCTCGAGGACAGTTACTATGAGTTGGGCTACTTGAAGTCAGCATTGATCTTGGTCTTGAGTTTTGTTGGCTATTACATTTTCCACAGTGCCAACCAGCAAAAGTCCGACTTCAAGCAGGGCAAGCTCGACCACTTGAAGAGCATCAAGACGCCAACGGGCTCAAAGCTTTTGGCCGATGGATGGTGGAGTACTAGTCAACACATCAACTACTTTGGTGACTGGCTCATTGGCTGGTCCTGGTGCTTGCCTACAGGCACCAAGACGGTGTTCA
The DNA here is from genome assembly GCA_002370145.1 of [Candida] ipomoeae. Taxonomy (NCBI): domain Eukaryota; kingdom Fungi; phylum Ascomycota; class Pichiomycetes; order Serinales; family Metschnikowiaceae; genus Metschnikowia; species [Candida] ipomoeae. The sequence goes on along the minus strand of NKZK01000469.1, from coordinate 136,480 downwards.
CGTACTTCTACGTGATCTACTTTGCCACGTTGTTGATCCACAGACAAACCCGAGACGAGGCCAAGTGCCGGAGCAAGTACGGAAAGGCATGGGAGGAGTATGAGAAACAGGTGCCCTATAAAATCGTGCCCTACATCTATTAATTTGGGGCACATACCCCAAGATTATCTAAGAAAGGTGATAACTTGGGTCTAGACAATTAGAAAAAGCAAATGCTTCTAAAGACTGTAGGAAGGTTCATTAGTCTAATGGGTCTATTACACTGTAATACTTATTCGGTCTTTTTCTCGTACTCGACTTGCTTGGTGAAACTCTTGTACGACAACTCAATGGAGGTGATCCAGTTGACTGCGGTCGAGGCCACATACACCAAGAAAAACGAGACTATTAAGGCCAGCCACACCCCAGGCGTGAAGAACTGATAGTTTGTGAAGAGATTGGACTTGGTGTGGGTGCCGTTCTTTTTCGAGCCGGAAACTCCAAGCTTGTGGTCGTCGCTGAGAGCAGTGACCATGGCATCCGACTCCTGTGCAGCGATCATGGACTCGGCAACACGGAAGTCGCTCTCCACCTCCTGCAAGGTGGCCTCGTCGTCTTCCACATCCTCCACGTCGTCGGTGCCAACCAGCGACCTCTTGCTCAACTCGTCGAGCCCGTGGCTCAACTTGTCCTTGATGTACTCCTTGAAGGTCTCGCCCTGAGACTCGAACAGGGGCTTGCCCTGGACAAAGACGTACTTGGCGCCCAAAAACTCGTCAATGGAATGCTCTTGGTTGTCCTCGATGTCCACCACAATCACATTTCCAGACGATGCAGAGACATCCGAGGGTTTCGTGTTCAAGTACTCAACAACACACGAGTCGGAAATGGACATGTCCACTGCAGATCCCGACTGGTACTGCACGTGCTTGATATAGGTATCGCCGTCCACACCCTTGGGCTTCGAGCGCCGCAATCTGTTGACCCGGTAGATGTACACCTTTTCGTCGGAATTGGCCGAGCAAAAGTGCAGCGAGAACTTGGAGAGCGCCGAGTCCAAGTCACCGGCAGCAGTCACGTAGTTGAAGTTGCGGGGGTCGAGCCCGGCCGACGCGTAGAAGGCCGCGGTATCGGAAAACGCCACCACTGTGCTGGCAAAGAGAGCCAAGGTGGAGAACTTCATTTGGCGTTGGAACTGGTGTGGGAGGAGTATGAGGAGGAGGAGGGACGGTGGAGATTACATGGTGCGCGGAGGAGATATGGGCGCACGTGACGGGGCCGGTCGCAGATGTTCAATCTTTCCACCATCCGGACTAAGAACCAAACCAAGACTCGCCTGCCCCAAACTATAATGGCCGTCGATGTTCCTGCGTACGTACCCACCCACCCAAAAATACATCAAGTGTCTATTTTGACTAACCCCAGCTCGGTAGTGAGAAAGCTCATGGCCTTCACTGTGGCCATGGTGTTCTTCCCGTTGTTCACCTTCTTTACGTGCCAGTACATGTTCGAGAGCCCGCTTGTCAGTGGGGGCTCGGCTGCGGTGGCTGCTAATGTGGTGTTGATTGCATATATAGTCATGGCTTTTGCTGAAGACTCGGTGGTTACGGAGGGAGAGTCCAAGAAAGACCAGTAGTCAGTCAATCAGTCAGTCAATCAAATGGTTAGTCAGTCACTGCCATAGTACCGTCAATTATTGGCCTATAAATCATCATTGCCAAAGTCAATGTCGAAATTATTATAGCATTCTTCTGGACTGCTTTGTGCAGTCTTATATATATATAAATTAATATTACAAAAGGGTATTTATGAAAAATATGCTTTGGCTCCAAGAGGTATAATTGGGTCTTTTGCATCTGTAGATTTAGTATGAGAATAGACGAACCGAGAGTCTGAGTCGCACCGCACTTATACTAGCTCCCAGCTCATACCCATACTCATCCCCTAAAATCCCAATTAATTCATACTAGTATATTTATTACTTTAATTTAGCTACTAGGTTAAAAAATATAAAGTGGACCGATTTTAAGTACTACAAGTAAGTTCACTAAGTGCACTTCATGAGGTGCTAAAGAACCAGAGCTTGTGCGGAACCAAAACGAATCATTAATCCAACTACAAGACAATACTACAACATTACTATTTATAGAAGGAGGATAATAGCTATGGAATTAAATCATTAGGCTGCTATTGCAAGGACAAGACTATAGGTCACAAGTGTGTCGTTCCTACACTTTAATTGCTGGATACGTCAAGCTGGGCTATACTGGGCTATACTGGTTTATACTGGTTCTATAAATATAGAAAACATAGTTCCCAAATGGGAAGTTCAAGACGAGTATAGTGATTCCAGCCCTAAAAGAATTATTATCTTATCATAAGGATTATACTGATTATCTGGTATGTAGACATGGAAGCCTTGGCTCTTACTCTGAGCCACCTTCTCTGCGACTGAGATATTTCCTGTTCATGAGTAAAAATGAAAGAATTATATTGATTTTGAGTCCCCTCCTTTAAAACATTAGGAAGGTTGGAAGGTTGGAAGATTTGGAAGGTTCTAGAAGGCGTTTTAATTTTAATTGTGGATAGTTGCTGGGTCCATAAGTAGGGTTATTGGAGATGATCAACCCACCACCATAAGGACAAGGCTCATAACCATTAGAGAGAGAGAGAGAGAGAGAATATGCTACTGGGCTATAACCTAGGTCTAGACAATTCTATACATCAGATACATAAGAGTTGGTTCGTTTCTCAGGGTATAGAACCTAGTTCTAATAGCCTGCGAATAAGTCTTAAGACTCCACTCTAGAGTGAGACTGACATACTGATACTTGTTCACCAACATATCTATATTTCTTTAACTAGAAATGCATGAACCTTAAGCGGAAATCTTTATCACTTTTATATAAAAGCTAGAATCCAACTGTGGTAGACGGTGTAGCGTATATGCAGGATAATCGAAAATATCCCAATTCTATCTCCCATTTCCTTTTCCATTTCCAATTTATCTTTAATGCAATCTTGTATTCAGTCGTTTTCTCCATCTTCGTCTCTACTATACTGCCACTTTTTTTCTCCTATTCTTCCTTTCGTTTTCCATTTCCATTATATCCTACAGCTCCAACACTATAAACCACTGCGCGAACCCAATTTCATATCCATAGCCATGGGCCACCAGCTCCTACTCACGTCGAGTATCCCCCACTCGAAGTATACGCAGACCATCTCCACGCTTGAGGCATTGACCGGGTTGCGGAGACCACAGGCCATTTCCACCTACAACATCTTGACCAAGCCGCACAATGTGTTCAAGCCTGTTTTCGAGCCGGGCAAGGTCAACCAGATCGAGCAGTACTACATGAAGTGCAGCACCACGTGGCACGATGAGGTTTCCAAGAACTTGGACTTGAAGGCCTTCTTTACTGCGTCCGATGGTATCAATGTCGATCGGCTTTTTGCAGGGAAAGAGGTCAAGCACTGGACCCTACTGATTCTGGACATTCCAAATGCAGGCAAGAACCCGGTGCTGGCCCAGAATTTCTACGAGAGCACCATTGTGCATCACCATAGCAGAAAGGAGGTTCCTTCAGGAGTGGAAACAGAAATTCCGGCCACTACAGAGGTCAAGCAGGAAGGTATGGGTAATACAGAGGTGAAGACAGATGTGGGTAATACACAGGTCAAGCCAGAGGCCAAGGAAACATTCCCAAATACACAGGTCAAAGAACAATCGCTAGATACTTCGCTATGGGACTCAGTATCAGAAAAAGAACCGGGAATCCATGGCTTCGAGGCCTCGAACCCCATTGAGATCGATGCGGATCTCCCGGACCTAAATAACAATGACGACCTACTTCAACTGAACACACAGGATGCGATGCAAATCGATCCACCCGAAGAGATAAAAGCGGAAGAACCCAAAGCTGAAGAAGGCAAAGCCGAAGCAAAAACCACGGTGCCCAAAATTAAGGACTCGTTCCTCCAGTTCATAGAGGACCTTGGCTATGGAGTGGTCAACCAGTACTGGCTCAAAGGCGTGCGTTTTTTCCACGGCGACGTGGTCATTGAGATCTTCAAGATCTTTGTGACTGACGATGCTGCTGAGGCCCAGGAAACCAAGATCAAGCTCCAGGTCTTGGACTTGTCCAACACTTTCCAGGTGAGAGCCTACATCTCGTACCCCAAAGGGTCCAGCGTGGATGCTATCTCCAAGGGAACCAAGACACTCACGGACTTGAAGGCCAAATTGCACAATCTCTTTGAATTGGACGTGCCCGACCGAATGGCCATGGACTCCAGAGTGCCCCGCTACTAGCCTGCATAGCACACTCTGACATAATAGCACATACATTAACAGACTATAGTTTGACGGTGTCTTTAATGTATGCACGGGCCTCCCAGGGCTCGGATTGGACCTCCTGGTACTCTTCCACCAGTTTCTGCAAATCAGCTAGTTTAAGTGGTTGTGGCGGACTGTGATCGGAGCTTATGGGCCTAAATACAGAGGCATTTGTTTTGGACTCGCCACATCCATTGTCTAAGTGGTTAATGAACCCGACCTGCGTGTTCAAAGCATTCGTCCACTTTTGCTCTATTTCCTTGGTGATTTCCGTCTCGAACCCAGACAATTGGAGCATCTTGCGGACGGTAGCACTGTCCACATGGTTGCCAGGTTTGGGCATCAAGTCACGGAGACTTCCATGCGAGGTGTTTATGTATGAGGCGATCTGCTCCGGAGTTTTAAGGGCAGGGAATACTCTTCCGGCATGACGCCTTGAAGATGTACCGAAATGCCTCATTAGTAGGTATCGCTTGATACTTATCACTGCGATATAGTATCAAGTCTAATGCGCGAATAACGCACAGTTAAGATGTTAATGTAGTAGAAGACTGTAGTAGAAGCACTGCTGCATAAAGAAGTCCATCGAGAAAAGGTCAAAGGAGACCGAAAATAGACTAGTAATAGCATACAGAGAGTCAAATCGAAATTCACACGTACCCCCGCTGAATACGAAAGCACATGTACATGTGTGGGACGTACACGTGACTGTCACACACGTGACCGAGAATATAGGGCTCGTGCCCTAACGCCTGCACACGGCCACATCGCAGTGCGCTTCCCGCACCTACTGCTCGAAAAAACGAGTGGAAAAATTTCTCGCTAGTCAACTTCTCTTCACACGTCACAATGGGTAAAGACCACACCAAGAAGCAGCACGTCAGAACTTCCAACAGAACCGCCCCAAAGTCCGACAACGTCTACTTGGGTGTCTTGGTTAAGTTGTACACCTACTTGGCTCGTATGTATATCGAAGTTTGATTCCTCTCGATCACCACAGAAACTCACGGGAACACCCAGAATCTGGGAACACCCACAGAAACTCAAGGGAACACGCATATTTGCGCAAGATCACCCGATGCGTCCAGCTGACTAGAAAGCCCCTTAGCCGACTTGAAAGCGTTCTTTTGTCGTGGCCAAAAGCCTTGACTATTCAAAAGTTTACTACCATCAGGAATATTCCGTCCAGGCCTTAATTGGTGCTGGGGAGTATACAGGATCCGACTACCGGGGCTGGACCTTGGTACTAGTCGAAGTTCCCTAGAAGCAGCGGTGCGCGCCAGCATTGGCTGCTTCCCCTCCTAGAGCGAATTTTCTAGCCAATTTTTTTTTAAAAATATTTGTCTAGATGTCGCTTACTAGAGAGTGGATTCTGCGAGTACATTTTGTGCGACCAATCGAGCAGAAGAGTATATACTAACTAACAGGTCGTACCGACGCCAAGTTCAACAAGATCATCTTGAGATCTTTGTTCTTGTCCAAGACCAACAAGCCACCAGTGTCTTTGGCTAAGATCGCCAAGGCTGCCAAGAAGCAAGATGCTGAGGGTAAGACCGTCGTCATTGTTGGTACCGTCACCAACGACATCAAGTTGCTCGAGGTTCCAAAGGTCACCGTCGCTGCCTTGAAGTTCACCGACAGCGCCAGAGCTAGAATCACCAAGGCCGGTGGTGAGGCCATCACCTTGGACCAGTTGGCTTTGAGATCCCCACAAGGTGAGAACACCCTCATCCTCAGAGGTTCCAGAAACGCCAGACAAGCCGTCAGACACTTTGGCTTCGGTCCTAACAAGAACAAGGCTCCAAGAATCATCTCCAAGGGAAGAAAGTTCGAGAAAGCCAGAGGTAGAAGAAACTCCAGAGGTTTCAAGGTCTAAGCAATTAGATCTGCGAACTTGTATGTACGAAACTTCTATAATTGTAATATGCGAATGCAATTGGTCGGTCAATTCAATGTAGAACAAGTATTAGGGTTTTAAGTGTAGTCAGTCCTAATTGGAATCAAATCAGTATTTTAAAAATACTGACGGCTTCGTCTGGTGCGTCGCAGCGGTATCCTAAGCCTTATTGCCAAAGACTGATTATGATTTCCATTAGTCTATTCATCCAAACTCACTCAACTTTGGATCTTTGGCAATCGTATCTATTCTCATAGAGCTCCTTGGAATAGGCGCAACATCGATCTCGGGAACTTCTGTGATGTAGTTCCAGCTATTCGCATAGCCCAGCACTTTACACTTAACACAGAGTGCTTAACACTTGACACTTAACACTTGACGCTTAGCACCTAATAGTATTGTTAGTATTACTTTTAGGTCCACTCTCTTTGAGTGGTTGTCTTATAGTACAACTCATGGCACTATATACCACTCGTAGTACTGAGCACCACTGGTACTGGCCCATGTACTAGTAAGCTCTTGTAGTACTTCTTGCACCATTTTCTATACCACTTATTGAAACAAAATTGTATATCACTTTTAATCACTTTCCATACAATTTCATAAATTCTCTTGAAGTAAAAAATCTTAAAACTATATTTGTTATCCTTTTAATTCTTGTAATTAACTCTTATGGTTCCCTGTTCGCACTTCATCACACCTCCACTGTCAAAGTCCCAAAAACCTAAGCGTTCTCTCCAAATAAATAAAATAGGCCACCATAAATCCAGAATAGGCAATAATACAATGTAGTTATTTGCAAGGATATCTATGTTCAAGTACAATTTTCGAAACACCAAAAAATTAGTACCCTATATTAAATTGATTTCCTAAGATGGAAAGACAATTTGACAAGATGCGAGGCCATTTTTTTTACGAGCGACCGAGGGTTTCTACAGTAGAGACTCTAGACTGCGGACAGACGAGCTAGAGGTACACCATTGACTTCAGGCTGCCCAAGTAAATTAACCATATATGTACAGTACATACCACTAATACGTGTTAGACCTACATGACAGTTATAGTTGTGATATAGTGTAGTGTATATAGTACTATAATGTCGTAGTGTAGTGTAGATGCTTGATAGTGGAGGAAAGAAATGTAGACTGACAAACCAAAAAAGTTTCGGAGACCCTTGATAAAAATTCTAGCTTAAAGGTGAGCTACATGTCATCTGAAGTCCAGATTTCCCTCCATACTCAGTACTACAGTATTACTCCACAGTACTACTCTACTCTATTTGAATGATAATGTACTACCAATAATCTAAGGTTCTACTACCACTCTACTTCAAGTAATACTATACTGTACCATTTCATCACTGAGTATACGACTTCACTTTATACTGTAGTACTGTACTACACTGTTGGAAAATCTGGATACTAACAAATGGCTGCCATGTAAGGTCACTTAGTAATCTTATGTGACCACCACATTTCTGCCTCTACGTCTTCTCCAGCAACCGAGGCTTTACTATAGGAAGCGCGCTGCCTGGTGGTTTTCTCTAAACTACACTCCACACACTCACTGACCACTCACCACTCACTCCACTGAACTACACCCACTAAACTCTACACCCACTAAATTCTACATACTAAATTCTACACTCACTAAACTCCACTACTGCACACTACTACTATACTTTAGTACTATTTTAAATCTGCTGAATTAAATACTACCTGATTTATGAGAAGCAAAATCATGGCTTGTAAAATAAAGTCATGGGAGAAACCTAAATATTGTCTAGTCATGGCCATAGTGATAGTCCTGGCATGGGTCATATAGAGCACGGGACTGGTGCGTTCACGCACTGAGGCTGTAGACCTGGAACGCGAGGAGGCCAGGAACACTCGGTATGCAGGCCAAGACCTAACGTAACCATTATCTTCACCAATTACCTCTACTAGCCTAAGTGTTTTCAAGATAAATTACATGAAGAGTTTACTTTAAAAAACATTAAGGGATTGAGTCTGCAGAAAATACCTTGACCAAGAGAATTGATTGGTTTGCTGGGGAAATGGTTTCCTGCAGTACGCACACGTGACCCGTGGGACTGCTCTTGTCGCGCGCATACATGCAGGGCCGGAAAATTCTCACTCACCAAAAAATGAAAGAAAATTTTGAACTAACCTCACTCCCCATATCACTTTAGACAAGATGCCAGGTGTTTCCGTTAGGTATGTCTAATACACATTAAACACGATGCCAGATCCTTCATGAACAGATAAACTCCCTGATCGCCTTATAATGTCCACCAACAGGTTCTGGACTTTGATGTTCTTATCCCGACATCATCATCACATATAATCTCAAGTTGACCTCTGACCCAGAAGTTTTGAACCAAAGAATACAAAGATATCGAGACATGAACACAGACATAAACACAGACATAAACCCAGACATGAATCTGTGTCAACATGATAGTGACAAGGCCCAGCATCATTGCTTTGTAAACTTTATACTAACAAACCAGAGACGTTCCAGCTCAAGACTTCATCAACGCCTACGCGCAATTCTTGCAACGTCAAGGTAAGTTGGAAGTTCCAGGTTACGTTGAGCTTGTCAAGACCTCTGCCGGTAACGAATTGCCTCCACAAGAGTCCGAGACTTGGTTTTACAAGAGAGCCGCTTCTGCTGCCAGACAGGTGTACTTGAGAAAGTCCGTCGGTGTCGGTAAGTTGAACAAGTTATACGGTGGTTCCATCAACAGAGGTTTCAGACCACACAAGCACGTTGACGCCTCCGGCTCCATCAACAGAAAGGTGATGCAAGCTTTGGAGAAGATCGGTGTGCTTGAGATCTCCCCAAAGGGTGGTAGAAGAATCTCCGAGAACGGTCAAAGAGACTTGGACCGTATTGCCGCTCAAACCTTGGAAGACGACGAGTAAATGCGTGCGCTATGTGTATAACTCTTAATAAGAAGCATCAATGAAAATGATCTATGTATAATTATCCATTCAAATTTGTTTGTATATTGCATCACTTCACTTGGCGTAGACTGACTCTTGTATGATAGCGAGGGCCTCACTGGCGATAGCTGTAGCCTCTTTCTCCTTCAAATCGCCCCGAACCTCTTTAGGTAAGCCGGCCATCATCATGGTGTCTTCACATGAAAACTCCTCGATCCAGGTCCTATACTCTTCACGAGTCGTAGCATCAGGAAGACTAATCTTCAAGCCAGCCTTGGCTGCAACCGGATTATTGGACAAGATGAAATCACCATCAAACGACTCGGGTGCAAAGAGCCGCACGGCCAAGTCAATACAGAACCTTGAACCTTCGGGATCTGGGATCTTTCCTCCGTAGATAATGCCTCCTATGCGGTGAGCTATCTCCGACCATGGGATCTGGCGTTGGACAACGTTTTCCTTCTTCATATCCTGGAGCACTTGCCTCAAGACAAAAGCAGCAGCAGTCACGTCGGACTCACTGAAATCGTAGCGGTGCTTGAAGCCCAATGGTGTGTACTTGAGGCGCTCCAAGATGGTGGTGTGGAACCACGCTAAGATGAAGAACAAGTGCAATTGAATTGCATCACTCACGTCTTCTACCAACATGCTGAATGTATCACGTAACATGCTCTTCCAAGGAGGTTGAGTTTCGATGGTCAACACCCGGGCCAAATCTAGGATACCCGTAGGAATGGCTTTGGAGTTCAAGGCGCAGGTGAGGAAGAGGCGGAACTTCTTGTGGGGAACCTTTGTTTCGAGCCGTGGGGCCAATTGCGTAAGCCAGGTGGTGGAGAACTGGATATTTTCAATCAATACCCACGTTCCCTTGGCCATGCCCTGCTCAATTAGCTTATCTGCGAGCTCTATACCTTCTCTGGTACCCATGGAAGCCTCCACCAAATCGACATTGGCAGCATTAGCACTCTGGTGCATGCGATACGAGACATCGTAGTGTTCGGAGGTGCAGAACAAGATGGGCGAGGTTCGGTAGTGTGCCCATTGATCGAAATCAAAGTCTCTTGAGCTGACTTCAAAGAGCGTTTTGGTATAGTCTCCTATAGCTTCGTTCAAACTGGGAGAAGTGCTTATGAAAGCCTTCTCAATGAACGAACCCAAGACCTGAACACACCGATCATCTTTGTTCTCCTTGACCGACTCCCAAATTTGCTTGAAATGACCCTGTTTAATGCTTGGCATCAACCGAAGTAGAATGCCTGGAAGGTCTTTTTCTAGTGTATTCTGTGTGATGCACTTCAAAAGACCCGAGTAAACCTCAATGTATTGGTCCCCAATCTCAACTGCATGGAAAGATGTCACCAAACAGAGCTCAAAACACACCTTGTCCAAATTCCTCAAAGAGGGCGAGAACATCGTGTAAAAGCGTCGGTAAAGAGCTGCAGCGAGGTCTTGAGGTTCCAATGCACCCCGGTTCTCAAATACTTCCACGAATATATCGATGATATCTCCTAGAGGAAAGTTGTAGAAGGCACTTTTCTTGGAGAAGCTCATCATGATGTCATAGACATTCTGGACATGCAAGGCCACCATGGCATGTTTCAATCTGGACTCCTCCACGGTTACCATGACCAGCTCACTGTGAGCCATTTTCTCGTCAATCTCCGAGGATTCGGTCTCGAGCAACTCCAACGACTTGATGAAGTCGTCGTTATCCAAAATGGTTCCCTTGACATCGTTCAATGCAAAGAGGAGCTCCTTGCGTAACTTGAGCAACCGAACATGGTAGACACTTTGCAAAGACACTATCTCGTTTTTCTGTGCAAACAAGTCTGGTTTGGAATGCTCTAGAGAGAGGTCGAGGATGCGGTTTTCGATATTGCTTCGGGTGATGGAGAAGTTGAGCACTGTAGTCCGGGACTTGAGGAAGGACGGAATACTCAGCTTCGAGTCTTTGGTGAACAAGATCAACTTGAAGTCATCCAGAAGCACAAGCGACTTGCCTCCAAACTGGATTGTTTTCCGGCCTCCCATGCGGAACACCTCGTTTCGTATGACGGAATCAAGAATCGAGTCGTAGGCCTCGGCGTTTTGGATCAAGACTGTGCCTCCAAACCTCAATGCATCTTCAACCACTTTCACAAACTGGCTGTAGAGGAAGCTGGTCACTATGAGCTTGTTGGGAAGTAGAGCTTCTTGGAGAGTATCGATGATGCCTCCTGAAGGATCCACAATATATTTGACTCCACTCCAGGCACCAATTGAAAAGTTATCCACGAACAATTGATCGCTCAGCAACCCTGCTTTGCTCCATGCAGCCTTCTCATCCGTACTAGTGAGCAACGAGCTGATCGCCAAGGAGGAGTCGAACTTGATATCGTAAAGGGCCAATTTTTCTTTCCAGCTTTGAAGCATGCTTTCTCTAACACCTTGTGAAAGACCTCCACAGTAGACTGCAAAGGCTGCTCCAAGAATGGCATTACCCACGAGCTTTTGCTTGCCCGACTGGAAGTTTTCAATGCTGGCTTGCCATCTCTTTCTCTCCTTGGTCAAGTTCTCGATCAACTTCATACTCCGCTCCACCTTGGCTTCGATCTGTGTCATCTCCGTCTTGACTTTCTCCGTCTCTCGGATCAACTCACTGTACTCGGTCTTGTAAGTCTCAATGCTCAGGGCCAATTCTTCAATCATCTGAGCAATGGCTATAAGTTGGGCTCTAGATCTGTTTGCGGAAGCTTCGAGACGGTCAACTTCTTCTCGCAAAGGCCCAATCTTCTCCAAAATCGTAGAATACTTCAACTGAGCGGTCACCCATAAAAACAATGGGCCACAGGCTTTACTTGCTCGGTCGATTGTCTCGTATTTATAGTCTGGGCGGGCCAAGTATGTGATTTCCATGTACTTGCGTCTCTCGGGAGTCAAGTGTGTCTCACTATCAAAAGTGACAATGCTGTATATGAAGTCGTCTTTCCTGACAATCAACTGTACGTCTCTCCAAGATGATACCTGGTACCCTAACAACACACAGACGGATTCCATGGCCATTTTGATGGATGCTGGGGGATTGGCCATACTTCTCATTTCAGTAAGATGCTGTTTCTTGATGTTCTGGACTCCTCGTTGCGCTTCAAGAACAGCTGGCTCAGCAAGCTGAAGTTCTTTCATAGCAAGACTTCTGCGGGAGTTGATCTCCACCTCTTGTTTCTCCAACTCAACTTGCGTTGCAACCGAAAACTCTCGTTTTCTTTCAGCTTCGTTTTGCTGCACAATCATCTTATTCAACATTTGCTTGGCTTCGTCGTCCTTCTTCTGCAAATGAACCTGCTTCTCCGACATGATCTTCTTCATCTCACTGACCTGGAAGACGGTTTCTCTCAATTTGTCCAACCCTGCATTGGTGTGTCTCTGATTATCTTCGAGTTCAGAAAGACACTTGGTGTGGAGTTTGACAAATAGCCTGTTGAAATCGAGAAACTGCATTGGATATGTTTCACATTGGCCTTCCAATGTAGAAGAATGAATCCAAGTGAACAAATCAACTATGGAATCTTTCAAATTGTTGAGTGGCCGGTTGGAGAATGGTACCACTGTAGATGGAACCGCATAGTTCGATTGGTCTGCGGGGATATCTCTTATGAAATGTTCACACACCTTTGATAAGGATCCAAGCTCCCAATCGCCCATCCAACTAAGCACACACCGATTGAACAAAGCAGGCGAAGAGTTGATCTGAGGGTTGTTCTCGTTTTCGAGTCCGCTCATGGTGAACACCACGTGGAGGTTCTCGGAGATTTGCTGGATAAACCAGTCGTTCAATTCATCATCGGTATCGAAAACGTAACCCAGAGAAGCCGATTCAGAAGCACACACTTTGTTGAGGTTTTCCAAATCCTCTCCTTCAAAAAGACCCGGAATCTCGGAGTTGGCGAGAAGGGTGTTCATTCTTTCGATGAAAGACGTCTCCATGATGTTGGACTCGTCAATCAAAAAACACATCTGCTCTCCCTTAGCACACCGGAGTAGAATATCTCTCAAGGTCACCTCGAATTCTTTAATGGTGAATCCTGCATGGGTCCGTAACTGTACAAGACTTAAGCCGTTCATCCAAGCCACGAACTTGGTCAACGTGCTCTTTCCACTTGTATGGGGACCCACCAAGATCATGTGGCCCTGGTGCTGTCTCAAGACACGGTCAATTCTGAGCGCATGATCCAACATATCTCCGAAAAGAATCAAGTCCACCTCAGATTCTTCTTCACTGAAGACTCTTAACCTTTCCTTGACGAACCGTTTCAACGCATCTTCCTCCACAGACTCGTACTCACCCGAGATCCATTTGGAGTATAGAACTGGCTCTTGTAGAGCGGACTGCAAGTCCATATTGGGGAATGTCTTGGCTGCAACCTCCTTGAAGAGCTCTTTGCTCCACACCTTATCGTCACTATCCACTAGACGATCGTAGAATAACCTCAAACCTTCATGGTACCACAAGCGAATTAATTCTGGTACACTGCGGTAGGCCACGGACATGACGGTCTCTAATATTCCTCTACACCACCTGGTGAGCTCTCTAGGAGAGTAGACGTAGTGGCTCATTTTGGAGGAGTTGAGCCGGGTCTTTGTCTGTTCATAAACTTGCAACATGGCATCGGTCAAGTCGTTGGCGAAGCTCCTGATCTCAGGTGCACATTTCAAGATTGCAGAGTTGAACGTCAGATAGATGGTTTTCATAGACTCTGGCCCAGGGTAATCAACCATAACCACGATCGAGTGACGTAAGAACCGATCATCTAACTTATTTCTGCCCGGATCGTTAGGGTCATTACAGGCCCCAACAAATTGTACGTTGTGAAGATTGACCCATGTGAGATCCTTGGACCTCCAGAACCCACCGTGTTCTATCAACTGTCTCATGAACGATACCACTCTCTGGGTGCCATAGTTATCGACTGAAGGCAAATTGATTTCATCACAGAAAACAACAACCCACTTGCCATTGATTTTGGGCGTGAGAATGGTGCCTGAATTAGAGACCTTGTACTCACAGTGCTGCTCCAAAGTGGCAAGTAACACTTCCGGAGTCGTATCCTTGGAGAAATTGATGGGTGTAGCATCAAGGTCCGGTGAGTCTCTCAAGGCTTTAAGCAACGTCATTGTTTTTCCCGATCCCGGAGGCCCACACATAATCAAAGGCGAGTGCTTGTTCACAATATCACGCACCAACGACTCATGGATCACCGTGTCCACTGTAGGCACAATGACTCCTGGGTCCAAGACTTCGTGGGGTTCTAGATCCACATACTCCACTTGGTCCGACCAGGCTGTCCATTCGAAATCAGGTAACGACAACTTTGTCTTTGTGATGTTTTGAGGCACTTCTAGATCCGCAAAGAAGTCAATGGACGAAAGAAACTCTCGTAACTTTTCTCTCCCTGCATAATCACTATCGCCAGCATATCCCCAGATGAACGACAAGAAGAAAGCTTTCTTGACAAACACCTCAAGATTGGCGGAGAGTTCCATCTTGACTGCAAGCAATTTCGAGCAGTGGATGTAGAAGTAGGTGAAGAACGACGAAATGGCATAGTTGTGGTTGAAGGCCATAATGTGATAGATGCTGGATGCAAACTGGCCGATTTGGTCGAGCTGAGTGTCCACATTGAATGAAAGTGCTGCTGCTGTGATCTCGGCCCACGTCTTATCCTGAGAATAGTCATTGGATTCCTTGGAAGTCTGAAGAGCTTCGCCCACCAGGTGCAACTCATGACGCCAAAGTGACGAGCAAGAGACCGACGAGATATCAAACCACACCATACCACACCTACTCACCGTGGCAGGTGTCACGTACTCTAGACTTGTGACCTCGAAAACAATCTTGACATTTTCGGGGAGTTCTAGACGTTCTCCATTGGGCAAAGTCAAGATCTTATTATCATCCAATAAACTGTTCAAATTCTCTGCCCACTCAGGATCGACATCACCATCAAAAACAATCCATGTTTTCTTCAGCATTTCTCCTTTCAAGTCTGCAATAATGCCTCTCAAGATCTTGGTGAAAAGCCCGTCGTTCCAATCCCTCGTTATGGCGTCCAAGCTGCCAAACAATCTGTCCTTGGACATGACTTTACTATCAATGGTGAACTTCTCACATCTAGTATTGTCAAGGTCTTCCAAGGCATCTAGAACCAAATTGAGGGTCAAGGACTTTCCACTTCCAGATTTACCCACGAGCATAAACCCATGGTGGGACTGTTGGATTTGGTGAAGCTGCTTTGCTTTCTTCAAGAGCTCCTCTGTGGCATCTAGTCCCTTTGAAATTGCACGCTTTTTGATAAGGTCTCTGAAAACCTTCTCTTCGTGTTTTTCCTTTGGTGTCACTCCAAAGTACTTGGATCTCAAGCTTTGGAATAGCGTGCAGTCATCGTCGACCAATTGGGGAAGAACGGCTTCGTCCAAGCAAGAAGAAAAGATTTCAAGCTCAAAAGAGCGCAATTCGGATTGGTCCGCCGAGTCTAGGCCTTCTTTCCGCATATACCCAGCTCTCCTCAAAACGGTTTTCAAAGCCCTTAGGCCAAAATCGTAATGACGCTGTTTCGTGACACTTTGCTTGAGCTCGGAGAAAAAGGGAATCACAATATTGGCCAATTCCTCCGAATACACGAAGCCATGTGAAGACAAGATGACTTGAGCAATCTTCAATTCGTCGGGCCGATCCATTGAAAATCCTCTGAAGTGCTTCTTCAAGTTTTCTGGGAGCTCATTTCTTCCAACGTAACCAGGGTTCATGGTGATGAACATACCAGTGTTTTGATTGACGAGGATTTTCTTTCCCGAAATCTCCACCAACTCGGATGATCTCAAGCCATACTCCACATTTTCAACTTGAGACGAGAGCGTACTCAAAATCCTCGTATCGAGACGATTGAACTCGTCGAAGCAGCCCCAACAGCCAACTTGGCAAATTCCAAGAAGGATCCGGCCCATGGACCGGAAGTCAAAACTATCATCGCAATTAAACACCAAGACCATGCGGCCCAAGTTCTGGCCCAATGCTTTAATACACTCGGTTTTTCCTGTTCCCGCTGGTCCAAAAGGCGAACCTCCTTGCTTTTGGGCAATTGCCTGAGTCATTGCAAGGAAGCAGTCAGTCACCAAAGGAGTCACGGCCAACCGTTCGGTCACACCCTGATACTCAAACCCGTACTTCAATTCTGACCATCCTTGAACCACATAAAGTCTGTCCAAAGGATCCTTTGATGTCTCATCACATCGGTATAGAAGTTGCGAATGGAAGATCCGGCTTTTCTCAGACTGCGCTGCTTCCGACATCTTCTGCAAGGTTTCTTTGTAGATGATGACTTCCACCAAAAGCGATCTCAATTTGCTCACATGCAAGGAATTGACTGATTCGGAAGCCAATGCAGTCAATGCTTTGATACAGCTGTCGTAGTAGTCAAGAGCGACTTTGTATTCATTGCTTTCGAATGCTTTCTTGAGACTCTCGGAAAAGAACACTTGAAATGCCACAATGAGTGCTTGTGCAGGGTATAGCTTCAAAAGATTGTTGATGGCTTCGAATGCGCCCTTATGTATGTCAAGCTTCTTTACATCCAGCACTGATTTGCAGATGTTCTCGGATAATGTGAGTTTCATCTCGTTTTCGAAGACTTGTAACCAGCTGGTCAAGTCACGGAACTTGATGAGAGAAACTGGAGTGAGAAGATTCACCACTTCGCCTTGCGGACTCATAAATCCCACAATGCAAGATGAGTCTTTGTCGATGATAATAGACTTTATGCCCATGAACATCAGCTTGATGTGTTTGTTGATGGATACCACATTTGTTCCGCTTCCAAGAAGCTCAAGGAAATCTTCATTACCAATGAAGAAAAGTCGAGCGAATTTGTGTCGTTGCTTGTCCAAGTAATCTGTCAATCCCTTGACGGTCTTGTTTAAGGACTCTGAGATTTTGGTCATGGCCCTAAGACTGCCCTTGATGGAAAGTATACCTAGAGCCATCTTGCAACTGGTGAGTCTCTTGTTCAAAGACATAAACTCAATGGAGATGTTGTTAAGTCGGGTGGCTTCCAAGGGAAAAGATGCCTTGATTTGACTGTTAGGAGCAAATACCCCATCGAGATAAATCCATTGTCTTTGAACCTCGATCCACACATCGAGAATGCTTTTGAAGTCGTTGAGTCTGCTTTCAAGATTCTGGCGTTCTCTTTCCAAGTGGTTGTGTAGACTAGACCTTTCGATGCTGTTCAATGTAGACAAATTAGTTTCACATTGATCATACAACACTTTCCAGTTCTTCACTAACCTGCACTTTCCAGCATAGCTGAACAACTCAAACACAACCATCGACCACTCTTGTTCAATACTGGCAAGACTGGATTGGACAAGCTGCTCAGCATGTGCTTGTTCTAGAATAGCACGAATACTTGCCTCGTGCATCTTGAGGTTGATGCCAATCACATCTCCCACCAATAAAGTAGCGGCTTTCTTGTTCTTCGACCCAGTGATTTCCATTACTTTCTCCAAATGGCGCTCTTTCACTGATTCGCTTTTAAGTTCGGATATCATGCCGAAATCCTTGAGAGTCTGTTTGATCAGTCCTTGTAGAGTTTCAAAGGCTGAGTACTGGCGAACGGAAATCGGACACTTTTTCATCTCGGCCACAATATTCTCTAAACCTTGCTTAAGGACACGAGGACTAACATCTTTCCACTTCTGTTTTTTGACCATTTCAAGCATTGTCCACAAGTCCCGTAAAGATGTCCACACAAATTTGAGTTCTTGTAGTTCGTCCTCTATTATGGATACAGACACACTTGTTTCCGGGGACACATGGAGGATCTTTTGTAATTCAAACAACGGTTTCAATTGAAGACTGATATGGTTGACCAGCGACTGGAACCGGGCCAAAATAGCCAATGCAGATGGTGGTTCTAGCGAAGGAGAAATTGGCTTTTTGTTCTCCCATTCCAACTCCAATTGAGTATTTTCCTCGGTGATTCGGGAATATTCAGCCTTATAGATAAGCGTTAGGGACTCAAGGTTGGTGGTGATTTGTTCCAGTTTTTTGACCAAGATACTGTCAATATTCTGGAGCTGATTCTCAAGTTGCTCAACATAAAGCCAATTCTCAGGTAGCGTGGATCTCAGTTTTGAAAGGGTCTGTTGACAAACAAAGAGTAACTCGACGATCTTTTGCCATTCCGGATACATCGATTGGAACCTGAGGACATCACTGACTTTTTTCAAGACGATGGGCGAGTTTCCAGCAAAGTCAAGGTTTCCCAGGAGCGAGATTTGAGCGGAGTTCAAATCATTGGACACTTTTGATATTATCTCCTGGATCTTTCCTCGGAAGCTGTTCAAAGCATCAGCTAGGCTCAGCTGTAGTAAGGCCTGCACTTTCGGTTGGATCTGTACGAACGAGATCTTGATTAGGCCCACCTCTTTAATCCCATTTCCGTCGCTAAGAAGTTTGCGTCTCTGCATAAGATCCTCCATATCAGCAAGCGAGGAAGTGATGCCGTCCAAGAGCAGTTTTGACTTGAATTGTTCCTCGAAATTAAGACCCATCTTAAGCTGCTCTTCGACCTTCATCCACTCAGCGAAATACTCCTTGGCAAGTGTGTGTTGGTCATCTATAGCTGAAAGTGTAGCAGACAATGTCAGTGATAGTAAGGACAGTTGTACCACCGAAAACATCTTTGTTTCACCTCTCAAAGTCAACATTTTCTGTCCATTAATTATTGTCAATGTTTCATCCACAAACCTAAACAAATTCTGCTTGGTCATTTCAAGAGATGGACTGATCAGAATTTCCGTATCGTTGAATGTAAGCTCATGGAACGTTGATGGTAAGCCTATGAGGGTATTTGAATCACTGTGGTTGACTGAAGCAGTCTTGGTGAGTTTTTCCAAGCGATTAAGCTCAATGCAACATTTCTGACACAACATCTCGAGAATATCTTCATTAACAAGACTCACAAAGCGGGGCAAATCACACAAGTCTGATCGGATTATACCCGAAACGGCCTGCTGGATGCTTTTGATAACCAGCTCCACGGCATCCTTGGAAAACGAGCAAGCCAATATCTGGGGGTAAAGGTCCTCAACCAATTGGATGTATAGCTTTTGAAGAGAGTTCATTTGCACATGGAAGTTGTAGATCTGGTTCTGGAGCACATTGATGCGGTTGATGTTCGAACTCTCTGACGAAATGGAGTCGAGGTACGAATCGTCCACTTCACTAAGTTTGATCTCTGACGATACCAGCGACCAGGTAAAGCCCATGACATCTTTCAACGTGGAGAAGATTTCGCTGACGTGTCCTTCCATTAAGAAACCAAACTTGATGCCAAAGGGCACATCATTTCGAAGTGCAATAGTCTCTGAAAGCAAATGGATGTGCTCAGTAAAGGACTGCACTATAGGCTTCAAAACCCTAGTACGCTCGACTTCAATGACGAGTTTGGCAGGAACACTGAACCCGAGTCCGATGAGTTCTTTGGTCTCGTGCAACTTCTCAAACTTCATGTCATCATAGTTGACACTTAAGCCAACATCATCGGTATCTGGTTGCATGTCAATGACTAGAAGACTATCCAGGTCCTTAGTAGCAGCAAGAACTTGGGAAGCTTCTTCCGCCCACTCGGTAAAGTGAACTTGCATGTCCAAAATCTTAAGTTGGGCATTTGCCTCAGACTCTATCTTGGAGCCCACAGAGTATCTTTTCCAATTTGCACCCAAGAACTTCTCAAGGTTCACCAAATAAAAGATGAGCTTGCTCCTAAGGCTCTCCTCGTAGCGGATAATCTGACATAGACTTGGTCTTGTGGTGTTCATGCTATAGTCATCAACATTGAAAAGAAGAATCAAGTTGTGAATGTCAGTATAAGCTTTATCCAAGATATTGAGTTTATGCCTTTCATCAATATATGAGTTCATCAAAGTGGAAGAGTCGGTGGAGCCTCTGCTCTTAAGCTTGCTGAATAAATAGTAATAGTCGGTGAAGATTTGGCAGCTCTCGAAGTTTTTGTTGATGATGGAACGGACTGTATCTTGGATCCTTAAATGTACATCTAGATACGATTGGTGATTGGTCTTCCAAACAGACATGCCTTCGGTGGAAAAGTCAAATGGTGATGAGAGGGCAATGTGCTTATTGTAGGCTAAAGCAATTGACTCTATGTGCTTTTCGTTTCCTTCAAACTTGTGCAAAGCGTAGACGAGCTCGCTATAGTTGTGGCGAATTGTCTTGATGTTTTCAATGCGGTCTCTTAATTTGGTAAGTAAGGCCAGTTCTATCTTCACGGCCATGAACTTCTCTTGTCTCTTACGCATAAGCTCACGGATGACATTAACCATGAACTTCACGTTGTTGTCGATGGTGGAGAAGAGTCTGGGTAGGTCCTCGTGATAGAGCTGGTTAAAGTCGTTTTCAGAATCGGCAGTAGAGTTTGCATTGGTCATGAGCTTGCAGAGAAATTGAGCAAACTCATTGAGTATCACCTCAACCAAATCTATCATGCCCCGGAGCGGAAATGAACTGGGACATTTCCATTTCTTCATGTGTGTGAAAAAGACCACCACGGTGTCCTCAAACTGAGCCACGCTAGGGACATTGTCCTTGTTGAATACCAAATCAATGATAGGAAGATCTCTGAACAATGAAGTATAAGTCTGGGTCTTCTCCAATTTCTCGGATATTCCAAGGTTATTCTGGAAGGCAATGGTGACCTGAAACCGTTTGGCAGCGTTGAGAATTTCAATGGCATTGATCACCTCCGGCTGCTTTGTTTGCTCAAGGATACGAGTCAATGCCGATTCAAGCAGAGACCAGAATTGCGCCTCATCATGCAACGACTCGCCCGAATCGGAGGTTTTAGAGATCCGTGTCACATACTGGATCAGACGGATCCACAGATTGACTGTTTTGGTCAAGTCATTGAGAGCAGATGTATCCGACACAATGTCCGAGTCCCGCAGAGCATCCGGGTTTTTGAGTGTGTCCATCAAGTTCTGAGGAACTGACAGAAGTAAATCGGGCACTTCGAGACGATGTTTCAAGTATTTCAAAGAAAGCGAGAGCTCATTGAAGCGTTTCTTGGCAGCCGAGATGGAACTTGAATTGGGAGTTTCCAGTGAGTTCTCTTGCACGATATATTCAAAGTAAGGTGCTATGGCAAGCGAAATAAGATCCTTGAGTTGCTGGTAGGAGTCATAATCGACACTTGAACCATTGTCAGGCCCATGGTTTGGAATAGGAATGTTGACCACTTGGATCTGGGCAATAAAGGGCACTTTCTCGTTGACAAGGCCTTCTTGCTTGACAAGAACAATCAAGAGATCAAAAGCAAAAGTGCTCTGGTGTAAATGTTGCTTGATGACGAAAGAGTGTCCATGCGCTAGTACGAAGAGCGCGTCAGCCTGGGGATTGGAGATGAAGGAGGAAGCCACGTGCTCGCCATCATCGGACCAATTGTCACATTCGGTTGCAGGCCCCGCAGGACCCCTTATTATACTCTTCACAAAGGAGAGGACGTGGGAGGGGTTCGGTGGCATGAAGGGTAGATGTAGATCAAAAGGGCGCTACTAAGACCTTGTGTTTATGTTTTGTCACGTGAGAGGCACGCGAGTGGTCACGTGTGCTATTCTTCGCGTCCGGCTGCTTGAGCCAAGAACTCTAGTCGACTTCAGACTAGTTGAATTTAGAGTACTACAACTTTGAGAATAGACTTGAGTTTCAAAATAAACTTCTGAAACAGGGTTTTTGAGGTAGACACGATTTCTGAGATAGAGTCAATTCAGAGATAGAATTCTGGGCTTTGAAAGTCTATATGGATATTTTTACCATCCTGTAGGTTATGAGCACCGTGCTCTTCGTACTGGACCATTATACCCCATCGTACCAGCCATGCACTCCACAGCAGTACATACCAAGCATTATCCACATATCCATTATATTCGAAGCATCAAAAACAAGTGTTACATACAGGAACATATTCACATAGAGCATTACAAAAGATATTTTACTTGACGTCATTAGACCTGGACTATGCGAGACCCTCTGGACTTTGCTCACTGATCTTCTCATTGATCTGCTCACTGATCTACACCTATGCACGTAAACACAAGTATATGTAAACACAAGTATACGTAAACACAAGTACATGTAAATACAATATAGACATTAGTGGCCATCTTCAAAATCTCAGCCAACCCAATGATAATTTGATCAATTCGATTATACTTTCTACTTTCATGGATTAAGTAGCGGAGGACAGGGGCTCTGAAATTGCTCACAATGCGCATGGCCCTAATATGGAGGAATGCATAAGCAACCTACCCAATTTCACTGGTCCCCACCAATATTGACATGCCACTTTCCACTGCCACCAATCCGATCATTCCCCTTACTAACCTAGACGATGTCACAGTAAATAGATGCTATGATATCGATTTTATTAAGCACCAACCATAGCTATAGCTAGTAGTTAGTTCTAGTGAGTGCGTAGCTAGTTCTAGTGAGTAGTGCCTATAAATAGGAATCAGTCAAAGTCTACCACTACATAATATAACAGCCAATACATAGCTATTAAATTCTAGTAGAGTTTACTAAGTCTAGTGTGCTAGTAGAAATAGTTCGTGTATACAGGATATTGCATAATAATGTTAGATAGTCCTGTGGTTGTATAGTAGTAGAGTGTTAGTTGCATGTTGGTGTGGCATGTTCGTAATATTCGGTGTTGGTGTGTTAGTCGTGGTAAAGTGTCTTGTTCTCGTGTCTTGTTCTGGTGTCTGTGTGTTTGTGTATATTTATGTGTTTGTGGCTATTCCTAATCCCCTATAAATACAGAAATTGTAGCTGGAGAGTAAATCATAAGTCAGTCGGGCCCCTGATCCGCTTCTCTATTCTTGCACAGCATTGTTGTGTCATACATACGAGTGCGCTCTTTGTCGAACTGCAGAGGGGGCATTCCTCGTAGGTTCGAAGTTTCTCATGCATGTGCGGATCGGGACCGCTCGCCTCCACAGAGGTTAATAGGCGTCGCCATCGCGGGAAAACAATAACATTGGAGCCAAAAAAAATTACTCTAGAAAGATAAGGCTATTCTGGGCACGGAAGAGATGAACACGCAACACAAACACTTAAAATTTTCACGCTATGCAATTGGCTACAATGCCAAGCAAAGTTAGTGTCCACATAAAAGAATTTTAAGTTTGACAGTTTGCTTTTTGCAGGTAGCGTTCGGATTTTTCCAGGAATGGGGCCCGGCAGACGACGGCATACGGAATATTTGGGCCTCGCCAAGCATGCAAATACAGGCCAAGAATTCGCGAGTGGCGCTTTAAGCGAAGGCCATACTCGTGTGAAATTTGACAGCCTGGGGACATGTACAATTACACGCACTAGCCAGTGCTGTACAGGTGCCAGTGGAAACGGATCCAAAATAGGCACGGATCCGCGCTCTATATCCGTTCCGCAAAACACAATTGTGGTTCAAGCATGCTCCTAACGCTCCGTATCGCTCCGCATTGGCCCAGCAAAGAAGCTGACTTAAGCCGCGCAATCTCGGAAAAGTCTACTTTCTTTTAAAGTCCGCGAGCTCTGACAAATATAGTGCATACGGAACGAGGTGCATGCCGCACCCGCGTGGCGAAGCCCCGGAACCCCATCCGGTTCCGACCCACACCTGAAACGATTTCACTCTTGCGATATTTATACTGCCCCTTGCCCCCACGGAATTGGTCTGTAAAATTTTCAACTTTTTCCTCTTAAGTTATGTCCGAACGTGAAGGAAGTGTTACTGCTATTGGCGGCGACAAATTCACGGACGCTGGGGAAAAGTACACCGGCCCCGAACCCGTGCCAGAAACTTACCCTAACTACCAACTAGATGACGATGCCTCGGTCAACGAGTATCGTGGTCAAGATGATAACCAAATTAGAGAATTGGCCAGAACTTACACCAATTCCTCCCATGCGGCCAGTATCAAAACAAAGAGTTCCGTGGACTTGTTGAAGTATTTGTCCCACATGTCCGAGGTGCCGGGTGTGGCTCCTTTCACCGATGCTCCCGACGCTTTGAACCCCGAAAGCGACGATTTCGACGCCAAATTCTGGGTCAAAAACATGCGCAAATTGATGGATTCGGACCCCGATTACTACAAGCCTTCTAAATTGGGTGTGGCTTACAGAAACTTGAGAGCTTACGGTTTGGCCACTGACTCGGACTATCAGCCTACCGTCACAAATGGTCTCTACAAGTATGCCGCTGATTTTGTGAACGGATACCGTAAAGGTGATGCCAATAGGTATTTCGACATCTTGAAGCCAATGGATGGTTACTTCCGTCCTGGTGAGCTCACCGTTGTGCTCGGTCGTCCAGGTTCCGGATGTTCTACTTTGTTGAAGACCATTGCCTGCAACACTTATGGTTACCACATTGGCGAAGAGTCCAAGATCTCTTACGATGGTCTTACGCCAAAGGAAATCGAGCAACATTACCGTGGTGATGTTGTCTACTCCGCAGAAACCGACACTCACTTCCCACACTTGAGTGTGGGTGATACCCTTGAGTTTGCCGCTTCTATGAGAACTCCCCAAAATAGAGGCCCTGTTTCTAGAGTCGAACATGCCAAGCACATGGCCTCCGTGTACATGGCCACTTACGGTTTGTCTCACACCAGAAACACGAATGTTGGAAACGATTTCGTTCGTGGTGTTTCCGGTGGTGAGAGAAAGCGTGTTTCTATTGCTGAGGTTTCCTTGTCCGGTGCCAACATCCAATGTTGGGATAACGCCACTAGAGGTTTGGATGCTGCCACTGCTTTGGAGTTTATTCGTGCTTTGAAGACATCTGCTGCCATTTTGGACGCAACTCCATTGATTGCTATCTACCAATGTTCTCAAGATGCCTATGACTTGTTCGACAATGTGGTTGTTCTTTACGAGGGTTACCAAATCTACTTCGGTAAGGCCAGTGCTGCTAAGGAGTTTTTCGTCAACATGGGATACGAATGTCCACAACGTCAAACTACTGCTGACTACTTGACTTCGTTGACCAATCCTGCCGAGAGAGTCATCATCCCAGGCTACGAGAACAAGGTTCCTAGAACTGCCCATGAGTTCTCGGAGTACTGGAGAAACTCTCCAGAATGCAAAAAACTCACCGAAGGCATTGACTCCTACTTGGCTGAAGCAGAGGCTGGTCACAAGCGTGAGGCATACTTCGAGTCTCATGTTGCTAGACAATCTGACCACGTTTCTAAGCGTTCTCCTTTCACAATTTCCTTTGCTATGCAAGTCAATCTTCTTATCAAGAGAAATTTTAAAAGAGTCAAAGGAGATCCTTCTATCACATTATTCTCCATTTTCGGTCAGGGTGTCATGGGATTGATTTTGTCGTCTGTCTTCTACAACCTTAATTCTACGACAGAAAAATTCTACTACCGTGGTGCTGCTATGTTCTTTGCAGTGTTGTTTAACGCATTTGCATCTTTGTTGGAAATCATGTCTTTGTTCGAAGCCCGTCCTATTGTTGAAAAGCACAAGAAATATGCATTGTACAGGCCGTCTGCTGATGCCCTTGCGTCCATCATTTCCGAGTTGCCTACCAAGCTTGCCATGTCTACGATTTTCAACTTTGCATTTTACTTTATGGTGAACTTCAGAAGAGAGCCAGGAAGATTCTTCTTCTACTGGTTGTTCTGTAACCTCTGTACGCTTGCCATGTCGCATATGTTCAGATCCTTGGGTGCAGTTTCTACCTCCATTGCTGGTGCAATGACTCCTGCAACTTGTATCTTGATGGCTATGGTTATTTTCACTGGTTTCGTCATTCCAACGCCAAGTATGTTGGGTTGGTCTCGTTGGATTCAGTACATCAATCCTGTTTCCTACGTTTTCGAGTCTTTGATGGTGAATGAGTTCCACGGCCGTGACTTCGAGTGCAGTCAGTACATTCCAAGTGGTCCTGGATATGCAACAACCGCTAATGCCAACAACGTGTGTAGCGCTGTTGGTTCGCTTCCTGGTTCGTCTGTTGTCAGTGGAACAAGATACATTGCATTGTCCTTTGAGTACTACAATTCTCACAAGTGGAGAAACATTGGTATTGTCATTGCTTACATCATTGTTTTCTTGGGTGTCTACATTGGTTTGACCGAAATCAACAAGGGTGCTATGCAAAAGGGTGAAATTGTTCTTTACTTGCATGGTTCTTTGAACAAGGTCAAGAAGGAGAGTGAACAAAGAAAGGCTCTCGCTGATGATCTTGAAAACGGCCTTCCTAACGAGAAACTTGGAACCAATGAGGCTATCGAGAGCTCTAGGGAAAAGTCTTCCGGAAGCTCCAAAGAAAAGTCTTCTGGAAGCTCTAGTTTGTCTGTTGAAGTTCCTCAGTCTAGAATTTTCCACTGGAGAAACTTGACTTACTCTGTGAAGATTAAGAAGGAGGACAGAATCATTTTGAACCAGATCGATGGTTGGGTGAAACCAGGACAAGTTACTGCTTTGATGGGTGCTTCCGGTGCTGGTAAGACTACTTTGTTGAACTGTTTGTCGGAGCGTCTTACTACCGGTGTCGTTACTGATGGAACCAGATTGGTCGACGGTAAGCCTTTGAGTTCTTCTTTCCAAAGATCCATTGGTTACGTTCAACAACAGGATATCCACTTGCCAACATCTACTGTTCGTGAAGCCTTGACCTTCTCTGCCTACTTGAGACAACCAAAGAGTGTTTCCAAAAAGGAGAAGGACGAATATGTGGAATACGTGATCAACTTGTTGGATATGGAAGTCTACGCCGATGCCTTGGTGGGTGTTGCCGGAGAAGGATTGAACGTCGAACAACGGAAGAGATTGACCATTGCTGTTGAGTTGGTTGCTAAGCCAAAGTTGTTGCTTTTCTTGGATGAGCCTACTTCTGGTTTGGACTCGCAAACTGCCTGGTCTATCTGTAAGTTGATGAGAAAGTTGGCTGACCATGGACAAGCTATCTTGTGTACTATCCATCAGCCATCGGCCATTTTGATGAAAGAGTTTGATCGTTTGTTGTTCTTGCAAAAGGGTGGTAGAACCGCCTACTTTGGTGACTTGGGTAAAAACTCGCAAACCTTGATCAACTACTTCGAGAAATACGGAGCCCACCCTTGTCCTCCAGAAGCTAACCCAGCTGAGTGGATGTTGGAGGTTGTGGGTGCTGCCCCAGGTTCGCACGCTAACCAAGACTACTTTGAAGTTTGGAGAAACTCTTCGGAATACCAGGAGATGCAAAAGGAATTGGAATACATGGAAAACGAGCTTCTGAAGATCCCAGCTGAGGTGGAAGAGGGCGAGAGCAACAAATATGCCTCCTCTGTCATCAGCCAATACTTCATTGTCACTAAGAGAGCTTTCCAACAATACTGGAGAACTCCGGGTTACATCTATGCCAAGCTCTTTTTGGTTGTTTCGTCTTCGTTGTTCAATGGTTTCTCGTTCTTCAAGGCAGGTACTTCCATGCAAGGCTTGCAGAATCAAATGTTCTCGATTTTCATGTTCTACATGCCTTTCAACACCTTGGTGCAACAAATGTTGCCATACTTTGTCAAGCAAAGAGAGATTTACGAGGTGAGAGAAGCCCCATCCAGAACCTTCAGTTGGCTTGCTTTCATCACTGCTCAAATCACCGTTGAGATTCCTTTCCAGATTCTTATTGGTACTTTGGCCTTCTTCTGCTGGTACTACCCTGTTGGATTGTACGAGAATGCTGCAGTGACTGATGCAGTCAATGGACGTGGTGTTTTCATGTGGCTCTTGATTATTTGTTTCTTTGTCTTCACATCTACCATGGGACAGTTGTGCATTTCCTTCACTGAATTAGCAGAGAATGCTGCCAACCTTGCTAACTTGTTGTTCATCATGTGCTTGAACTTCTGTGGTGTGTTGGCTGGACCCAATGTTTTGCCAGGCTTCTGGATCTTCATGTACCGCTGCAACCCATTCACATACTTGATCCAAGCCATGTTGAGTACTGCCGTTGCTAAGAACAAAGTGGTGTGTACAGAAAGAGAGCTCGTCACCTTCCACCCAACTGCCGGAAAAACGTGTGCTGAGTTTATGGAGCCATACATTAGTGCTGCTGGTGGATACTTGACCAACCCAGAAGCATCTTCTGGCTGTCGCTTCTGTCAAATCAGCTCTACCGACACTTTCTTGACCAGTGTCAACTCTTACTACGGCCAAAGATGGAGAAACTGGGGTATTTTCTTTGCCTTTATTGTGATCAACATTTTGCTCACGTGTTTCTTCTACTGGTTGGCAAGAGTGCCTAAGGGATCCAAGGAGAAGAAGGGAAAGAAGGATAAGAAGGAGAAGAAGTGATCTACTATAGAGTCCTATTCAGTTCGAAATTAGTTTAATTTATTAATATTTAGACCATCAGTAGATCGACACCTATAAATCACGAATTACTAATGTACAGCCTTATTTTGCGTGGTGGCTACAATTCCATTTCCAATAAAGCCCCCTCCTCGTTCCCCTCTTCTACACTTTTCCCTCACTCTTTCTTAAGGTATAGAATAGGTTATCTAAAGCACCAAATACTAAATAGAGGAAACCTTGAATTCATAAAACTACTGATCTAAATTATGGAGTGCATTGGTACTACAATGGTATTACTCCATGGTATTACTCCATGACACTATAGTATACTATAGTCCTACTTCTAAGTCTAGTACAAGTCTAGTCTATCTGAATGTCTTCTCGCTGAGTCTATACTGTTTAGCTATAGTCGGTACGGTCTTACTCAGTCATTGTAGCTATGGAAAATGTACAGTAGTAGTACATTAGTATAGTACGGCAATCTACCGATGGACAAGTTTTTCAATAACTTCTTTATTATGACTCTTTTAGTAACTTCTTTATATGATCAATTGCTCCATAGAGCTTATGCTAGTTTGGTTTGACGTTGTACTTCAACTTGATACCCATGGCATTCAACTCGGAATCCAAATACTTCAAGACAAAAGGAATAGCCACATTAGTGGTATCCTCACCACCCACGAACTTCACACCCTGGCCGTCCTCCCAGATGTCGGCCTCGTTGACGTAAACACCCTTCTTGATGTAGTCGTCCAACTTCTCCGAACATGCACGGCATCTTACCGAGGAGAAGGATCCAATGCGTGGCACCGACAGCTGGGTATTTAGCAAAGAGCCACACGAACGACAGATGGGGGTTTGCGTGTAATCGGACGAGTTCAACAATCTGTCCTGAAGCAAGTATGACGTACCGTGACCAATCAATGCATCTCTCTCCATCTCTCCCACACGAATACCACCGTTTCTCTTACGGCCCTTGACGGGCTGCATCATCAACGAGTTGACCGGACCCGTGGATCTGACCTGGAATTTGTCGTTGACCATATGTCTCAATCTTTGGTAGTACACCACTCCAATGTAGATATCTGCTCTGAGCTCCTCACCCGTGGCACCAGAGTACATGGGCTCATTTCCGTGGTAGTTGTAACCTGCGGTCTTCAATTGCTCGCCGAAGTAATCTGCCGGAGTATCACTTTCACTGAACTTCCAAGGCGTGGCGTCGTGGGCCATTCCGTGAAGCGCTCCTGCTTTTCCTGCAAGAGACTCGACGAACATACCAATGGTCATCCGCGATGGGAAAGCGTGGGGGTTGATGATGACATCAGGCTGCATACCTGACTCCGAGAAGGGCATGTCGATGGTAGGCCACTTGCGCGAGCAAACACCCTTTTGTCCGTGTCTGGACGAGAACTTGTCTCCGATCAAAGGAGCTCTGGTGACTCTGTATTTGATGGTGATTTGTTGACATTCCTGGTCTCCGGCATCGTCTCCTAGAAGCTTCACTTCTTCAATGTAGGCTGGCTCACTGGAATGGTATCTCTTGACTTTGGTCTTGCCGGTGCTGTCGTCGTGGAAGGCAACAATTGGGTCTCCCTCTTCAACCTTAACACCAATGAGAGGGAATCCATCATCGTCCAACTTGTCTTTCCACTCTTGAGGCCACTCATCAGCTCCGAAACCGAAATGCTCGGTGATGGGTTCTCCTCTTCTCCTCTTCATGCTTAAGTCTACCTTTTCCACCTTAAGAACACTTCCGTAGCCAAATCCTCTTTCGTCTGCAGACTTATTGATGATCATGGCGTCGTCCATATCGTATCCGGTATAAGAAATAACGGCCACAACGGCATTGGTACCGTTGGGGAAATTGTCCATTCCATACTCATCATACAAGTTGGCCTTGACAATGGGTGTCTGTCCACTTTGCAACCGGTACAACTTATTGTCTGATCTGTGTGCAAGTGCCACACCTGGCGTACCCATGGTTTGCTTACCCATTTGACACTGGTACATGTTTCTTGGGGACTGGTTGAAATCGGAGAATGGAGTCAAGTTGGCCAAAATCGATAAGATGTTGGTTGGTGCAAACTCCACGTGGGTATGGTTGTTCTTCTCAATCTCAGCTGGGGTCACTGCAATGTTCATGTAAACCTGCTCGAAAGGACTAACAATATCCTCTTTTTCCAAAGGCAAGTATTTGGTGGGTCTCATCATTCTTGAGTGTCCTCCAAAGATGTACAAGCCGGGGTATTGACCCTTGGAAGAAGGTGGCACGTATCCGATTTCCAAGTCAAGAGGCAAGCCGTGGCCACCTTGAACCTTCCAAACACGCAAAGCATCAGCCACGAGTTTTCCTTGTTCGTGTGTAGTCCATCCAACAATTCTACCGTCCAATTGGACACAGCACAAGTTAGGACCGGCTGCAAATGTGTGGGCTGGCGAGACACCCAACCTGGCCAAAGCTTCTGGCACTTTAGAAACATCCGAAGCGTGTGTAGCAATCTTACACTTGTGTGACAAGTGATTCAACAAACCACAGGGCGATCCATCGGGCGTGTGCACAGGGCACAAGAAACCCCATGATTCGGGTAACAATTTTCTGACGGTGGTAGTCTTCAACTCAGCGAAGAAAGAACCTCTATGGACCATTCTGAAATGGGCTATGAAACGATGGAAGTTGATTTTCTCGGCAACAACGGTGTAACCGGAGACTTGTTGCAAATCCAAACCAGATTGGGAAACCAAGTTACCGGTGGACAAGAAGTACTGCAACTTTTGACCAATGTTCTCGTTGATTCTCATGAACAAACGGGTCATGTACTTTCTGTCGGAGAAGTTGACACGAGTGCCCCTGTTTATGTCAGAGTTGATCTGGAGTTGTATGCTCTGCAAATACTCATCGATCTTCTCTTTGATAATCATACCATACAAGAAACCTCCCAACAAAACTTCTTGATGCTGAGTAGCATCTGGATTGTCTGGGGCACAGTCTCCGGCAACAAGTGTGTACAACTTTCTAATCATGAACAACAACATGTGGAATTTGTCGGCATTGTCTGGCAAATGCACGAGCACAATTCTGTTCAACACCTCTTTTCCGATCTCGATATCGGATTTGTCGGGGGTACCACC
Source organism: [Candida] ipomoeae (assembly GCA_002370145.1). Classification (NCBI taxonomy): domain Eukaryota; kingdom Fungi; phylum Ascomycota; class Pichiomycetes; order Serinales; family Metschnikowiaceae; genus Metschnikowia; species [Candida] ipomoeae. The sequence goes on along the minus strand of NKZK01000469.1, from coordinate 104,807 downwards.
AAAGGCAACGCGGAACTTGTCACCCAAGTATGCCAAGATCTCTTTCTTGGAGTAAAGGTTGTACTGCTTGTAGGTACGCAAAAGCAACTCCAAACGATCGGTCAAAAAGGAGTTGGAGGTATCGGAACCAATAATACCGTCGAAGATTTCACGGTCATTGGTCTCGATCAAAGCCTTCAAGATCATCATCACCGGAACAAGGTACTCGTTCTTTCTCCAAGAGAATCTAAAGGTCACGTTACCATCATTAAGGTAGTGCAACACGTTTGTCTGGGATGTTTGGTCGGGCCGCGTACATCTGATCTGCACACCGAATTTAGAGTAAGTAGCGCCTCTGTTGGCAAAAGAGGGCCGGATCAAAGCCATGGGATGGTTTCTTCTTTGCACAATCAACATACGAATGAGCTTCTCGATACCGTTCACAATAAAGTACCCTCCAAGCTCATCGGACTCTTCTCGGTGCTCCACCAACTCTTTGGGAGAGAATTTCTCCAAGTGGCATCTATTGGACTTGACCATAATGGGCACCTGTCCACATTCACGCACTTCCGACACCTCGTCGCCATCATTCACAGACCATGTGAGCTTGAGCATGAGCTTGGAACGGTATGTGGTCATTCTCTCTCTGCACTCACTGGGGTAGGTTCTTCTCACCAACGACACCTTGTCGGATGGAGGCACGGCCGGCTTGGCTAGCTGCACGGAGTCCACTCTGATCTTCAACTTGTTTCCCAAAGCGGAACTGTCGGCGGAGTCGAAAATGGTCTTTGTTCCAATGTCCTTGACTGCCAAGTTCAAGAGTCCTCCATCGGGGCCATCAGTTAAAGCATTAAACGAGCCGACGTGGGGAGCCACGGCCTCCACAAGAAGCGGGAAAGCCGACTTATCCGTGGGAGGATTTTTGAAGCGGTCCTCGCGTTCTAGTGTCCTTAATTGAGCACTCATGGTGGATGAATGTAGTTCGGACTGCGATCAGCAGCGAATTTTTGATACAATTTTGATAAATTTTTGTGATGAGGTCACGTGCGCTCCCCATGCCTACTCTCCACTGGCACAGTATTTCAGCCATCCTCGGACTTTAGTTCACTTAAAAGTTTATTTATAAAGGTGTAGCGTCTTTGTTACCAGGTGAACCACCAATATTTATCGTACGGAATGTATATACCTCCCCAATACCCATGATCTTCATGGCTTGTCTGGATGTCTAGAAGTGCAGATGAAGATGCGCACTGCTGCTTAGAGAAGCACTCACACTAGAATGGCCAACTCCAGGTTCGAATACGTCAAGCAATTCGAAAGAGAAAACTACCTTCTTCCCGAAACACACATTGTGATCCGCGTGGATGGCAAAGGGTTCCATAAATTCTCCACCTTCTATGACTTTGCCAAGCCCAACGATGCCAGGGCCTTGGATGTCATGAATAGAGCTGCACTCAGCATGATGGAGCAGTTCCCCGATATTGTCATGGCGTATGGTGATTCTGACGAGTACCTGTTTCTTCTAAGGAAAGGCACGGATTTGTTCGAGCGCAGAGAAATGAAGTTGGTGTCGACCTTTGCTTCGTTCATGTCGGTCCACTATACTTTGCATTGGAACACAGAGTTCCCCAACAAACCGATCCAGCTGCAAAGACTCCCGACGTTCGATGCACGGGCAGTTGTTTATCCTAATACAAAGGTTGTTCGAGATTACTTTAGCTGGCGCCAAGTGGACTGTCACATCAATAATCTCTATAATACTACGTTCTGGAGCCTCATTAATGTGTGTGGTATGAGTGGAAAGGAGGCCGAGAATGAGCTCAAGGGCTCGCTATCCAAGGATAAAAACGAGATCCTCTTCTCCAGATGTGGTATTAATTATAATGACGAGCCAGAGATTTTTAAGAAGGGTACAGTGATTGTGAGAGAGTACGAAAGGCATGATATAGGTGATGAGAACGAGCTCAGCTCTCGCCAAAAGCAACGACACGATAAGATGAGGAGAAAGGGGAAGATTACGCAGCACCATACCAACATTATTGACGATGCATTCTGGACCGCCAGGCCATGGCTCCTCTCCTATACAGGCATCTACAAACAGCACAGCATCATACAACGAACAGCATCACACTAAAACATCACACTAAAACATCACACTAAAACATCACACTACAACATCATGCTACATGTAGTGGTATAGTACGCCGCCTCGTAAGGAGGCCGGCTCTAATAGTCTTAAATAATATTTACAATTAATTGATTCCACGTTGGTCTAATGCCTTCTTGACCGTCTCGTAGACCTCGTCCACGGACCTGTCACACTGAAGCTTCACCACTCTGTTTTCCTGGCCAAAGTAGTCCACCACCGGCATGGAGGTCTCCACAAACGTGCGGAACCGTTTCTTGATACTCTCGACGTTATCATCGGTCCGTCCACTGGTCTTTCCCCTCTCTAGAAGTCTCTTAAGCATGACTGCTTCCAGACACTCGAAAAAGATAGTGAAGTTGGACTTGACAATCTGGTTTTCAAACGTAATGGCCTGGTCCATTTTTCTAGGAAACCCGTCCACCAAAAACCGGTAGTTCTTCTTGTTGTACTCGTCAGTGATTGCTTGTTGGAGCAAAGCAAGGGTGACTTCCTGAGGAACAATGGTTCCTTCCTTGATACATTGGGCAATCATCTCTCCGTACTTGGAGCCTTCTCTCTTTTGTTCTGCTCTCAACAAGTCGCCGGCAGAAAGATGCACAAAGCCCTTATCAGCAACAAGCTTGGCACACTGGGTTCCCTTGCCGGACCCCGGGCCTCCCAACACAAAGATGACCTTGACCTCATCTTGTGAAAAGGCTGGGCCTTTCTTGGGCTCTACGGCTGAAATAGGAGGGTTTTTGTTGTATAAAGACGCACCAATAGTCGAGCCCACGGCCAAGATGGCTAGAGCTCCGAGAATCACTCCACGGCCTTTCTTGGCTGGGGGTGGGGTGTTGTTTAGGGAGGAGTTGCATCTAATAAAGCCCCTAGGCACTTGGGCCTTCGAAAGAGTGCCTCTAAATGTTCGAGGAGCAAGTCTGATTCCTGGAAACATGGTTTGCGTTCAAAGATAAGTGAGCCTCGGAAAAAATCAGATCGCTTTTTGCCTGGAGGTACGGCACATTGCACCCAAGTCCCAGATCCACCATGGACCACGAGGTAAAAATGGGGGGGACTTTGTGGTACTTATATAGTTTTGACTTGTTTTTGTGTCAGTTGCTCTGGGAATGTTTCACGTTGGTTTTAGAAAAATATTTGGCTGGTCTATGAATTTGGGTGTGTAGACTTTTGTGGGGTTACTTACCTGGAGATGAGAGAACAGAAGAAAACTGCGAACCACTTTACCAGGTGATCAACCCATGGGATCCAGATACACCACCAAAAAACCTAACCAAAAATCAGGTTATTTATAATTTCATCAATAAAAATCCTTAACAAACCTGAACATATAAAATTTTAGTACTCACACATTCACATTTAATATTTATTGGAGTAGGGTCTTGAATGGTGGACATGCTCACTCGAGACAGTATACTATACTCCTAACTGTAGGCTTTCAACGACTCGTCTCCCACCCTAAAGTATTCCCCGTTCATACCCTTGGACCATTCCTTCAACACAAAATTCACACAGTATGTTGCAGGCACATCTGGAGGTAACAACTGGTCGTTCTTGTGCAAATCAGTGAACTTCTTGAGACTGTCTTCCGGCATCTTGGCCCCAAACACCTCTCGAATATCCTTTTGCATGGCAGTATCAACAACACCAGGCGCAAAAGAAAGGGCCTGGACATCGTCGTTTTCAACCGCAATGTGTCGGATAAAATGATTCAAAGCTGCTTTCGACGAGCCATATGCAGCCCACCCATGGTAAGCACTGGTGGAAGCACCAGACAGAACCACCACGATCTTTCCCTTAGTTTTCTTCAAGTGGGGAAGCGCCAACTGCACCAATTCCACCACCGAAAAGAAGTTGATATCGTAAAGCCGTCTCCAGGCCTTCACATCCGCATCCGCAATAGGTCCCACCGGGTCCAATACCCCAGCATTGGCAATAATGGAGTCAATGGATCCATAGTTCTCCAACGCCAACAGAACAACCTTCTCGGCCGTTTCAGGATCCGCAATATCCGCAGAGAGTGTGGTGATCCGTTTGCCGTACTCCTTCTGGAGTGACTCAAGGGCACCAGTGGACCGGGCAACAGCAACTAGATTACCATTGGGGTTACGGTCGAGGAAGATCTTTGCAATCGAGGCTCCAATACCTGCGTTTAGTAACACTTCATCAATTTAACACGTGAAGGGTGTGGTAATATTCAAGACATACCTCTGGAAGCACCGGTTAAAATAAGTGTGTGGCTCATGGTGAGAAGAAAGGATATCAGATCGCACTGCTATACTTAGTGATCCAATACTGAGGCACCAAACCACTACAAAAAAAAAAAAAAAAAAAACCAACAACAATTCGACTTCGATGATTTGGAATACACAAATGGAAGGACAGAAAAGATATAGAGACTAAAAAGAGGTAATTGATTATAATAACTTGTTGAAGGGTCAATTTGCACCCGGCCGGAAACAGGGTCGTGCGCCTACTGCGCGATACCATGTCTCGCGTCCTACTCCATACTTGGTTTCCTCACAAACCTACCCAATTCTTCATCCCAATGAACATAAACCCGGACTCGGCAAGGGAAATCCCATGCAAAAACGTTCTAATCTACGGCTACTGCAAGTTTGAGAACAAGGGCTGTGCTTTCTCACACCCTCTGTCCGCCAAAGCAGATCCCAGCTCTCAGACCCCAACGTTGTCCCAAACGCAAACGCAAACTTCCATTGGGTCTCCCAATCTGAACAAGGCTTCTCTCTATACGGAAACCACCTCCCCGACGATCCAAAACGCGTCCACTCTCTTTTCAAACCAATCCACCACCTCGTCCGCTGCCACTGCCAAACCAACCATGCCTTCCCTGGACACAAAGCGTAAGTTCAACACGAAAACGCCTTCGTTCCAGCCATCGGTGCAGGCAGTCACCAATAAGTTTGCGGCCCTCTCGCCCAAAGTCAAAGAAATCCCGGTGTTTGTTCCATCTGGTATGGAACCAGCAAGCACTAGAGCTTCTGCGCCCGGAGGACACGAGACCAGCCCCAATGACCTGGCAACGCCATTGAGCAGGAAGTTCAATACTTCAACGCCTTCATTCACTCCTTCCAGTCCATACGATGATCATTTTTCTTTTCCTACTCCAAACAATGTGTCAAACGATGGATATCTGTCGCAATACGTGCAAAACACGGCCCCTCACACACCCCAAGCGATCTCGGGGCCTCCGAGGATCATTCAACAAATGTCTCAGACTGCAAAGCAACAGAATCCGTACCTACCCAATGGTGCATCAGTTGCCGCCTCTTCTAATGCTAGCACCATGAATGGTGTGCCGGAGTTTATGTTCCATGGGCAAAGCGTGCTGACGTACCCTTTGAATTACCACTTGTATGCCCCTGCGCCGCCGCCAAGGTTGACACCCACGCTCCAGCCATACGAGACGAACGTGAGTGAGATGTTCATACCGAATGATGTACGTGAAACAATCACCAAGAAGAATGAAGCCACGTTGCAGACTTTGCCTCAGCTGTCTTTACCGGAACATGTTGGCGTGTACCACTCATTGGTTCCTATCGGCTCTTCGTTTGACCAATTATCAAGTGTGTACCAATTGCCCTCATGTGTTTACAAAGTGAACTCAAACATCGACGGTCTACCATATGCATTGCGGAGAATTGATTACAGCTCCAAGTTTAGAATCCTCAACGAGCATCCATTCGCAACAGTGAAAAAGTGGAAGAGACTCAAAAATCCCAATGTGGTACGACTTCAAGACGCATTCACCTCAGTTGGGTTTGGCACCAGCGGCGAGCCAACCTTATGTCTTGCATATGACTATTATCCATTGGCGAATACATTACAAGAGCAGCACATGACCAGAAGGCTAGGGGGGAAGTTGGAGCCTGTGGGCGAAAAACTTTTGTGGTGCTACCTTATACAACTAACAGGCGCTCTTATTTCTATCCACGAAGCTGGATTGTTTGCAGGCAGTTCGATGTCAATGAGCAAGGTTCTAGTCACCAACAAAAACCGGGTGCGATTGGGCGCGGTGTGTGCAGACGATATTCTAGACTACGAAATTCTCGAAAGAAGGGCCGAAGAAATCGGTACCCAGAGGACCCTCAAGGAGATGCAGATGGCAGATATCACACGGCTAGGCAAGGTGATTTCAGAGTTGGCCAGTGCGACTCTTCCTCCCAACATGAGAGGCGTTCCCACAGACTCCATTATCATGTACTTACAGTCCTATAGCACCATCAGCTTTAGTGACGAGATTGTGTCAGTGATGAGAATGCTAATGGAGGCTGACGAAGTTTTCAGCCTATACGAGTTCTATGGGCGGTACCTTTCAAAGCAGCTGCTCGGGATTATGAATGGGTTCCAGGATCTGACCGACTACTACGAAAGTCGGTTGCTGTCGGAGGTGGAGAATGGAAGGTTGTTCCGGCTCTTGACGAAAATCAACTTTCTACTCAACCAATCAGAGTCCACGGGAGAGATTGGAGGCAGTGCATTCATCATCAGCCTGTTCCGAGATTATCTTTTCCAGACCGTGAACGAATTAGGAAAGCCGGTGATCGATCTCTCGAGGATCTTGGTGAATCTCAACAAGTTGGATGTGGGCATAGACGAGAAGATCCTACTCGTTTCCAGGGAGGAGGACAGCTGCATCATAGTCAGCTACAAGGAAGTGAAGGATATTATAGACCTGAGTTTTCGCTCACTTTTGAAATAGAAACTCTACGCATAGCTATAAAACTAGACTGGGAACGTATACTAGTACCAGAAACGACTAAATACCATTACTACTACTACTAGAGAATATACACTAGACTAAATACTACTACTACTACCAGATACTAAGCGTAGACTAGAGAAAGACGTAGCAGGTCCATACAGCCTGGTCTATCACCTCCTCTCCAATAGCCATTAAGAATTAATAACTATAAGAGAGGGAAGTAGAAAAAATAGCTAGAGAAACATATAAAGCTTGAGCTTGTGCTCATTAATAACTATCGGTTGGGCCCCTAGGGGGATTTTTCTGCTCTCTTCTTTGGAGTTGATCCAGGTAGTTACAAACCTGATACCAAAGAAGCGTATAATAGTATCTGTTAGATTCTTGTTGTTACGTCAGGTACTCTGTTTAGTATGTTCATTCGCCGATGATTCCTCAGAAAGAGGAATCTGAGCTATTTAAGTATTTGACAACGGTGTCGCCTAGTCAACCGGTTGTTGCTAGGTGCAAAGGTGGAAAACTCTCCACATTCCATCTTGGTACCTCGGGTTTATCACATTCCCTCCTGGTACCTCGTACAATAATGGTGGAGAAGTGGCACAATGGAATGGCCATTGTTAAGATTAGACAGCGTAGGCTAAAAATACCTCAACAGGTAGAGCACTACCTATGGTGGATCTAACAGTATCTGATTATAACAGAAAATTGTTAGACGGGGTGTGATCGGGCGTGAGGTGGGGTAATGAAAAATAATAGAAATGTACATTTAAATATTTATGGTGATTAATTCTCTATTTCAAAATTTTTGGGGTAACAAATTCTGATCAGCATGTGTGTTTCCTTATTTGCTCAAAGTACTTTGACAGCAAATCCAATATCACCATGCTTTAGTCTCACTCAGTGTCAGTCTCTGCCTCTACACTCTTTCCGCAAACGAAGAGATCACTGGAAAATGTCAGCTACTCGCTTTTCTGGTACCAGCAAATATATAGAGTAGTACTTTGTCAGAATAATCAGTGATGATTGGTTAACTTGGTGCAATACGGTAGTGGACGTTCCTTGAACTAGGGATTTGTACCAACTTGAATGGTTCACGACTATCCACTCTACCATACATCTAATTTTCTTCGCTCTATACTCAATCTCTTGTACTGCTTGAACTCTACCCATCTTGCTTCCAGTATATCATTGGATTCGTGAGACTGTGCCAGTGGCTTTAAATGATCTTTACTCGTCTTAGGGATCACAAGCTTCTCTCCAAGAAGAGGACTCCTTCGCTTCCCCCAGCACTCCGTCGTTTGGAATGCCCCAAAGCTTATTACCCTTCTCCAATGATGTGTATTCCAGCAAGAGGTGCTCGCAGTCTGGGGATTTGCCTAAGGAGAGCACCATGAGAAGGAAAGACTCCACCGATAGTATGGACAGTAAAGGTAGTCGAGAAGAAAACCTCTGGAGTTCCTTCCAATAGAACAACACACAAGGTTATCATTGAGTAAACTCTTACCGAATAATATAAAGTTAACCTTTCTGATAAAATTTTTTACAATGGCGAACTTCTATGGCTTCCTAATATTTTTTATTACTAGCTCAATGCTCCTAAAAAAAGTGGAATCAGTCAGTGTCTCGTTCTCAGTGACCCATTCTCAATGTCCAAGGCGGTATGAAATTATGTAATAATTATTATCCAGTATAGTACAGTATCACTTCTAACACTACCACAACTACTTAACCACCACACTCTACTCTTAATTCTACCACTAAAACCATTGTGGTTTCTTAGGTATTCGGTTCTTGTTAGTATACGCTTTCTGGAAAATACATCCTCTATAGAGGGTCCCTTGTGCGGTCCTGGGAGCCACGGTGCAATATCTTTGCATATCCTTACGTGTATCTGTTCCAGCTAGAAACGGGCTCTCCACCATTCATACATTTCTTGACCTCTGGATAGTTATAGTAATTTTGGTGCACTGGATCTTGGCAAGGAGTGGAACCTGGGCAGAACAAGGAATATTTATGCACCGGCTCGGGCTAATCTGCGCACTGGCTGCCCAAACCCAATACGGGGAGGTAGAGACAATAAATAACGATACTGGGCCTTTTGGTCTAGTAATTGGAATGAGTCAATTCAAATACCTTAACGAGGAATAATTGGATGGCAAAGTAATTCCAGATACTACATACTCAACCTGGAGTCACTACTAGACACTACTGGATACTGATACTACAACTACCACCCTAAATTCTATTTCTACTAGAAACTTCTACACTGAATTCTATTACTAGATACTACTACTTTCGGATTCTTGCTGATACTTGTATTGTTACTTGACTGTATTTGTTGATGACTCAAAATGGAAGTGGGTCACTTACAAACTTTGGGGCTCTGTTGGTCGAAATAGGTTTCTTCACAAGCTTAGACTGGTCACCAACAAACAATTACTACCACTAGACGCTAAAAATGACCACTGGGAAGTTTTAGTCAAGGAAACCACCACTTCCTACCATACGTCTTACCCATAATTATAGCCTCGCATAGGTTTAAGGCTAACCTCAACTAATATCAATCATACCAAATCATACCATGTATATCCTCTTTGACTTGAATCCATTGAGCCATATCCATTTTCATGTCTTTTTTTAACTAAATCTTCAAGTAGGCCCAGTATGGCCTGTTGCTTCCCCACAGTATCACCTCATGGCCTGGACCTGTAATACTACAGTTTTACCAAATAACACTGGAACCCCAGACTAGAACCAGGCACTAGACTGAACTAGATACTACTCTACTACTCTACTACTCTACTACTAGACACTAACACTGACACTGAATTTAGAGTAGTATACACTGAGTATACATTTTATTGGTTGATCACATGACTGAAGTGGCTGAAGTGACTGAAGTGTGATCATTTTATCTGGGTTCGCAGCCGGTTCCGGGGAGGGGAGCGGAGCGGAGAGATAAGCAATTTCCTAGGACTAGCGGAGAAGGATGGGCGGAATTCCTCGAACTCGCGGCTTGAGTCATTTTCGCACCACACCCTCCCCCGACTTCCTCCACCCCCGAGGTCACCCGAGGCACTGAGAGGAGCGCACGCCGGGCCGGAGGGTGAGCGCGCGCGCACTGGCTCGAGGGCGGCTCACGTGACCCGAGTGATTCATGACTAACTATGCATACTGATAATGAGTAATTCCATGACGCATCGTGCTGCGTGGAATGATATATAAGCTGCGCGTGCCACACTTTCCCTTGACCCACACTTATCTCCCCCGGATCCACACTTTTCGAACAATACACCAAAACACATCAGCAGTGCTTTTTTCACTTTTTTCATTTCAAGTCTTTTAAATATCTCACGTCCTTTTATATCTGGCTCCTCTCTCCTAGGTCCAGATTGGTTGGTTTAGGTTACGGATTAACCTGGTTACTGCATTACATTTCGCCGTTTTTAGCTGGCTAAACTCGACTCCCTCCCATCAATACCCGCCTCGTCCCCTCTTATTTTTTGTCTCTTTTCTTGAACTCTCGGATCAAAATGTTTTCTTCTATCTAGGTCGGCGCACCCGGAAGCAGAAGAAGTGAACGAGAAGCTTGTCCAAGTTAACCCACGAATATCGGAGCATCTAAGCTAGCATGTTCACCCCCGAAGGTTCGGCATCGCCCAAAAATACCGGGCTTCTGCCCACCTCCCTTTCGCCGTCCTTAGAGTCGGACCACTACTCCCCTAATAATCTGAAGTACTACAATGAGCACTTGACCAAGGCGCAGTTCAACTCTATTCTTATCAACTGCACCTTGCGTTTGCTCAAGCTCTGCTACCAAGACTCCAAAAGCAATAACAATGACGCCAAGGCCGAGGATTCCCATGCCAAATCTTTTTCTCTCGAGGACTCTAAACTTAGATTCTTCATTCTCGAGGTCATGAGGAGATCCAAGACCACCACGCAGTCCTTGCAGATCTGCTGCTACTACTTGTTTAAGATCATCAACAGCAACAAGTCCACCAGCCTTTGCCCCAAGAAACTTTTTTTGGGCATGATCATTATTGCGTCCAAATTCAACCAGGACCATAATTACTCCGCCAAAACCTGGCTCAAAATCTGTGGGTGTGAGAATAGCACCGAGACTTCTACCCTCAACCTCGCCAAGTTGAAGGAGGCCGAGAAAATCTGTCTCGAGACCCTCGACTATAGTCTTTACATCAACAAGGCCAAATACGAGAACTGGTGCAATGTGCTTTTGATTTTCGGCTACGACTTTATCCTCTTGCACCAGGTGCCTCTTGGCGTGTTGACGTGGTTCGACGAGGGTGTGTGTGCCAAGAAGCTTCGCTACTGGAAGATGTTCTTGGTGAGATTAGAAGAGTCCACATTGAGGGAAACTAGCGTGAACTTCAAGCAGTACTACGCCAACCAGATCGGCACCAAGGTGGTGACCACTGGGCCCTCGAAGATCGGCTCTGTCTTGGGCAAACGTATCTACGAAGACGAGCAACCGGTGTCTAAGAGGGTGTGTCAAACTAATTAGAGATATCATTATTGTTATGTTCTTTGATACATTTATGCCTAACTAAAACTATGTTCGTTGATGGTTCCTCAAAGAGAGGAACCGAAGCGGCTTAAATAACTTTGAGAGAAACGTGGCATCGAAAAACTCTCCACTAGAACAATGGTAAGGATTGTTTTAGAATATTCGAAAGAGCCATCATAGTACTTCATACAACGATGGCCGTGACACGGCGTTTGCAATGGCCATTGTAACAATCGGACTGAGAAACTTCATAATACCTTCATAGGCAGCCCTGCCTATGGTGGATCTAACAATTATCGTATTACTTATATATATAGTGATGAATGTGTCTACTTATAATTATACTTGATTAATGTACACTTGATCAATGTATCTACCTGGTAATCGTATACTGAGCATGTATACTGAACATGTATACTGTAGACGGCTTCAGATGCATGGACTTGACATTTAAGCCGAGGCTTCCACCACTGGAATGGCTCCGTTGGTGGACTTGTTCAACTGCGAACTGGCATCCTTGGCCACGGCCTGGGCCTTTTGCTTGAGCTCCTCAGCTTCCTTGTCGGCCTTGGCAATGGTCTCGTTAACGTAGTTGTGTGTGGTTTCCTTCAAAGGCTGGATGTAGTCGGAGTTGACGTTCTTCAACAACGTCACGCTGGTATTAACAGAAGCTGCAGCGACCTTGGCGATGTAGTTCTTCTCAGGGGCAGCTTCAAACTCCTTGTTGTAGGTGTTGATGACAGCACTGGACACCTCTGTGGATTTGGAGGAGATCAAGTCCTTGGATCTCTCGTAAATATCGTGCACAATATCAATGGACTTGGAGATCTCATTGGTGGTGGTATCCTCAGCCTTCTTTGCGGCGTTCTTGGCCTTGGGCAATACCTTGTCTACCGTAGAAGAGGCATATTCATTGACCGGCTTCAAGTACGCAGACACCGTGTCTTCGCTGAGCTGCTTGTAGCCATATAATCTCTGGTTCACAGCAGAGTAGATCTGGCCCAGCAGAGCCTTCAAGGCCTCGACCTTTTCGGAGGTCTGGTTCAACAAGGCAAGCGTAATTCCCTGTGCCTTCTGCACATAAGGGTGAGCAAGCAAGGCATCCACGTTGCCAAGCACAAGAGTATCGAATTTTGTATCAGCAAACGAAACAGCGTCGTGCACAAACGGAAACTTGCTGATGATGTTTTCATTGGCAATGTTGAAGAGGGCAATGGCATAGGTGGAAAAGACCTGGACGTATTTATAGGAAAGAGCATGGGACTTCACGGAGCCCACCACGGCATACGACGATAAGTGGTCCAAGGACCGGGAGGAGAATGTTTTGGACATGGTTGAATGTTTTTGCAAAAGATGAAAATCCCAATTATTTGGTGGATCGGCCAGGGAAAGGGCAGCACTATATACTGCACCGGCCGCCAATTTGATCCTTAAATACGCATGGGCCTCGGATAGCACATGCAGAATTAAGATAGCTTCGCAGGCCCATGCACTCTGAGCAGCCGCGTATGCCGTCGCTTCGGGCCCTGCAAGAAGCCTGACTGGTGCGCAACCCATGATTAGGCAATCCCCAGACAGCCAGACCAATATGAAACCAAACATGAAACAGACACAAACAGAAACGGACACAAAAACAAAAGCGGGGTAAGAATTATAAATAGAACCAAAACGCACCGAAACAACAAAAGCACTTAGGCATAGTTCGAAACATCGGGTGTTTCAGTTTGGGTTGGTGTGTATGCCAGGCTTGCTCTATTAGGTTCGACCACGCCTCGCTTCGGCACTACATTGTGATAGGAGCGCTGCAGAAGGTCCGATTCTTTTCTATGCAGCTCTACCAGGCCACTCAGGAATAGTGAAATTCTCCCAAATAATCAGCCTGCCACGATTAAAACCACCAGCTAAGAAAATGAAAAGAAAACGATAACAGTGGATAAGTGTTGATAATCACCTGGTTTTGACACGTATTGAACAATGGCCGGCGTTAGGCACTTCCTTCCTAACTATTAAAGCAACTGCTGCCCTAGGGCCATTACGAGCCCTGCTCATGACTAATAATATGTCTACCATCTACATGAACTCCATTACAGTATGTTTTCCACACTACTAAATTTAGCACTTCTACTGATACTTCTTTTTGCCCTTGTTTACAGTCTTTTTTTACAGTTTTTGTTTACAGGCCTTTTTCCTGTCATTTTCCTGCATAAGCCCCCTGATATTGGCCCCGTTGCATCTTGTCAATTGCTTTTGGCACTGCATGGAGCAGATGGTTAGAACTCCGTCGGGGTCAGGGGAATGTGGTCCAGTTACAGCAGAAGTCCGTGGCAGAAGGTGTACGCTTGGAGTTGCACAAAGAGTCAATTACTTAGTCATTGGATTTTTCGTGTGCATGAAGTTGCGGACGTGGTAGGGCGTTTTGGATGGCGCTGCTGGTGTGGCGTGTTGTAGCCTAGGCGATTGCTTGGTCGCATTCTACTAGTCGCACTTGAAAATGCATGTGATTTTGGCTACCCATGGGGTCTTATATGCACTCCATTCTAAGAGGCCCTTGCCTTGCAAGAGTTCATAACTAAGCCTACCCAAGTCACCTTAACTGAGTTTTTGAAAGACCTATACTTCCATTATTTAGCTTTCTAGCTTTTACTTTGTTATCTCTATAAGCATAGTTCCAATACTCAAAGCCTGGCACCGCAGCTGGTTTTTGATTACTTCAGCTGTTTACTGATTCTCTGAATACTTCAGGTGCTCACTGCTGCTTGCACTCAGGAGGGTTTTCCTTGGGCCCGGTCTCGTTGATGCCTTCTTCAGCATCCTCGTCCTCATCTTCCTCGCTGTCGGCCTCTTCATCGTCCTCGCCGTCAAAGTCTTCAGGGTATCCAAAGCCCACGGCATTCCCAGTGAACCAATCAATGGCACGAGGAATCAACCGGTCCTTTATCTCCTCTCCGAGCTGGTAGTCCAATTCTAATCTTTCCTCCAAGTCGTCCAACTCCTCGTCCTCCTCATCCTCGTTTTCGTCGTCCGAGTCCACCTGAGGAGCCTTTGGAGGGTCGAAGAAGTTGAAGAACGACTCGGTTGGCGTCAACTTCTCGATGGTTCTGGTCTGCTTGGTGTTTTTGTTTCTCTGCTTTCTTCTCTCGATGTTGATGGTGACGTTCTGCTCCTTAGACTTCCAGTTGATCTCACATCCGTCGGCGTGGTCATACACAAAGTCTCCCGAGTAGCCCAACTCCGCCTGGTAGTGGTAGGTCTTGGTTAATAGCTGGTTGCTGAAGTATGGGTTTTGGTTGAACTCAAAGATCAACTCGAAGCCGGGCGTCTCCAAGTACTCCATGCGGATGTCTTTCAAGTACTGCAAGATCTCGCTGTCTCTCTCGGTGATGGTTTCGCTCACTGAGCTCAAGTTCTCCAAGGAGGTCAACCAGAAGTTGGGGATACCCGTGACGTCCTCGTCCTCGCCATCAGCCTCAGCCTCAGCTTCTTCGGCCTCCTCTCCATCCTTGGCCTCAGCCTCCAACTCCTCACCCACCTCGATCTCCTCGGCAGTAGGCTCCTGGTCTCCGTTGATGATGGCTTTTCGTTTCTCGTACAATGGCTCATATTTTTTAAAGTACTTCTTCTCCAACTCCAACAACTCCTTCTGGAACTCAGCCTCCAACTTCATCTGCAGTTGCTGCACAGCCTTCAACCCCAACACTCTCTTCTTGACTTGCTTGGGCAACAGCTCCACGTATCCGCTTTGTTGGCCCACCAAGTTACCCAACTTTCCTTGAATCATCGATAAAAGTGCAGGGTTGTTGGCCAACTGCTTGCTCAAGTTGTTTTCATCTTCTTCACTGATGGTGCCCACGCTGGGCTTTTGCTTGAGGTACAGGTTGGCCACGCTGGAAGGCGTATTCTGAGGCGTAGGTGCTTTGGAGATATCGCTAGCCTTTCTGATGGGTTCCGACATGATGTAAAGGTCACAAGAATGACTTGTAGAGGAGTCAGCGATTTTTTTCTCGAGAGATGAAGGGGGGACGAGGCGCGTGGTGCGTGGCACGTGCGGTATGGCACATGACCTGCGCTTATTGGGCCGCAGGCCAGAATACGCGAATTGCTGCAACTATTGTCTGTATTACATGGTACTGTCGGTGGAATGGCTACTTTGTGGTGTATGGTATTTAAATAGATTGGTTGGACTAAACTTGAAACGAGATCGACTCCTCCATGTCGTCGTGGGCCTCGTCGATGTCGTCGTAGTGGCCATCCAAGTACTTCTCGATGTCCTGCTTGCGGGCCTCCCACTTCTCCACCTGCGCCAAAACTTGGACTCGATGTCGTTGATCTCGTTGTCGATGGACTTCAAGTTCTCCTCCGACGTCAAGTCGTGGAACACCCAGTTGTCCAGGTCCTTGTCGTTCTTGATCTCCAAGATGTAGTCGTGGTACTTCATCAATAATGGCCGGTGCGAGAAGGTGATGAAGGCAATGCGCTTCTTTTGCAAGAGCTCAAAGAGATAGTCTTCGACATCGGTACTCACTGCATTAGTGGATTCGTCCAAAACAACAAACTTGGGGTTTTTGAATAAGATCCGCGCAATGCTCATCCTCTGCTTTTCTCCTCCACTGAACACGTCTTTCCAGTCTTTCTTGACGTTGAAGTTTCCCTCTCGCGTCAACAAATACTCCAACTTCACTTCCCTCAAAATGTGGTAGAGATGGTCGTCATTGTAGCCCATCTCAAGCATATCGCTATAAGACGAGGGGTAAATAATTTGGTCCCTCAAGTTACCATTGGTGAAGTAAGTTTTCTGCGGCAAGTAGAAGATGTCGTCGTCATTGGGTTTAGACAACAATCCATAGTACACTGGCCACAATCCAGCAATGATTCTACCAATCGATGTTTTTCCACACCCATTGGACCCGAGAATTAAAAGATTCCGATTGCCCAGAAGATGGAAGCTCAACTTGTCTATCAATTTCTCCCCATCGGATCCCTCCACTCCCGGAATAATCACAGGGATGTTCTCGAATCTGATTCCTGCACCGTAGTTTCTTTGGATGGTTCCATGGATATCACTGGCTCCGTATTTGGAGTTGTAACTGTAAGTTGGCGAGTGAGTCATATGCAAATTGGTAAGAAGCTCAAACACCCGGTCAGTGTAGCCAGTAAGTTCGGAGATATCCTTGATTGAGTACATCAATCTGGAGCCCGCGTCCGCTAAGGACAACAACAATCTCTTGTTGATGATGAATTGGCGCATATTTTGGTTTTCGTCAACAGGACCAGCTTTTGACTTCTGGGTGAGAGGAGCCTCACCTTCATCCACGTATTCATCCGAGCTCCCTGGCCATATATCTTCGATGAACACAGGTAATCCAGCAAAGAAGTAACCCCACGCCGACCAAGTATACTTCAAGACATAATCTTCAAGACAAGAGTAAGAGAGCGAGATGTTGATCTCCTTCGACACATGGTTCATCAACGACCTAAAGGTTTCGGCCAACTTTGTCTTTTCAATGAGCGATCCTTTGTAGAAACCAACCTCCTCTGAATTGGTGATGAGGTTCAAGTGCTGGTTATAGTAGGCACCTTCCAAGTGAGTTCTTTTCGACGAGAGCTTACCAAAAGAAGGAGTGAACTTCTTCAAAAGAAAAGCCGTCGCCAAGTAATTGGCAAAGATCCCACAAATCGCTCCTGTGCCGAGGGTATCTCTCAAGTAGACCGAGAAGAAGACCAAGTCGATGAAAGGCTTGCCCATGCTGGAGAAAAGACCGCGGATGGAGTCACAGAACTTGGCCACATCGTTGGTGATGTACTGGTCGATGTTCTCGATATCGGCCAGGTTGAACAGGATCTTGTAGTAGGTCATGACCTTGTCCAAGTACATATCGTGAATGTACCGGATCAAGTTTGTTCTGAAACTTAGCGACAATCTGTTGGTGAGGTATTTGATGGCAGCATTGGTATAAGAAGCCGGAAAAGCAATCAAGATCCAATAGATCAAGTCTCTCACAAACTTCTTGCCGTTGGCCGAGATCAAGTTCTTGACAATCTGACCATCGAGCTTGGCAATGATCAACGACAACCAGGTTCTCAAAACCAAAAAGAAGCACTGTGAAAGGAGCAAGTACGTATTCTTGGAATAGAACTTGGGGATCAAGATCTTCCAGATAATGGTGATCTGGTTCAAGAACTTGAAGTTCAAGAGATCCTTCAGCAGCTGCGTCTTCTGGTTAAGGTAGAAGTTCTTATAGATATACTTATCTGCAGCATACTGGTCCATATTCGGTTTCGGGATGATGATGCGGGACGTCAGGTTCTTCCCCTTGGGAATGTAGATTTCCCTAGCACCATTCCTCAAGACCGTAGAGCTTTGGCGGATCAAGTTGGGCCGATTGCGGTACCTTTTCTCCCGGTAGTCGTTCCAGGCATAGATCAACGACCGCAAGGTAAAAAACGTGCTTATGCCAAAAGTACTGATGACCGTGCCAAAGAAGAGCACCACAGGACGGCTCTGATAGTTGATGCGGACCTTATTATCTTTGTACACGAGCACAAACTCCTTGATGATCATCACAAGCTTTCTCACGTCATCCTTGGTATAGGTGGTGAGCCGGGAGATGTGCACCATGATTGGAAGGAGTAAGGAAGAAAAGATGATGGAGCAAGGAGATTTCGGTTAGATACGCGAGCTTCCCCACAGTCGAGCCGAGGAACAAGCGCATGCGACTGCACCCCAGCACCACCGTCCAGAACAGAGACAAGTGATGGAATTAGATAACCAGACAAAAACCAGACAATATGAAAGGTGGTGGAGTTAGACAAATGGGCACTTAGATATAATGGATATTTGAAGATTGGATATTAGGGGATATGGGGTTTGAATTTTTTAGGATGTAGGATGGTTTAGCGTGGGGTCTAGGGTGGAGACTGTAGCGATATTCTTAGCGTGGTGAAGTCTAGACGCACCGAAAAAGACAAGGACATAGGACAAGAAAATGGGCCAAAGTATCAGAAGAAGCACCAGATAAGTACCAGAAAAGCACCAGAAAAAAACCAGGCATAGATATAAAGAGCCATGTAATTGATAATAACTTGGAATAGTTCCAGTCCTATAGTACTATGGATTTAGTACTATACAATTCCAGTTGTTATGTTCTTTGATACATTTATGCCTAAATGATACTATGTTCGTGGATGGTCCCTCAAAGGGAGGGACCGAAGCGGCTTATATACCTTTGACAGAAACGTGGCATTCGAAAAACTCTCCATCAGAACAATAGTATGGATTGTTCTAGAATATTGACACGGCGTTTGTAATGGCCATTGTTCGGATCGGACAGAGTAGGCTTCATGAATCCTCTAACCAGTACTTAAATTTCAGTACTCTAGAACTCCAGTCCTATTTCCAGTACTCTAGAATTAATTACCATGAATTTAGTACTATGACATTAGTACCATGACATTAGTACCATGAATCAGTACCATGAATTAGTACCATGAATTTCCAATATTTCAGTACTTTAAATCCCCAGCACTTTAAATTTAGTAGTTCATACGTCCGAATGTATTTGGCAGTTCCGGGTATTCTCATTGCAATGTGATGTTGTTCAGGCCTAGACCATCTAAGTACATAATGCGTGACTTCATTCAACCTTAAAGTCACACGAGATAACAAAGCCCAGGAAATTCAATTGAGATCAAATATCAAATATCAAACATCAATTGATCCAAATATCCATGTCTGTGTCCAATTCCATTGTCAACATGGATCACTTCTTGAGGTGGGTCTGCACACACAGCTTAAAGGCAAGGAACTCTTTCTCACATTTCCCCTTCGACATATCGTTGTACAGGCGAAGAATACACTCGCCGTAAACCGAGCCAAGAGACGAACACTCGGCACCTGCACGCATGAGCCTGGCGGCGGGCTTGACTTTACTCATGGTGAAGAAGAGGAGATGGAAAGGGGGGATGAGAAGAAGAGAAGAGAAGAGAAGAGAAGAGAAGAGAAGAGTGGATGAGTGCGAAGGGTGGAAATGCCATACGTAGAGTGCGAAGAGTGGAGGTGATTTATACGGTGCCTTAATTCTACAGTGCCTCACTACAGTGCGACTTACTACTCTGCCCATTACCATACATACCAGATAACCAAGTATTAGAGTATATAGTTAAGTATGTAGTATATAGATAGATGGTGGGATAAATGTACTTGCTTTTGAACATTTCCATTAAACAAATTTTTGTTTCTCATTATTGTTTAGCTCTTTCACATTCGTTTAGTTTATCTACTTCAATTAATCGGGTTATGAGCCCCGATGTCATACCAACAGTCAAGTACAGAACACGGTGCTTATAACGCTGGAATGTCTGATCGAAATCTGGAAAAGTATAGACTTAAAGAAAATAGTACATTACACTGTTAAACATTCAAGTAGAGTTAATAAAATATTAGAGAGTAGAGAATTGTACACTACAGTATAATGAAGACGAGCATAGTCAGGTGTAGTACAGTATAGATATAAGGGGTGAACATAGAGAGTAGATATAAAAGAGTCAGTATAGTTAATTCAGTATAGATGATACAGATCAGTTTTACCAGTGTGCTTAAAAAGTGGATATCTATTCTACAAGATGGTGTTCACATTGATCCTGGTCAAAACCCCTTTGAAACTGTTCCAATTCAAAGTCACCTTGGCCACCAAGACCTTCGAACAAAAAATCAAAAAGACCTCAAAGACCTAAAAGGATAATCTGGAAAGTAGTCAATAATTTTTTTTACACTATGTGAATATCTTAACTGTGTGAGTATCTGTAGTTCCTCTGTTAAGCGTAGGCTTATGGTCAATGGAACCTATTGAAAGGAATTTCTTATAGGCAACCTGAACCTACGAATTCACCAAAGCAACGATGCTATCATCAGCTGTCTAATAGTCTTATGGTGATCTGGTGGTATATATGACATTGGTATCACCTCCAACCAGTTAGAGTAGAATTGGGGACGTGGAATTGGAGAAGTGCTGGTGTCAAAACACTTTTGCTGGTGTCAGAATACTTTTAACTGAATGGTGTCTGTTAATAAATACTCTATAATGTTAAAATTTGCTCTCCACCAGGTACACGAGCTTCATGGCCTGCTCCATGAACATCAAGGTCAAGATGGAGTGTGGCCCAATGCGGAAAAGCTGGGCCCAGAACCCCTTATAGAGAGCCGAGGGGCCCTCTGCCTTGATGGTCTTGGCAAAACAGTCAATGGGACCTTTATACAAGTTTCCCTTTTGGTTATACAACCGGGTCAACACCACGTCCCATGGGTTCATGACTATGGACACTCCAAGCCCCGCCATGGCCAGCGACGCAAAGTGTAGGCCAATGGTCCCGTCCTGCAAGATATGGTGGTCCAAAAGGTAGTTTTTGGTGAGGTTGTACACTGGTAACTGGGCAGCAGAGCCAGCACCGGTTCTTAAGACGGCCGCATCGGTACCTCTGAAGAGTCCCTTGATGCCTTCATTGCCATAGATGGTTTTGAGCCCATCGTAAGGCCCCTTATAGTATGTTTGTTGGCCGACATTGACGCTTGTGGCCGAAGCAGCCTTGTTGTACGACTGCATCCTGGTCTTGATGAGGAAGAAGGGGTTGGCTATGATGGCTCCACACGACCCCGACACACATCCAGCCAACACATTGACCAATAAATTTTGGGGGATCTTGGACCCATCTCCGTGGTATTGCCCCGGAAACAATGCCTGGGTAATATACTGGCGACTAGGCTCATATAGTCCAATACGGCACCCATTCAAGCCCAACTGGTAGATGTATCCACACAAAAGACCCTGTTGCAAGCCCCTGAGGCCCTCGTTCTTATAGATGAGAGCAGCAGCCTGGACTGGGTTTCGGTAAACCTTCTGCCCCAGCGCCGAGAGCTCACCTTGCAACTGCATTCGGGTCTTGATGAGCTCTATAGGGTTGGTGAAGGTCACCGCTCCACATGCAGCAATGCCTCCGGCAACAAAGCCCCCGAGAAGGGAGATTTTTTGGGAAATAGGCCTATTATCTGCATTATCCTTGGCCATGGTTTCAAGCGAGCTATATGTGAATTTATGGCGTGGTTGGTGGAGATGGTGGAGATGATGAAGATTCTGAGGTTGGTGGTGCACTGGCTGAAAAAAAGTCCTGGGCCGGTGCCGGCCTCGCTTATCGGATCAACCGAGCACGTCATAACAGACAACCTATTAATAATAATCAGTAAAAAAATTGGGATATAATACTACTTCAGTACTCATGGTATACTGAATGTCTAGTATTTTTACTTATAGCAGGATTACAAGCCTAGTACTACTACTCCATTACTGATAATGGTACTGTTATGAGTCTACTCCAGTACTCATACCAACATACTCTAAGGCTACAACTACTCTATGACTCATAGTATACAGTGGATATACTACTCTGACGGTTTTTTAGGCTATTTACACTTATATATTTATATATTTGGTTTTGGTTTATTCATATGTTTTTTTTCTTTGGGTACTTGTGATTTCTGACTAGTTATTGGTTGACTGGTGTTGGTAGATCTAGTGTGTACTAAGATAACTGAAAAACCACTTTTTCTATGTGACCGAAATTAAAGAATACCAGTCTGCCATAGTAAAAGGCCACTCTGGAATTATCTAGAGTGTCTAGTATAGTTTCAGAAAGGAAGGAATTGGCTGGATCTGGAATATGGCTCACGGCACGTGACGCGAAGTGACGAAGTGACCTATTGTGACCCACAATGCGCATTACAATGGCTGCACCATACGGAAGAATGTGCGATCTGCCAGTGCCATGTGCCAGTGCGTCTGCCATTACTAGTACATCTACCCAACACTACAATAAGTGTCCATTAAATCGTATTCTCTAATAAGCAAAAACTCTCTGTAATAGGCAGAATCTTTAATAGGCAGAAACCCTAATAGGCATATTTTTCAATACAAAATCAAATATCAGTCTTCGAAACGGCCCTTTTTCCGAGGGTTTGTATCAGGTACAGCCAATTCCTACTCTCTGATTCAGGTGTAATGACCAACAACAAGTGGTAAATCCAATGTCTTAAACAAATGCATAGTCTAATGACTCTACTTTATAGAAAATACCTTTTTCATAGAAATAATCTTTTATGAGGTGGACTCAGTGAGAGTGTAAGCCTGATCACCATGCCTCATTCCAATGCACCGTCCATACTGCCAACTACCATACACCAACACTACAGCCATACACTAGCCATAACAGCCAAGCACCTCGAATACATTAAAAAAAGCTGTAATACTAAGTCATACACTACAGCCAGTATTACAGCCGTAAATACTACATTCAAAATACAGCCTTACACTATATCCGTAACTACTAAGTCATACCACTCAAATTACTAAGTCATACTACACTTAAAATATTACATTCATAAATACTAAGTCATACCATTCATAAAATACATTCCAATATTCCACTTAACACTACATTAGAAACACCATACCGTAAATACTACAGTCATACTACGTTATACACTACACTCAACGTACTACACTCATATTACAGTCATACTACAATCATACTACACTCATACTGCAGCCAATAATTACAGCCATAATTACTAGCGTATACTTGTATTGATACCCTTTAGATGATGATGGCTAACAGGCTTAATTGGCGTTCTATACGCACACGCATCTTCTGCTCAGAGGAAGCAGTGCCCAGTAGTTGCGAAGGTGGTTGGCCTTCAATGGCCAGCAGAGTCTGAACTGACAGAACTGACAGAACTGAAATGAACTGACTTAAACAATGGATCATGATGGTTATGAGTCTTTCTTAATGGCGGGTTTTCTTGCATTTGCTCGTTTGTTCCAGAGACATGTTCTTAGCCTTTGACCTCAATCCATGGACTCATACCAGGGTATGAGAAAAGCCCAGACTTATATGGACCGGTTTTTCGTAGCAGCAGCATCATGGCACTTTTTTTCACTGATTACTTATGGAGAATACTAATGATATACATAAGTAGGAAATAAATTCAGAAACCCAAAGTCAGTCATTTCGATAGGTGTGGTTTGGAGCCCTGTGTCTGATTTATCAGTTACCCATATTTTTTACACCCACCCGACTCACCAGGTCATGCACTTGCTATGGCCTCGTGCTGCAAAAAATTTTTGTCTCGTCTTTCTGTCACGCTTCTCAGAAACCGTGGATAGACTTAGGGTATGGTTGCCCGAACTCGTTTCCAAGCCAAACAGTTTATGTATCAGCTAATAAATACAATTTATGAGAGATGTTTCAGATTAGATTAGATCCAGAATTACAGAATATATACGATCAGAGTGGCCCAAAAAATACATATACTTACGTACGTATATATGTTGCCAATTTGGCCAGGTCTTTCTATGAGGTATGGAGATGGACTCAGTAGGCACCGCGCAGCGCTTTAACCTGCTGACCTTGCGGCTGTCACCCACATTAAGCGGCACAGGCAGCCACGCAGCCACGCACGCACCCAGGCAGCGTACTGGAACCCTTAGGTTATTGAATGCGGCTTTTATCAATCCATGAATACCAGCCATAATTATTGTTAATATTTTTTCTATTCTATTATTGTGTCAATGTATGTAATTTTGATTTTGAATAGGTAATTTGATTTATATTTAGATCTAGTATGTAAGTATCAATTGATTACTTATGTATTGATTAATTGATTTAGTTACTTGATTCTTGATTGATTTGGTTATTGATTGACTCCATTCTTGAGATTTATACTGATTTGGTGGTATATGTTGGTGAGTGCTGAGAATTTTGTCTGGAGTGTCTATTTTCTATCAAATATTGCGAATGCATTGGCAGTCATTATATCTAAAAATGGCCTCTTCTTTTAGCCGTTTCCGTCCAACATAATAAGACCCTTGGCCGGTTTTGTCGTTCTTCATGCTAATTTTGGCTTGCCTATTCTTCCCGCCGCCTGTCGTTTCTTTGTCAAATGTGAGGCGGCATAATAAGCACGCCTACAGCTCGAATCAGAGGAGGGTGCGGGTCGCACCTTGGAGAGCTATTTTTAACCCGAGGTAAACAATTCTAAAAATAACAAACGGCGCTACAATACAACCTTATAAGAGCATACTGAGAAGGGCGCCCGTTTTAGATTATTGCTTTTGGCTCATCTCATCGCACTTGTCTGCTTCGTCGTCTCTTTCGTCTCCCCTCAATTGCCCCTTTCTCGGCCCTCCTGCAAACTGTCTGCCGTTCCCTCGCATTCTAAGCCACCAAGATTCCATCGCTTACTTTGGTGCCAAAAAAGCCTGCGACCTGATCTCACTTTTTCCCACTTCCCCTTCTCGGCATTTCCAGCTCCGTGCTTTTTGGTTTTTCTGCTCCACGCTTTGGCTTTTCTGTTCCGTGCGTGTTCGGCTTTTCTATTTACTCCCTTAATCTTCCTGTGCCCACTAATTTGGCTCTCTCGGCACATTCTCGGCACCAACTCGCTACCATCTCGATACACGGTGCACGCTCGCTACTCTAGTCACTTCAACTAGCTCCAGTGCCCTTTTTTCTCCATCCCTTCCTACTTGTTGAACACTGCACCACTCCCCAAAATAAAACACAGGCCCGCTTGCGATCGCCTCCAGAGCCACTTCACCGCTTCTCCCATATCAATTTTAACCCTTTTCCGTTATCTTCGCCCGAAGCGATCTCGCCAAATCCCGTCTTTTCTTTCGCTGACCCGCGGATCTGCGTCTGATACACCATACGTCATATATTCTAGTCCCAGCCTTTTCCTGAACCCGCATCATGCTTCACGACCGCAAATCCGTCAACAAGGTCTATAACCAGGACTTTATCATCGATAAACGCTTCAAAATCGTCAAGGAGTTGGGCCATGGTGCCTACGGCATTGTGTGCTCCGCCCGCTACGATGATGGCTCGGGCATAAACAACGGCAACGTGGTGGCCATCAAGAAAATCACCAACATATTCTCCAAAAAGATCTTGTGCAAGAGAGCTCTTCGTGAGATCAAGCTCCTACAATTCTTTAGGGGGCACAAGAACATCACCTGCTTGTACGACTTGGACATTATGGCCGACCCTCAGACCGGTGACTTCAACGACATTTACCTCTACGAGGAGTTGATGGAATGTGACATGCACCAAATAATACACCTGGGCCAGGCTCTCACCGATCTGCACTA
The DNA here is from genome assembly GCA_002370145.1 of [Candida] ipomoeae. NCBI lineage: Eukaryota > Fungi > Ascomycota > Pichiomycetes > Serinales > Metschnikowiaceae > Metschnikowia > [Candida] ipomoeae. The sequence goes on along the minus strand of NKZK01000469.1, from coordinate 79,239 downwards.
CCAGCTGTTCATATATCAGGTGCTCTGTGGCTTGAAGTATATCCATAGTGCGGATGTGCTCCACCGAGACTTGAAGCCGGGAAACCTACTAGTGAATGCCGACTGCGAGTTGAAGATCTGTGACTTTGGCTTGGCCCGTGGTTTTTCCGAGGATGTGGAGCAGAATTCGGGCTTCATGACCGAGTACGTGGCTACCAGATGGTATAGGGCCCCGGAGATCATGCTATCCTTCTCCAACTACACCAAGGCAATCGACATGTGGTCGGTGGGGTGTATTCTTGGTGAACTTTTGGGTGGCAAGCCTTTGTTCCGTGGTAAGGACTATGTGGACCAGTTGAACCAGATCTTGTTGGTGTTGGGTACTCCCAAGGAATCCACCTTGACCAAGATCGGCTCTCCTCGTGCCCAGAACTATGTTCGGTCCTTACCTATCATGAGGAAGGTGCACTACTCGGAGATCTTGCCCAATGCCAATCCGCTTGCCCTTGATTTGCTTGAAAAGATGTTATCTTTCGACCCATATGAGAGAATCAGCGTGGATGAGGCCTTGTCGCACCCATACCTAGCTGTGTGGCATGACCCCAACGATGAGCCTGAATGCAAAGTGAAGTTCGACTTCAAGTCGTTTGAAAACGTGGACGACATCGAGTCCATGAAAAACTTGATGGTGCAAGATGTCAAGCAGTTCAGAGACTTCGTGAGAAAGCCCATTGAGGAGCAGCAAAGAATACAGTTGCAGAGCCAGATGGAGCAGTCCAACGAACAGAACCAACATCAGCACCAGCAGCAACAACAAGCGGCATACCATCGACAACAAGAATATGAACACCGCATACAGCAACAGCAACAACAGCAACAACAGCAGCAACAACAAGACCAATTGGCCTCGAATTTCGCCAGTGATTTCCCAGGCATACTATCTCCTTCAGGTACCGGTCTAAGCAGCGCAGGGTTGCTTACCAATACAGACTACCCCATAGATCCAAGACAATCTCCGAACTATGGAGCGATTCCCAAACCACAAGACTTGACGGAATTCTCAGTAAACAAAGAAGACAACCCCGAGCTCTACCATCTCGAGGAGGACTTGTGCTTTGGAATGGACGGCGGTGGTTTCACCAACTAGAGGCCCACGGCTTCGCAGCATTGTATATGAAATTATTACCTTGACAAGCGTTCTAAGCAGATTATTATTTGATAAGCATTACTCGATAATTCGAGTAAGCAATTATTCGATTTTATATTTAAAAATATCCCCTCCCTTCCCAAAGATCCAGAAATGCGTGGGCTCCAAATGGAACCCGTTGATTTGCCCATTTTTAGTAGCACATGACAAATCGATAGTAAGCAACGGCACCTCAATAGAAGGAAGCTCTTTGTCGTTGATGATGGGGTGGACCACACACGTAAGCTTCTCCTTGAAGTTGAACTTGCTTCTCGAACACTGCTTTTTGATTCTCATCTCGTGGAGCGACCGGTACAACGACAAATCGATTTTTAGCTGCTCCTGCGTATTTTCCTGTTGGTGCAGTGTCAGCGAACTGAGGTTGAGCAAGTTGCTGATTCCCAAATTGATATGGGAGATACTCTGGAGTAGCTCGTCTGGATGGTTAATGGACCGGGCACGTGCATGGCTTTTGATTTGGGGCGTGTTGGATATTTTCTTTCCCCGGTTGAACAATGCTGGTTGTTGAGATGATGGCACATTGGGTTCTTCTGGACGTTCAGGTTTCTTCGAACTCGTCCGGAAATGTTTCTTGTTGAGCCGGGGCAAGGCTTTCCGGTTGAACTCCCAGAAATTGACTTTTCCATCGCATCCACACGAGATCAAGCTATAGGCACCAGGAACATTGGCGTTGCAGTCGCTGAAAAACTGGTCTTTTTGAACAAACTTCACCTTTTCCACGGTATTGGTGTGACCTTTGAGCCTGCTCACTATCTCGATATCTTTGATGGACGGAGGAAAGTATATATCGCTGGAGACGTCTCTCGAAACATCCATGGAGTTGGACAGTGTGGTGTTTATGGGAGATAGGAACGTAGACTGTGGGTGCAAATTGGAGGAGCAGGAACTGTTGATGGTTCCACTTCTCAGCCGCGATGCTCTATGAGATGCCCCAGTCTTCTTGTGCAACATTCCATGGACATTATAGTAGGTCATCCGGAATACCTCAATAATATCTCCCTTGCCACATACGAGGAAGAAGTTGTTATCGGGCGAAAACGCAATGTCACGGACTCCGTCTTGGAAGTAGTTGGACACGATATCCGTGATGATCAGCAGGTTATAGAAGTCCAGCGTGTTGCCATAGTTCTTGTCGTGAGTTGCAATTAAGTCAATGAACCGCACCAACCCATCGTCTGACCCAAGTGCTAGCACCATTGGGGTATGTTTTCCATTGTGGGATCCATTAAGAGACAATGAGCTGGTGATGCAGGAGATGGGCTTGTGACATAGCTTAAAATGCCCAATAAGAAACAGTGGCGAGAGATCATCGGAGTCCTGATGTTTGGAACTGAAGGGACTCAAATCGAAGAATTTGAAGTAGGTAACAAACCTGTCCGTGCCAACCACCTTTCTCTTATATAAAGTATCGGGAGGAAGAGGCGCCCCCTTTGGGTCTATGATCACCACTTCCCCTGACGAAAAGCCTGCTACGATCAAAAGCTCGTAGTTGGGGTGGTAGATGGCTTCGAGCGAGGTAACAAAGTGCGATTGGATCTGGTATGCTCCGTTATCGGGTCCTTCAGGCGTCCCCAACACATCAAGGTACCTGTAAGATAAAGTGAAGAGATTGATGATGAGAATGCGCCCGTTACTCATGCCCAAAACCACGAGCATGCCCTTGGAGATGGTGAGCAACTTGGTGATGGTTAATTTGGCATTGAGTTGGAGCCGCAAGATGGGTGTTTCCATAACTCGCTTGTATGGAGCAGTATGCGATTGGGCCAGAGACATACTGGCAGAAGACGAGGTTGTCGAAGCCCCGCAGGTATTTGGGGTTGTTGGGAATAATGGACTGGTGGATGTCACAGTATCTGTGAATAAGTAATCTTGAGAATGGCCAATTGCAAAGACATTCAAAATGTTGACGTTGGCACTGACTTGGAGTTTGGCCGTGGTCAGGGCGTTGATCACGGAAAAGTAGTGTTTCTGGTCAAAATCTATAAGTGAGGTGATGATAGGGGTATCCGGAAGAGGTTTCTTGACGTTCATGTTCCGGATAAACGAGGTCTGGTCGACTTCTACGTCGTTGATAAGAGGCTGGAAATGGAAGTTCTCCGCGTGGTCTGCTCCTCCAATACGTAGGAATTTGTTGATGCTGCTGGTCATTTTGCTGAAAGAAGAACGAGAGTCAGATACATGGGCAGTGCACAGGCCACGGCCCAGCTGCACATCCATCATAGACGTCAAGCAGCCTGGATTGAGGTGGACATGGCGAAAAGGGTCATGCGATAGCGGGTTGACGTTGGCACCAATATGTTTTGCTCCGTCCTGTTTTTGGTCTGTTCCCTCATGGACAATCTTTGAAAAGAGCCCCGTCACATGTAGAGGTAAATGCACGTTGGTGGTGGACTCCACATTCTCCTGGGCCACGTGCACAAACGGAGGCCGGGCCACATTAAGGTATGTACGTTCAATATGGGCAGTTACGGAGGACGACGGCCCCAGACACTTCAAGGGCCAGGTCAAGTTATCGATGGAGTCCACGTTTTTCTCCGGCACGTAATCTAGAAGCGAGAAGTGCAAGTTGTCATCAAGAAACGGAAGGCCTGGGCATACCGTGTTGAGAAACGCCGATAATGGAGGGGGGTTATTGGAGATCTTGACCTCAGTCATGGTGGGCAGATAAATGGTCCGGGACCTCGGGACAGACTGCCTAATTTGGGGCTGTAAAAACAAAAGTTCAATTCAAAATAGCAACGGAGTTCCCTGATGCGTACACACTGAAACTGAGCTTGGTCCAGGGGCCGGAGACTATGATGGATAAGCTTGTCGTTGGCACGTCAGAGTAATTAGGTAATATCTGGAGCAGATAGCGGGGACCATGCAGGAAGGGCTTGATAATTAATGCGCTCACTCTGACAAGTGGGCCAATGGACTCCACCCACCTCACTACGTAGTAATACACCATACACTACAGTCCAGTACACTGCGTCATAGATACACTTTATACCGAACATTATAATGTATACGTGTATATGTGTATATGTGTATGTATAAATAGGACTGTAAATGTTCCTACTGTCTGCAGTTATTTTCAGTAATCCAATATAATTTATTTTTTTTTTTTGGTGGTTTTTGGGGTGACTACCGTGGTTACGAGCTCTGCGCGCACTCTCCCCACCACGGGTGCAGGATGGCCATCTAGCAGAAGCTCGTGTCCGCAATATAAACCAGTGCCTAAGGCGCACCTTGGTTCACACCACCAGTCATCTTTCTTCCACGCTGTATTCTAGAAGATTCTGAATATGTTCTGGCCAGAATGTTCCATAGTAATGGATCGGCATTAAATACTTTTTTATTATAAGGAGATGGCGTGGGCTTGTACTGGTATGTTTTTCGTGGGAAGTCATTGCTTTATATAGGGCAGAGGGCAGAGGTGGGTCTATGGAGAGTGTGCTCCACAAATACCGTGTTTCTTATTGTTTGATGAGTGTTTCAGAGTTGTTTCAGATTTGTTTCATGTTTGTTCCATCAGTGTTTCATTGTTTCCATGGTTTCACATGCCCTTTTGGGTATTCAAGTATACTTGCAGTTACTTCCATTTGCTTGCACCTAGTGCCCATTGGGTAGTCTCATTACTATGTGCTAGGTCTCTTGATGGCCCCTTTGATTTCATGGCTGCAAGAATATCCCCTGAGTTGATATTGCTGAGTGGTTCTTTTGGACTCATGAATTATTTTACAACACTTGTTTTTTTACCACCACTTTTTACCCACTACTTTTGTTCCAGCACTTTTCACATCCACTCAATATTATTGGGTCTTCCGAATGAGTCTTCCTCCAGTGAGAGTCAGGATATGCCTTTTCTCCTCCACTTTTTCAAACACCCCAAAAAAAATCACTTCCCTTTAATTCTATACAACAGAACATTTTTCCCTTGAAACATTCCATAAAATACCCATTTTTGGTGTTCTAGCGTGTTTCCCCATAATCTGGAGAGAGCCTCCTGCACATGGGAAAAAACGACTTTTGCGCTCCTGAATAGTGCGACATTTTGTGCAGCAACGAAACAAGTGTCGAAAAAAATTTTACCGCACTCTCCTCCAAAAAGCCCCTTAATTATCGCTATCCCCGAAGTCAGATAAGGCCCTAGACCCGGGTTTTTCTCAATTCTTTTCCTTGAATCCTATCCAGAATACGGCTGGCATTTTGCTGCATCCATTAACTGCCCACTAATTGTGCTTGGAGGTTAGCTTTGTCGCTGGGTCTTTTGTTGTCGTTACGTCTTCACCGAGAAACGACATTTTTCCGCCGCATTCTCACGAAAGACCCGTACACCCCGCCCTCTGTCGTGTATCCCCGCCCATCACACAATTGCCTTGCTAAGGCCTCGACTCATCTGACAGAGAATCAATTGTGTCTCCAGCAGTGCCTCGGCACTAAGTGTCATGGCCGTTCTTCCATCGAAAATCCAAGGTGCGGGCAAGGCTTCGGCAGGCGCGAGGTTTCGGCAGCGGAAGATTTCCGTCAAGGTCGCGTTACCCATCTACAACGCGAATGAAATATCTGGTACTGATCACGATCTCGAGCCTTCTCAGCTTCATCACTTAAATGCTTCCTCGGCCCAGCAACGTGATCTACATAATGTCGAAACCGGTGTTGATAAGAACGAAGAAGACGAGGTTCATTTGCAACAAGTCATAAATGCTGCTCAACGTGTCCTACAGGGCTCCACCAAGGACAAGGCCGACAAGGAAGCTTCTTCCGTATACATTCCAACCCCCGATGCGTCCCGAATCTGGCCTGATGCTCTGAAATTCTATAGCGGTGAACCTTTTGTTGAACCAGAGTCCTACATCAAATTCAGTGCTACTGTTGAAGACACTCTAGGTGTGGAGTACAACATGGACGAGCAAGATGAGGAGTTTTTCAATAACGTGTTATCCAAAGAAGTTCCCAAATTGCGTTCCAAACTGGACAATGGACGTGACGATGCTGACAACAGAGCGTGCACAATGCTTGAATTCGAAGCCATTTGCGATAAGTTTGAGAAGACCGTGGAAGAGAAGCAACCTTTTCTTACTATGGATCCCTCCAACTTGCTTTCATACAAAGAGCTCTTGTCGTTCATTCTAAAAGAAATGAATTCAGGCGTCATCAACGACCAAGCCAACCTGGGGGTTGAACTGAAGTATATTTCCACGTCTTTGCTCAAAGAAAAGTTATCCAAAGAACTCAACTTTGAGCCTTTCGTCACCACATTTGACAAAGATCGGAACTCAACCAATAGCATCCGCTCCATCCCCGTTCTTATGGACCTATTCGGGGAAACCGTGTATAAACATTGGAGTGCCCGAAAAATCGCCCGAAAGGGAAAACCAATCACTCCAAGCTTGAAGTTTGAAGACCCCAATGCAAATGAAAAGGATAATGACAATGATCCATATGTGTGTTTCCGTCGTCGTGAGTTTCGCCAGGCTAGAAAAACCCGGAGGGCTGATAACATTGGAGCGGAAAGAATCCGCTTGTTGCAGAAGTCTTTGAGGCGTGCAAGAGATATAATCTTCAATACTTGTAAGAGAGAGCTTTTCAAATTGGAGTCGTGGGAAGCTGAACATGAGATCTTCAAGCTTCGACTTGAGGCCAAGGGTGTGAAGCGTGCGGTCGGTATTAAGGGTGATGATCACTTATTCTACCCACACAAGCGGAAAAAGATTATCAAGCCGGAGCCAGAAATTGATAACGATATTGACTCGGCCAAATCGAGAAAGGATAAGAGAAAGAACCAAGAATCTTTATCTACTGCATCGCCATCCAATTCCTCGGTTCAATCGAAGGACCCCAAGGGTTTCAACGGACAAGCGCAACCTGAGGCATCATCAACTCAACCTTATGTCAAGCTACCACCGTCAAAGATTCCCGATATGGACTTGGTAACGGTATCTAATGTTCTTAAGGAGAAGAACGAGACGATTAAGAGGGCAGTTCTTGAGAAGTTGAGGAAAAGAAAGGAAAGCGATAAGGGATACGCTAATATCACCTACGATCCATACCAACCATTTTTTGGTATCTCTTCCAATGACCGCTCGCAAGATCTTGAAAAAAGCCACATTCCTTACTCTTCCATTGCATCGGCCTTTTTCCATCAGTTCAACACCACGAATGTCGTCAGTGAAAACCTCAAGAAGATTTTGGAGGACGGCAAGAGGCTTTATCCCGGAATGAAGACATTCAAAGGCAGTACTGGAGAGCTTGTGCCCTCGGAGCAGTTCCCACACATACAATCGTTGCTCCAAAACCATGTCAGCGAGAAAATCGGGAAATCCTCAAGTTACGTTGCGCAATTGTTATCCAATATCGAAAACAACAACTTCAGCACATACACCGAAGGATACAAGAAGAGTGAGGAAGAAAAGGAACCATCCGGGAACTTTTCCGCGCCTATTGCGAGGATAAGGAAAAGAGCAGGCCGAGCAAACCGTGTTTTCATCGATAGAAGAGGGCTCATGTCCAGACCAGATGATGTGATTGACGAATGGATGAATTTATCGGACACGGAGGAAAACGACATGGAAGTCGACACTCCCAGTCACAGCAAAGACGCTTATCTCAACAAGTCCGACGAGATTGCACGGATGGACTCAAGATGGCGGTTTGATGATGACTACGCCGAGGCCGATAAGTGTATCCGGTCGCCCTTCAGTTTGGATCCCTCTCGCCTCAACTCCATCAGCGACGATACGCAGTCTATAAGATTCGGTTCGATGCTTCTCTCCAAGTCGTACGATTTGCTCCGGGAAAGCGCCCATCAACGACAAGTGTTGATGCAGCAAGCACGTCTTCGGGCTTTGCAACAGCATCAATTACAAAAAAACCAGCAAGGAGGCACATCGGGTGCTGGTTCTGCGCAGGTTTCCAACGGCAAACCACAAGCTCCCTCCGGTGCAATCAAGAACAACCAGGGTGCCACAGCAGCCAGCTTGCAGTCGGCAAATGTCTACCGCAAAACGCAAGGGGGTTATAGTGCCGGCAACAACATACCCTCCAGCAACAAGTTTGGCGGCATGAGCGGAAACCGCAGCCAGCAGAGTCTAGCAGGCCAGCAACACAAAAAAGCAGGCAATGGACTTGGCTCCGACGCGCAAGCAGCCCAAGCAAGTGCCATTGCTGGACAAGCAACACTGCAGAGTCAGCAAGCGAAACACGCCTTGCAGGGCCCCGCTCAAAGCATGGATGCAAAAAAGAACCACCCTCCAATCCCAAGAGGCAACTTGCAACCACTGGAATCAAAAGACATATACGGGCCCGGCAAGTGAAGACTTGGCCACACATGTGTCTCGTAAATAGCCAACCATCCTCTAGATGAGGTGGTTCTGTACCATAGAGAATACTCGACTACAAGTATTAGTAATAGAGCAGAATAGAGAGAATAAGATAGAGGAAAGAGACAGGGCACAGGATGACGGCGGACAGAATTGGACAGAATTGGACAGTTACACAGTAACACAGTTACAATGCTTCATACAGTAATATCTTTACTTGTTCCCTATATAAAATGGGTCTAGAACAAGCCCTCGATTTCTCCCTCATCGTTCACTTCAACGTTCATGTATCCAGCGTGGGTAGGCAATCCTGGAATAGTCATGATCTCTGCTGCCAATGCGTACAAGTAACCAGCACCAGCGCTGCATCTCACCTCTCTGATAGGAACCGTGAATCCTGTAGGCACTCCCTTCAATGCAGGGTCATGCGACAATGAGTATTGGGTCTTGGCAATACAGATGGGCAACTTGTCGAAGCCTTGGCGAGAGTAAGTCTCGATCTGTTGCTTGGCCAAAGGAGACAACTCGATGGCAGAGGCTCCGTACATCTTGGATGCAATGGCCAACAACTTCTCCTCCACTGTGTCTTCAACATTGTACAAGAAGGTTTGGTCTTCAGGCTTGGCCTGGGTCACGGCCTTGGTCACGGCCTCGGCCAACTGCAAAGAACCAGATCCTCCGTTGGCCCAGTGGTTAGAGGGCACAGCATAGTCAGCACCGGCTTGAAGGGCCTCCTCCTGGATCACCCGGAGCTCGTTCTTGGTGTCGGTCTCAAACTCGTTGATTGCAACAACCACAGGAACGTTGTATTGTTTGATGTTGGCGATTTGCTTGGCCAAGTTGGCACATCCTTTGCGCAAGTAGTCCAAGTTCTCGGTGGTGTAGGCCTCTGGCAACTCCTGGCCGGGCTTCACGTCTGGGGCTCCTCCATGCAACTTCAAGGCTCTGGAGGTGGCCACAAGAACCACGGTGTCGGGGGACATGCCCAGAGCACGGCACTTGATGTTGAAGAAACGCTCTCCGCCCATGGTGAAGTCGAACCCGGCCTCAGTGATGACAAACCCCTTTTGGCCGTTGTTGATGGCGTTGGAAGGCGAAGTCAACTTCAAAGCCAAGCGGTCTGCAATCACCGACGAGGCTCCGATCGAGATGTTGGCAAATGGTCCGGCATGCACGAACACTGGTGTACCTTCCAAGGTCTGCATCATGTTAGGCTTGACAGCATCCTTCAAAAGAGCAGTGATGGCTCCAGCACATCCAATGTCCTCTGCAGTGATGGCCACGCCAGTTTCCTTCTGGGTACCAACCACAATACGGCCGACTCTTTCTCTCAAGTCCTTAAGAGAAGTGGACAAGGCCAAAATGGCCATGATTTCCGAGGCAACAGTGATATCAAAGCCTGAAACACGGGGTGGGAATTTGCTGGCCTCGTTCTTGCCCTGGCCCAAAGTGATTTCACGCACGAACCGGTCATTGCAGTCCACCACACGCTTGATGGTGATAGACTCGGGGTCGATGTTAAGTCTGGCAAACTGTTCGATTTCCTCGGCAGTCAAGTCGTCAGGGTTGGTTTTGCTGATGCCCAACTTCTGCAAACGTGCCAACATTTGCCGGGTGAACTTTCTCACGCCCTTCTTGGCTGGCACTAACCGGTTGTAGAAACCCTTGGTGGTCTTACTGGTGTGTTCATGGAACATACGAGTGTCCACAGCAGCACACAACAAGTTCTGGGCAGCGGAAATGGCATGGATGTCTCCGGTGAGATGCATGTTGAACTCATCCATAGGAATCACCTGTGAGTACCCTCCACCGGCAGCACCTCCCTTGACACCAAAGGTAGGACCCATGGAAGGCTGACGCACATTGGCAATGGCATTGTACTTCAAGTGAGCACCAAGGGCCTGGGTCAACCCAATGGTGGTGGTGGACTTACCTTCACCCAATGGAGTGGGGGTAATACCAGCCACCAAGACGTAGTGACCACGGTCGGCCTTGGAGCCCTCGCTGTCCTCGTCCAATCTCTCAATCACCTTCTCGGGGTCGACCTTGGCCTTGTAGTGGCCGTAAGGCTCGAGCTCACGCTCCAACAATCCGAGTTCCTGGGCCACCTTGGTGATTTTCTTGGGCTTTTGAGCACGAGAGATGGCAATATCGGAAGGCACGGGAACCAAAGGTTTAAGAGGCAAGGGCTGGAACCGGTGGGCGTGTGCCTTTTTGGATGCGTACATGGCAGCATCGTAGACATTGGAGCAAAGCATGGCCACGGTCATGGGGCCCACTCCTCCGGGAACTGGAGTGAGGAACGAGGCCTTGCCCACCACGTCGTTGAAGTCCACATCTCCCACAAGCTTTCTGCCGTTTTTGGCCGTGGGGTCATCCTTGAAGTTGATCCCCACATCGATTACCACAGCACCCTCTTTGATCCAGTCACCCTTGACAAATTCCGGAATTCCAACAGCAGCAATCACCACATCGGCCGTGCGGAGAATGGAAGGCAAGTCATAAGTGTGACGGTGGCAAATGGTCACCGTACAGTCTTCATTCTTCAACAAAGCAGCCACGGGAGTTCCCACGATATCGGAACGGCCAATGACCACCGCGTTCTTTCCACGCAACGGAATGCCCGTGGTCTTGATCAACTCCATGATTCCATTGGGCGTGCAAGGCTTGAACTTGGGCTGGCCTCCTCTCTTGGAAAGCTCTCCTGTGTTGTAGCGGTCAAAGCCATCCACATCCTTCTCGGTCTCCACGGAGTTGGTGACCAAGGTCTCATTGATGTGCTTGGGCAACGGAAGCTGCACCAAAATGCCGTGCACCTTGGGGTCCTTGTTCAAACGGTCGATTTCCTCAAGGAGATCTTCCTCCGACATATCAGCATCGAACTTGAGCAACTTGGAGTCGATGTTGGCGGACTTGGCCGCCTTAAGCTTGGACTTGACATACGACGACGAGTCCGGCCGGTCGCCCACCTGGATGATCGTAAGCTGGGGTCTATAACGGAGCTGCTCAAAGTCCACCTCCGAGTTGGAAAGCGGGAGCTTCAAGTTGGGGAACTGCTCCTTGTTGTACTCGATGACTTTCTGGGCCACTTGCTGCTTGATTTGCTTGGCCAACTTGGTTCCTGAAACCACCGTGGCATCGAGAAGACGGCTCTGCGTATGGAGCCTTTGGACGGCCTGCTTATAAGCCCTGGAACTTCTCAACATGAAGAGTGTGAAGAGTAAGGGATATTTTTTAGGACGGATAAGAGCAGTTTGGTAGCTAGGGTGGAATACGCGGACAATGCGTGGAGTGGTGGAAAAAAGTAGAATCCGGGCCGCTGTGAATGAGTGAGTGTACACCGGACACGATGAGCTGGAAATATTTCGGGTCCTTCAGCCGCGAATGCGTTTTTTTGCAGGGCCACCATTTCTGGTCACCACCATTTGAGGGTCACTATTTCTGGGCCATTTTTGCTGGGGGACTGATGGGCTTTATATAATACATGTAGGGAAGTTTACAAAGCGGGTTTGTGCCAGACGGAGTGTATATTGACGGGGGATGAAACGTAGATGGAACGGGGGACTGGTTAGTCTACTTAGTCCTCGGGACGACTCTATGCCTGGTGTGACGCATGCTCGCAAGCTCTCTACGACAAGGTGTGGATGCAGGCTTACAATCCCGGTTTACCGAGGACTACGCGTATAATGTATAATGTAGCTGCGGCGTATAGATTGTAGACGTGGCATGGCATAGTGGGGTTATTTAAGGATTGACAATTGATATCGGTGGTTATGAACGATGAGTCCCCCGGTATCCCCCGGTATCAGACTCATGGAGCAACTAGCCCAACGGTGCACAGTTAGTGCACCCTGGATGAGCACTTCAGAATGGGCCACTAGAGATTGGGTGCAACCAACTGGAGCAACGGGTGCAACGAGTACAATAAAGGGTGCAATGAAGGGTGCAACAAAGGGTGAACAAAGGGTGAATGCAATGCGGTATTTTGCCAATGGAGTTTTGAGTTGAGCGCTCAAAAATTCAACTTGACAAATAATTCAACTTGACAAATAATTCAACTTGATGAAAAATCAGGCTGATTCCATAATGAATCGGAAATCAATGCTTTGATGCGTTTAGGCTCGTGATTGGGGCCGTTGGCGCAACCCCGAAGGCTTCGGCTTCCTTTCGTTGTCGGCTGTCTTGGCCTTTTCCCGGGACGATGTCCTGCGGTGGTGCCTAAGCTCACTCAACATCGTCTGCGCTCTAAGCATAATGGTGTCATCTTTCTCTTCGTCTGATTCCTCTTCCATCACACCCTGTGCTTTTTTGCGCGTGGTCATTCTCCTCTTCAATGATTGCACACTTTCATATTCATGCGCCGTCTTTTCCCTGCGGGTGATCTGGAAGTTCTCTTTGCCGTAGATTTCCATTGAGAGAGGCCGCAACGACCTTGGCCTCATCCTATTGCTCCTTCTATTGGCCGCACTTCCTTCGTGTAGAGGTGTATTGTTCTTGAGCTGCCGCATCAAGTCATCAATGGTGTCTGTATGGTGGTTTCCTTCTGGTGCAGCCTCGCCCTCCTCTCCCTCGTCCTCCATATCTCCAACCTCGTCCTCTTCGTCGCCGATATCCTCGTCCTGGCCTTCGGACTGCGCTCTTTTTTTGGCGCTTTCTCTGCTCTCTAAGCGTTCTCTTTCCCTGCGCTCGATCATCTCCTTCTTGCGCTCGTATGCCCTCTCGTCCTCTTCCTTCTGGACGTTTTCGGCGTGAGCCTTCTTAAATTCATTCACAAAGTTGTTGAATTTAAGGAAAAAACTGTTTTTGCTTGCGGCATCTTCATGGTTCTCCCCAAAGTACTCCATCAACGCATGGAAATTCTTGAGCGTATGCTCGGTATGTGTAGTCAAGGAAGAGCTTCTATCGCGGGCTCTCTCGAGAGGTCTCTTCAAAACTTCCAAGATCTGGTCATCCGGGTGGAACATTTCATGCATGCTCAAGTTTCCTTTGCTGAGGGATGTCATTATGTTTGAGATGTTGGTTTGATACTCAATGCAAGCAGCCTCTATCTGATCGATGGCGATCTTTTGCAAATGGTTCAATATGCTCAATTCATCCACAAAGATTCCAAATTCAGGGAAGTTGTTCCTCACAATTTGCTCGATATAATGCAAGAAGGTCTTCGAGTTGGTTTCATCTTTCATAAACTTCAATCTCTGAAGAATATCCAACTTAAATCCCATGGCTTGCTTCGAACTATCATTCATGAAGTTACCCACCGATCTGATGATTGCAAGAATCTGTTTCAAGCCGTCGCTATCTTTTATGCATGTTATTGCCTTGTCCACAAGGTCCAATTTTTGTAAAAGATCATGGAAGTCTTTCTGATAGGTATGCACGAGTAAAAGAGCCCTGGATCTGGATTTCCAGTAGCCTCTCATATTGAAGATCTCCAAGTAAATCCGGTCGGGTCTATCCAATTGTGACGCGTTCTTCAGTGGGACCTTGTCGGGTCTGGTGAAATCTGTGGCATATGGCATGAAAGAGCGAGTCACTGAGTCGGGGATTTCATTCAAAGCGTCGCTGTTGAAAAACTCCAACACACTCGTATTTTCCATGATTTCCTTGTCACATGCAAGCACTTTTTGGATGAGACTTTCCACACTCAAGTTGCTGAACATATGCAAGTTGATTCCAAATTGTTGGGCGAGATCTCTGGGAAGAAGAGATACCGGCTGGCTCGAGTCAATGTTGGAGCTGTTAACGTCTTTCACCTTCTTCTTCATAACAGACACTTTGGCAACAAATGCCTTTTCCACTTCCTCCAAAACACCCTTCTCTTGAAGCTTATCTATCAAAACTGAGCTCGAGATATCATTCCAAAACGTCTTGTCAATAGCCTCAAGTTTACTCCAATGCATCTGCTTGAGCTTGTTCTTTGGTCTGATGAGCTGCCCGTTGGAGTCTTCTGCTCCTGGCATCAAGTTTGAAGCACTATGGGTATATTCAGATGATCCATAGAGAGGATGCTTGTTCATGGTCTCCGGGTTGGGTGAGGCACTGATGTATGGGATAGGTGGAGCAAGCGGAGGTGCAGGAGGTGGCACGGGTGCACCAGGAGCAGCATTCGATGGGGCCAACAAGTTTGGTAAAGGTGGAGGAGTGGGGGGATTAGAACCGGCCAGTTTTGCCTGAGTGAGGAGACTGGGCAAGGGGGGTGGAGGTGGGGGGTTCGCACCTCCGGAATTGGTCTGCGTTAAAAGACTTGGCAAAGGTGGTGGAGGTGGAGGTGGAGCCGATGTTGAAGGCTTCAATTGAGTTAAGAGACTCGGTAATGGTGGTGGTGGCGGTGGTGGTAATGGTGCAGCTGCTGCTGAAGGTCCCGAAGGCCCTGGAGCTGCTGAAGGCTCTGAAGATCCTGGAGCTGCTGGAGCTGCTGGAGGTACTTGAGGTGCCGAAATGCTGATTAGATCTTGAGTGCTCTGCTCCGAGCCGGCTTCTGATGAGATCTCCTGTATTGATGGAGTAGGTGGAAGATCTTTCTCTGCAGTCTTGCTTTGGTGGGCAGGATGTAAGGCTGTGGGAGCCACCAATTCTGGTTTGGTCATCACATCTTGGTTTGGAACAGGCTCTGTCTGTTCATCTGAGTCCTCGTCATCCACATCAATGATCTGTGATTCAGGGTAGGCAGCAATAGTGGACCCACTCATATTTTGGGATGAATGGTCAGATCTCAGGTTCTGTAGACCTTTTTCGGGTTTGAATATGTGGTTCAAAGGAGGCGTGAGTGGACGTTTCACTGGCTCAGAGTCGGAGTACTCTGCTCTTCTATTGTAGTTATTCGACTCTCCAAGAATATGCTCGATCACTTGCGCTCCACGGTGCCGGTGACCACTCGATTTCTTTCCAGGCAGGTTTGCGCTTGTTGGAGAGCCACCAGTGTGTTGGTACTTGATCTTGAATCTCGGGCTACTTTGTTTTGAGCTTTCTTTCATCTTTGCATGCTCATCACGGAACACCTGGAGACTAGAATCAAGGCTGTTCTTCTCTCTTTTCACAACGTGTATTGGTGCACTTTCATCAGTGCTGCTTGCAAGTCTAGGCACTGGGTCAGTCGGTGGAGCCGTACTTTTTTGAGAAGTGCTTCGTTGCAAAAGACGCACCTCGAGCCGTCTCTTTTCTTCAGTTAACTCTTCAATCTTTCTTTTCAATTGAATAGTTTCCATCACTGCTCTTCGTGCTGTTTCATCAGTCTCCATTCTATCCATCAATCTTTGCAAAGCCGAGTTGAGGTGCAGTGTATCAGAGCCATCATTACCCAAGCCTGAAGTGAGTTGGACAACCACACTGTCTAATAAATCGAGAATTCTGTCTGTCTCTCTGGACAGCTTTGTCGATTTGAGTAAGGTCAAATTGTACAAAAACGACTTCAACTTATCAGAATTAGGCATTTCTTCGTAAGGCTCATCCGACGAGTCTTCATCAAACCTAAGCTTCAATTTCGAAAAGACTTCACCTAAAGTATTAGTTTCATAGTCATCATCGAAATCCTTCAACTGATTTTTCGCATACAAGTCCGAATAATCGTCCTCCTCAAAATTTTCATAGTTATCCACTAGCGAAGAGATGTTAGCACTGTCGAGTGATCTGAGCTTTTCAAAAATGATATGCAACCTGCAGTCATGGAGCTCTTTCCTCATATCTACCCTCTCTTTGACATTGGCGCAGGTATTAATCAAGGAATTGATGAAAATGATTGTGGTGAGGATATAGGTCTCAAATTTATGATCGTTGTCATTCTTGGAATTGGCCATGCTTTCAGAATGCAGATCGATGGAGTTCTCGAAAACATCAAGCCATGGCTGGAACTTATCAAAGATGCCAAACGAGTCTTGCAAGTTGACGAAGCCGTTGAGTATGAGTGAGGAATAGTTGTGTCTGGTGTCATGAATAAAGTAAATCAAAATTTCCGTCACCAACAAACGCGTCGAGGCTCTTGGAGAAAGAAGCGAGTGGATTATCGCCTCAATGACAAATTTGTTTACCTTTTCTTGACTCAGGACAGAAGATTTTGAGCTGACATCACTTTTTTGTTCGTAGACCGCCACTTTTGGCTGGTTGGATATTAGGGATTTGAGGCAGTGGCAGATATAGGTTTCGATGTCAATATCGTCATTTGACTTGATACTTCTTTTGTTTATCCTCTGAAGAACCACTGAGAGGGCGGTCGTTCCTTGGGCATTGTGGAATTCATCCATCCATTTTTGGGAAGACCTGGATTCTAGCTTCTTCGATAGCTTGCGGTATTCACGGATGGTCAATTTGTTGGACATGATTCGGGTGACATACCACGATGCAGAGCCGTCCTTCATTTTGAATTTCTTGGACAACGTGGATAAGGTGCCAGATTCAGTGTGGGAATCCGTATCATTGCCTTCTAGTATTTTTGATTGGAGTTGGTGGTTGATCTGCTGGGCAGATTTAAACGAAGGGTAGTCCTTGACTATTCTGGGGGATTCAGTCGGAATGGTAGGCAGATTCTCGCGTTGGGACACCGAGGCAGATACTTGGTTGGTCAAATGGCGTAGATCAAAGCTTGCGTTGTTCTCGTTCTCACTTAGAAGAAGCTCCCATTTGCGTTGGACTGTAATGTTTTGAAAGGCTTGTTCAGGAAAAACCCGAGAAGAGAGAAGGCGTTCAAATAAAGCATCGACCACGCTGGGCCTTGGCATAGCATTCGCAGCTAGTTGTTTGTAGGATTGCAAATTTCTGGAGCTGGTGCTTCTCTTGACCGAAAGAAACGAGCTCTTGGGGGCATTTGGGGAGGATTTGGCGGATTTTCGGTCTTCTTTGAGTTCGGTAGTGTACTGAGGAAGCGGAGGGCTGAACAGATCGTAGACGAACGCAGCCCCCAACTTGGGCAGACTCTCTGTTTTCTTGATCAGCGGGTTTCTGAGCCCAGTCATAAGATCCACGGTGGAGTTGTTATCCTTCGGGTCTAAGGAGGAGAAACTGCCGTTAAATAGCTCGTACGTAGGAGCACCAGGGTATTCATTGGAGGTGGTAGGGAAGCCAGTTTGAGCCGTACGGTAGGATACCGAAGCATACAGCGAAGAGTCGCCATTGCTTGTTTTGCGGTTCCAAAGACTGGCCTCGTCAGAGCTAAACGACAGGCGCTGGAGCGAGTTTGTGGACGACACAAAGGTGTGCTTTGACTTGGTGGTGTCTCGTCTCGGTAGAACCCTAACATGAGTCGGCCCCACGGAGTCAGACACGGATTCGTAGCCAATGGCCTGGAACGCCTCGCCGGAGAGGGAGTTTTGCGTGGAGCCGGATTTGGACGGGTGGGCGGACGAAGCAGCATACGTGGAGTCGGAGGACTCAGCCAACGCACTGTTTAAGTTGAAGCGGGAGGCCTTGGAGGAGATCTTTTTTAGGCTCTTGGAAAAAAAGCTTCCTTGCTTGAGATGCGGATCGGACGCCGCCGAGCCCGGATCATCAGCCATATCTTGGTGGGTTTTATAATTTTCGAAGTGTGGGTGGCAGAATTAGCTTTAAAGGGTGTGGAGGGTCAAAGGTGTTAGGAAGGAATGAAGCGGTGTTTTGTACACACTACCGGCGAGCCGCACCCTAGAGAATGTTCGGCGGTAACCTGGCTTATTCTTGCGAAAATCGCTACCGAAAAAAAAGGGGCCCTGTCTGGCATTTTTTGACCTGCCTGCTTGTAAGGCACGGCACAGCTTCTCCCTCACCTTTTCCCTCTCCCGTCCTGCTCATTGTTACCTGCCTTCCTACCACGTCCTGTAACAGAAATACAGAAATATTTCATATGTCAGAAATATGTTTTAGAAATATGTCAGAAATATGTTTTAGAAATACTATTAGAATTGTTTCAGAAAGACTATCAGAATTGTTTCATAAAGACTATCAAAATTGTTTCTGAATGTTTCTGAATGTTTCTGACTACTGTTTCAAAATACTGACCGGCACTCTACTCATACACGCAAATAATACGGTAAGTCATAATAGAATGCCATTGACTATTAAACAAGTACTATTTGAACAATTATTTTTGGTTATTAATTGAAGCATTATTTTTTGGCCATTTTTGAACGGTCATTTTAAACGGCTTTTATTTTTTAGCTATGATTTATTTGATGTATTTAGGGAGTTGTGATTTTGGTGTGATTTTGGTGGGGGCTTGTCGGCTTAGGGATAAGCCGTGTCTGCGTGCCGGGCTGTGGGGTCTTCTGTTTTACTACTGCGCTCTACCGTTCTAGGTGCGCTCTATGCACAGGCCACCACCATACCAATAAGCTTCAGTAATACGTATCAAATACAATATGTATTGAGCCTGATCTGATTATCCTTGGTACTAGACATTCTTTGTGCTGACTATTTATGTATGGTACTGACAATTTACTTTGGTACTGACTACTTATGTATGGTACTGACTATTTACTCTGGTACTGACTACTTATGTATGGCACTGACTTTTATTATGTACGGTACTGATTGTTTGCGTATTGGTCTGGACTAATGATCCCTCTCTTCTCTTATTCTGTCTATTTTTCTCCTTCTCCAGTTTACTCTCGTTATCTGTTCAATATGTGTCTCTCTAATGTGTCTCCCAATTTCTCTCTAATAGTTGTCTAATGTCTCTCTTAAATCTCTCTAATAGTTGTCTCTCATTTGTCTCTAAAATCTCTCTCCTATAGTTGTCCCTACTATCTGTCTTTAATCTAGCTGTCTAATATTTCTCTCTGCAATTTGTCCACTCTTTACTATTTCTCTCTAATAGTTGTCTCTACTATGTCTCTAAATCATCTCTAAATCATCTCTAACATATGTCTAATACTTGTCTAATACTTGTCTAGTACTTCTCTAGTACTTGTCTCTACTTGTCTGATACTTGTCTCTATTTGTCTGATACTTGTCTGATACTTGTCTATAGTTATCCCATGGTATGCTGGAATAAGCTTTGGGCAGGGAGTATACTTTATCTGAGCCTAAGTAGGGGCTGCGAAATCATCCGATCAGCTCTTTGCAGATCATCCACACTAAGAAATAAGCCGCCGCGCGTTTGTCTACTTGTCTGGGTGTCTAATTGCAGTGCAGTACTACGTACCTACGCTCCTACGTTCCTCTGCTCGTTTCTCTTTTGCTAGGGCTTGGGAACGCGCGTAGCCGAGTGGCTAAAAAAGCGCGTGTGCGGTATGCGGCGTACGGCGTGCGACGGTATAGTAGGCCCAGAGCCTGAGCCTGAGCCTGAGCCGGTTGCTAGGCCTAACGGCCCTGCTCGCCTGGGAGGTCGCAGTAGGCAGTCGCGGTAGGCGGTCGCGGTAGGCGGTCGGGTCGCGGTAGATGGTTACGCGTGGTGCTTCGCGCCTTGCCATCGCTGCTAAAGACTCGCGCCTGAGGGACTATTCATTTACGGCCTACTGCTTGTTTACGTTTCGTGGAGGTTTAGCATTTGAAACCAGCACCAGTTGTGAAACACCCAAGTTGTATTTTTTTTGGTTACTACTCCAAAATCGCTGATGGTGTCCCAATACAAGTCCCGTAAAAATGCCTCTAACCAGAGGCAGATCTCCAGCTTCTTTATGCCAATTGTCTCTGGTGCCTCGCGCCTGGAGGCCCCCAAGCCCAGATACCTGCCGGATGCAAAAAGCCCCAAGGTTCAGGTGGTGACCCATGTGAAAACACCAGAGCAGATTCTTAAGCAGAAATGCAGGGATAGCACGCTTACCAAGTCGCTTCAAAAACGCTCTGCGTTCGATGAGATCGCCTCCTCTGAGACCTCCTTTGACTCTCCGGAAGTCACCAACTTCTTGAACCCTGCATTGAACAAATACTCGAGCACCGCCCTTTCGGGGCTGCCTGAGGCGAAGCAACCTGGCTACAATAACCAGAACGTGCTTTTTATCTCTTCGGACTCGGAGGACGAGAAGGAAAACATCCCGCAACACGCTCCAAAGGCCCTCAACTCCAGCCCGCTCCGCAAACCCTCCATGAAGAGATCGCAATCGTCTAACCTCTTTGATGTGCTAGATAGCCAGCCCAAGAAGGTCTTGAAAAAGGCCTCTTCCCTGATGACATCCTCTCTGCAGTCTGGCCTGGATAAGGTATACTTGAGTGACGAGCAGGCGGCCATTGTCCGCGCCGTGGTTGATGATGGCCACAATGTGTTTTTTACTGGTTCTGCCGGTACGGGTAAATCGGTGGTTTTGCGTGAGCTTGTTGGAGGACTATACAGAAAACACGGCCGGTTCCTGGTGGGAGTTACTGCCTCTACGGGTTTGGCTGCATGCAACATCCAAGGCCAAACGGTCCACAAATTCTTAAGCATTGGTTTGGGCACGGGGAGTCCCCAGGAACTAGCCATTAAAATCAAGAAAAATGGCATGGCAAAAAAACGGTGGACTCAGCTTGCCGTTTTGGTCATTGATGAGATTCTGATGATCGATGGCATACTTTTCACAAAAATCGATGAGATCGCCAAAATACTAAGAAACAACCAGCGTCCTTTTGGAGGCATCCAAATCGTGTGCTGTGGTGATTTTTACCAGCTTCCCCCGGTGTCCCGGGATCGCACCAGTCAGTATTGTTTCCAGAGTCCTTCGTGGAACCGAGCAATGAAACAAACCTTAATTTTAAACAAAGTGTTTCGGCAAAAAGGCGACAATGAGTTGATTGACATGTTGAATGCATTACGTGAGGGCTCGCTAAACCACCAAATGGTGATGAATTTCAAGCTGCTTCTGAGGAAAGTTTCTTATTCCGATGGAATCGAGCCCACGGAATTATTTCCCACAAGAGCAGAAGTCAAGCGGGCCAATGAAAACAGATTGCACCAACTAAAAGGCCGAATCCATTCGTTTGATGCTATCGACTCCGACAAGAGCCAGCAGGCAACTCGTCTCTACGATAACCTCATGTGTGAGCAGAGGTTGGATTTGAAAGAAGGAGCGCAGGTGATGTACCTCAAAAATCACACGGAGAACAATGTGGTCAATGGGTCCATTGGCACGATTGTTGGATTTCTTCCGGAGTCTTTGTTCTCCAGTCTCTTTTCGCAGTTCCACCCCTCTGATTTCATCAATGCTACGCCTGAATTCATACTGATGATACGCTTGGTTTACAGCTTGATAGGAAAAACGGAATTCAGTCCAGAACAGAAGCTTATTTTCGACCAATTTCCCGAAAACTGGAAACCCAAAGTTAGCAGTCTCGTGCGTGATGCATACTTGGTGGGACCCAGAACAGAGCTTCTCCCCGTGGTCAACTTCAAAACAAACACCGACTTCACGATGATTTTGGTCAAGAGAGAGGAGTTCTCCGTGGACCAGGGCCGTATCCCCATACCAGGACGCAACGCCAGTGACCCAATGACAAGAGATCAGCTTCCTCTTCTTCTCGCATGGGCCATGTCTATACATAAAGCACAGGGCCAGTCCATCGACCGGCTCCGAGTGGATCTCCGCAAAGTGTTTGAAAAGGGCCAGATCTACGTGGCCTTGTCACGTGCCACCAACAAAGAACTGTTGGAGGTATGGAATTTTGATCTTCTGAAAGTGTCTGTTTCCGAGGATGTCAAGGTTTTCTATAGGACTTTGACTTCCGCATAAGTCTGCGAGCCAAGAGTCAGTCTACCAAAAATCAGAGTCTGCGCGCGCATTAAAACCCCACGCGTAGCCCTGCCAACCCCAGCACTTTCCATGTCCAGCAGGAAAAACTGCTCCATCTCGTATGTCACCGTAACCTGAATCTCCATCATGTGCTAACTATAGCTGTACCAATTGCCGGGCCAGAAAGGTATGTAAGTGTCACAGTCCTGGTACTGTACTGTACAGTACTGTGTGTGTGTGTTAACTAACACCCAGAGGAAGTGTGACGCCAAAGATATTTGCCACAATTGTCTGAGTCGGGGATTGACCTGTGAAAGACCCCATCTAGACAAGCGAAGAGAGAGACCCACCTCTAAGGAAACGCAGCAGCTCAGAGAGACCAATGCTAGTCTTGATTCTGCTCTAGCTCGCATCTATGAAGCTATTTCCACAGTGGAGGGCCAGGAGGCCCGGGAACGGCTCTTTGATTTGCTCACAAGCCACTCGGCGGCCCTGGCCAAGTTGGCCCGCAAAAAGAAGATCCCCATGTCGGTGGATGTGTCCAGTGGAGGGGAGTTCTCGGTGTACGGGCCCACTCTGGCCATCCACAATCTTCTCAGCAATCCTACGATTCTGAAGCCTGAGGCTGAGATCTTCAAGAGTGCTCTGAACGACCCGTCTTTCACTGAGGCTCTTAAAAACTTTTTCACTTGGATGTATCCGGATGTCACGGTATTTATACATCGCGAGAGCTTCCTAGGCGACTTCTTCAGCCCCAACCAGAACAGGGGCTACTTCTCGGAGGAGCTCGTTTACTCCATAGCTGCCCTTGGAGCCAAGTGTCTGGGCCTGCCGAGTCTTCGGGAGTTGGCACCCACTTTCTACGAAAGAGCTCGCTCCAGCATTTTCTCCAGAAAGATATACTTGCCGCAGATCAACACACTACAGGCGTTGCTCTGTCTTTCGTTGTACGAGCTTGGGGACGGTAACACGAGTGCCAGCTGGATGCTTTCGGGCATGGCGTTCCGCATGGGCTACGACTTGGGGTTCCAGTTGAACCCTTCGGACTGGACGGTGGACGAGCAGGGCTCACGGCCTGAACCCCGCTCGTTGATTGTTGAAAGCGACATCACCATCCGGTCCCGTATTTATTGGGGCTGCTACATTCTCGATAGCTTCATCAGCTTGATAATGGGCAGGCCTGTGACGGTTAGGAAGACCGAGGCAAGCATCCCGTCGAGTGAGGTGTTACCTAACTCCACTAATATTGATGCATTCATCTTCCATCCGGCCAAAGATGGGAATAATACTAACAATAATCCGAACCTCGACGCGTTCCAGACCATCGAGCCCCTCTGCTTGCTTGGAGAATGTGCTGGTTCCTTACTCACTGAGATCTACTCGGGTGAAGGCTCCGATGATAAGAGTTTGTATTTGGGCCGAAAGAAGCTCCGGTCGTATAATGCTTTCTTAAGCAAGTGGAGGGACAATTTGCCCGAACCCTTGAAGTGGACGCGGGCCTCGTTGGAGCACCAATCCTACAACCCTACCTCCATGAACTTCAAGCTCTACTACTACATTGTGATCATCAGCTTGAACCGCCCGTTTTTAGGCATGCAAGGCACCGAGGGCAAGGTGTCCAGCCGCATATGTGACGAGGCCTCCGAAGAGCTCTGCTTATGCTTGAGTCGCTTCAGAGACAGTGGTGGGTACCCATCCATACTCATCCTTTACTCGTCTGTCTTGGCCATGAGTATCACCTTGGCCACCGTCCAAAAGGTTGAGGATGCAGTCTTGGACAAGAAAATCCAGCAGCTCAAAATCTGCTACTCCATTGTGTCCAAGGCCCGGGCCAACTGGCAACTCGCAGCCAAATCCATGGTGTTCATCCATAAGAAGATCGAAGAGCTCCAAGTCCCCCAGACTGCCGAGGCGTTGAACCTCTCCAATGATGAAGACCCCATTGCCGTGCCGCAACCGGATCTACTCAATTTTATGAGCATGTCTCCGGATGCAAGTTTTTGGGGTACTCAGGACAACTTCTTCGCAAACTTCTTCGATTTCATGGATCACTAATAATCATCAAAAGGATCAAGGTGGAATGGTGTAAAGATATACAATGCTGTACAAGGTATAAGCCTCTAGGAGTTTGATTCCCGTATTGAAGTTTAGGTACTAAGTTAGCTTCATTCGTTGATGATTCCTCAAAGGAGGAATCTGAGCTACTTCAATAATTTTTCGAGGGGAAGACATGGGTATAAAATTCAGCACGCTAACAATAGCAATGATTATGTGTCGGTTCAACACCATACGATGTTGAGACGCGTTATGAAATGGCCATTGCTAGAATCAAACGACTTAGGCTTCCTAATACCTCTATGCCTATAGTGGATCTAACATATACAGTGTTTTATATAGTGTAGTAGTACTTTACTAGTATTCTACTTAATTCTCCTATACTACTCCTCCACGGTCTATGATCTATGGCTTGGTCTATCTATGTACTGCTACTAATAATACTTAATAACTAGAATAGTTTACTTTGCCATACTGTTAATTGTGCTATACTCCTAACTTTATTATACACTAAAATAATTACTTCAATTACTAGTACTAATAATTATGGTCTACCACGCCACTACTACTACTAATAGTCCTGGAATGTGTTAGATTCTTGTTGTTACGTCAGGTACTCTGTTTAGTATGTTCATTCGCCGATGATTCCTCAGAAGGAGGAATCTGAGCTACTTAAGTATTTGAAGACCGTCTGGAATGGTTTAGTCACTGAGGTGTGTCGTGAACTAGAAGAGAATCAAGTACACGACCAAACCGTTAAATTCAAAAACCTAGAATTATACCTACCTGTTACTAGTTTGCAACTGTTACTGTGTTACTCTCTGTCACTGTCTGAGTGTCAGTCACTATGTGAATGCCAGTGTATAAGTGTCACTGTATGACTGTAACGTACGACTGTAACTTATGACTGCCACTGTACCTGTCACTGTATCTGCCACTGTATCTGCCACTGTATCTGTTACTGTCTAACTGGCCGTCACTATACTGGCTAACTACTATTTGTTATTGTATGAACACTGTCTTCCAGCGTATGGCCCTACTGCCCATCTAACTGTCCTTTTCATTCTCGACCCACTAACCTAGAATTGTGCCTAGGTATATTAATCCAGGTGGACTTTACGCTTTTGGAGATACCTTTAGTAAGTGCTGGTCCGGTTGTTACTAGGTGCAAAGGGGGAAAACTCTCCACATTCCATTCTGGTACCTCGGGTTTATCACATTCCCTCCTGGTACCTCGTACAATGATGGTAGAGGAGTGGCACAATGGAATGGCCATTGTTAGTATCAGACAGAGAGGCTTCATAATACCTCAATAGGTAGAGCACTACCTATTGTGGATCTGACAGTTAGTATAGTATGGTATGATATAGTCTAGTTTAATATTGTATGGTATGGTATAGTAGTATAGTGTTATAGTATAGTACTATACTGTAGTGAGTGTCAGTATAGTGAGTAGCTCTGGCAAGTGCGCACTTTTACTTCTTGCGCAAGCTACACCACTCATTCCAGGAATCATGAAGGGTCCACAGATGAACGATGATCTCGGCTACAACGGATTCAACGTGTCGCTCTTCTACTTGGCACCGATCCAGTTCGAAGACATCCAGGACCCCAATGTCGCTATTGCGTTGAAGAACATCACCAAGAAGAATGCCGTGACCAAGGAAAAACGGCTTGGCGAGTTCTTGAAGTTGTTGGAGAACAAGAGCTTTGATATTTCCGATTACTATGTTCTCGTGTGCTGGCTCCAGCTGTACCCTCGGTTGGCGTTGGACTCGTCCAAACCCGTGCGGTTTTTGGCTCACCAGGTTCAGGCTACTTATATGGAGCAGTACGAAGCCAAGGAGTTCAGCCCCTACCTCAAGAGCTCGTTGCCCATTTGGCTCCAGGGATTATACGACGATAAGTCCATTGCGGTGTCGGTCAAGAACAACTTGCTCAGGAACTTCACCAATGATGAGACAAAGGTCAACAGCAAGATCTGGATTGTGTTCCATGAACAGATCGTCAACTATTGCCACCATATCCTCGTGCAGCAATCGGCCAATACTATTTCGGACGAGAGATCTGATTCTGAGGATGAGTTGAACTTGAAGTACGTCAGAGCTATAGTGTCTGCAGTGCTGATGCTTTCTAAGGTGCTTGAGTTGGCCAATACCTCGGAGTATTTCCTCTGCGAGACTGCTCAAGAGAAGATCGAGGAGATTTTGAAGCTGGATAAGCTTTGGGACCACCTTGAGTCTTTTTCCAACAAAAAAACCTTGAACTTGTCTCTTTTCAGAGCGCTTTTGGCCCTTATCACCGAGATCTTTGGCCTTGACAAGTCCCAAGACCTAAAACCCGTCTCCCTGCATCTAGGGGATCTCAAGGGTATCTACAAAGTGATTTCCAAGAAGTTCATCAAGCTAGTAAAGGTAAGTGAATCCTCGCAGTCATCTCCCAGTGTCATCTATACCTCTGTGATCATCCAGCTCATCAATGTACTTACGATCCTCACCCAATTCACGGCCAAGACAAATTCCGTTGATAAGAAAAAGTACAAGTTGAAGAAGAACTTCTGGCAGATCGGAGGGTCCAAGAGTTCCTCACGCTTGAACGAATACATTAAATTGGGCCCCTGCAACTCTGATCCTGTTTACTATAAGTACCTTACAGACTTGTTTGTTGCTTTGAAGAATTCAGAGGTGTCTCCAGAAGAAGACTTTAGTTTCTTGGATTTCTCTAATATTAAGGATGCCCATAAGGTCATTGAAAAGTACCTTTTGCCTCAATTTTCAAAGTTCCTTGGTCCCAGCTCCATGAGGTATAAGGAGGAGGCCACCAAATGCTTCTTACATGTCCACAAGTTGTTTGAGGAACAAGCGGATCTTAGTAATGAGGGAATCAACTATAACTTGTTCCTTACAATTCTAGATGGCGTGGCATCCTCGAGGATCAGACCTGAAGATAAAGACCGTGCAAAAGCGTGTTTCGAGAGTTTTGCCCACTTTGCAAAAGCTCAGTCTCTTGACACTAGAGGTATTTCAGAAAGCCTTGTTCAAAGTGAAGACAACAAAATCGAGGGCCAGAAATACTCTGTGGTTCTCAAAACGCCCAAGGATCAAATTCTCTCCTCTTATTACTCGGTGCTTACTTACATTGATGAGAAGACCTCTGAGGAACTCCTTCTGGTGATCTTTGAGAAACTCGAAGAAACTTACGAGGCCAATACTCTTTCTGCTTTGACCACGTGCTTGGTGCGGGTGCTACAAACTTCAAAGGACGGAGACCGAATAATCGAGTGGGCATTGGAGTCGTTGCCCGGGTTCATAACCGGCGACTTCGTGGATGTTCCGATTACGCTTATTCAAAGCGTGTTTGAACGGAGCAATTCCAAAGACTTGCAAAAATTTTGCAGCGATTGCTTCATAAAAATATCGAGTGAAAGCCTCCAGAAGCTTCCTAAGTTTCTAGGCCTTGTGTTTCAGCACGAAGTCTTCGATTCTAAAAGCATCGAGGACAGTTCGCCTGAAATATATGAATATTTATTGTCTCTTGCCAAAACCGGCGAAAGACTGGACCCAGAAAATGACTTGGTGCTCCACTTTGTCAATAACCCTCACATTCTTGAGTGTGTGGTGGCTTCCAACCCCGGAGATCTGGAGAAACAGAAGCTAGTGAGCACTTTAGTGTCACGAGGAGAAGCTTTGGAAGGCGAAGCAATTGGCGAATTCGTCAGGTTTGCTGTTTCATCATGTGACGAAACATGCAAGAAGTTCCTTAATCTCGTGGAGGACCGGAGTTTGGTTCAAAACGCCTTGTTTGATGCTATATCCACACCCCATGCAAGCTCTGGATTGTCGAAGCTAGCTTCTTATGTGCTCGAGACTGAGAACGACTTGTTGTTCTCCAAAATAGAGCAGGAGTTGTCTGCGGCTTACGAACATATGGATATGTCGTCGCTAGCACTTGCAAATCCATTGGGACAAAATATTTACCTCTTCACTCATCCACAGCAAGTGAAGATATACCCCAGCATCTTGCCCATCCGGTCTTTCTTGAGTGAGTATTTGAAACTCTCCGAGTTCAAAAACCCCAAGGTCAACCCCAAACATCTCCTTTGGTTTGCACAATCTTATGAGTATAGCGAGGATGCCGAGTTTCTCAGTGAATCAGGTACAATTCTGGAGCCCTCGGAGTCAGTTCGTGATTCATACCATTCGGGAATTTTTACCCAAGCTGCTGGTGAGTCTACATTGTGCGAGGTATTCAATGGAAAGTTGGAAGATGGATTCTATGGAGAAATCGTGGCAGATATAAAGGGTAAAGGCCCATTCAAGCCCCACCAGTTCTACTCGGCCAAGGTGTTGATTCATGTCTTAAGTGACTCCTTCGAAAACATGTCATTGGCTTCTTTTGACAAGTTGGACATCCAATACACTAAGCTTGCAGGAAACCCTCTCATGTTGGCGACCTTCCTTTGCTGCGCTCTGAAATTCGTCGGCCATTCCTCCAAGCTCGATAGGGTGAGAAACTATGTATTTGGAGAAGTTCTCGGCATTCGCTCCACTTCGGATATCTTGCAATCCGGCATGACTTGGGTGGCCCTCGCCACCAACTTCCTCAACGACGTCAAGTACGATATCTTGCCTAGCCACAAGATGGCCATGGTGATCAACCAGATCTCAGGGTGGCTCGATTCTGAAATTGCCTTTGATGATGACTTTGCAAGTATGAGAGTGGTGCTCAGTCAATTCTTGGCCCGGTCCATTTCCGTGATGGGCGATGATATCCCAGATAAAACCTGGTCAATCTCTGCTTATCTATGCCTGGACAACTTCACTATTTCGCAGGTGAAGCCCGATTCGCAGGCATTGAAGTACTTTACACTTAAGCTTTTCGTGACATTGTCTAACTTGGTGGATGAGAACATCTTTTCTTCATGGGACGTAAACCAAGTGACTCTTTATGAAGAAATCTTTGAGCTTTTGCATCAAGAACAAAAGGTGTTGAACCAGCCCGTCCGTCTAGTCAACGAGCTCCTCGGGAGGATATTGAGACTGGCACACTTTCCCAACCAGTTCCTTACCGAAAACGCTCACAGGTTATACGGTGTCCTTTCCTCCAGCAAGCTTGAAAACTTGCAACGCACCGCTGCCTCGTTGCTCTCCAAACAGATCTATGCTCTGCAACAGGATACGATTGTGGAGTATCAATTCCGCAGCAACAAGGATGAGGAGAATGACCAGGGTGAAGTTGACAAGCTCGTCAAGCTCCCTCCATCCTTACTTACGGATATCCGTGATTTGGAACACCATTTCGACGACTATATCTTTCATGAGAAGTATGCAGAAGCCTTTAAGTACCTCTGGTCATGGATGCTCATCTTTGCATACTTTGAAGATTCTACGGTTTCCATGAAAGCTGCGTACGTTGAGCAGATAAAGAAGGACGACGCCATCGAGAAGCTCCTTGGAACGGTGTTTGACTGTATCGACTTGACAGATACCAAGTTCTTGAACACTCTAGTGATCAGTCCCATCGATAAAAACGCCAAGGTTGTTCCTGAAAACTGCTTGATCCACCAGTACCAAGTATCCAAAGGCTTGGCGGGGTCTAGTGCAAAGGACGAGATCTTGTTCTTGCTCTGCCACTTGTATTACTTCAGCTTCAGGTTCTTGGGTTCCTTTGCGCAGCAATGGTTCCAAGACTTGAGGGACTTACAGTTTAAGCAGCTGATCCAGAAGTTTTCCGTCAATTACATCTCGCCCATCCTCATTTCGAAGATGCTTGATGATGTGGAGAAGACCAAGGACAAGTTGACCCAGGGCGATGACAACTTCACCATCAAGGTTAACAGGGTGACCAACGAGATCAAGTCCAGCTACATCATCGACGAGCAGAATATGGAGATGGTGGTCAAGATTCCTGAGGCTTTTCCGCTCATGAAGGTCTCGGTGGAAGGACCCTTGCGTCTAGGTGTCAAGGAGAAGCAGTGGAAGGCCTGGTTGATGGCTTCTCAAAGAGTAATATCATTAACCAATGGCTCCATCACAGACTGCATTGAGTTGTTCAATAAGAACGTCAACTTGCACTTCTCCGACTTCGAGGAGTGTGCCATCTGCTACTCCATTTTGCACCAAGACCACTCCTTACCATCCAAGGTGTGTCCAACGTGTCTGAACAAGTTCCACTCTGGCTGTTTGTACAAGTGGTTCAAGAGCTCGGGCAGCAGCACGTGTCCATTGTGTCGCTGCACATTCAACTTCAAGCCAACAAGAAACTAATCGGACAAGAACTTAAGCAAGGCACAGAGGCAGAGCTAGCAGGCTAATTAGAGCTGGGTGGGGGGGTCTCTTGGGTCACTGCGCCTGGCAGAAAATAGAGAGCTTTTTTTACCATCTGGCTGGCTGAGAGGCTGGCCGATGGGTGCTCTGGGAGTCCGAGGGTTGGCCCAAGGTGCTCTGGTGATGGCTATGTTGCTCTTGGTGGTGTTTGTTCCCTGGAAATTATTGATGAGCCCCGGCATTTCTTTATCTTCGTTTTTTGGATCAGTCGAATCCTTGGGCGTGTTAGTTGCAAGCTCTTTGTTTGTCCTAGTATCAGCCCACGGAAAGAACTTGCCTCCGAACCAGAAATGCTGCACCACAGGGAACTTGCCAAGCACTTCTACCTCATACATCTTCAAAAGGCCCGATTGCACCTTGGCCCAAAGAGACACTGAGCGCGTGACATCAAATAGAATAGGCGAATGCACGTTGAAGGGCCCCAGCTTGAGCTTGAAAATAAACGAAATGGCATTCACGTAAAGGTTGGAAAGCTTGTATGATCTGATGATCTCCGGCGAAAGAGTCTGGCGCACTGGAGGCACATACAATATCGGTGGCTCGTTCGAGACCGTGGTGTACTCAGCAGCTCCAAGAATGTAGATAAAGTGGAAGTGGTCATCAAGACCCCACACACCATGAGACCCAGCAGGCTCAAGGCTATAGACAAGAATAAGGCGACGGGCCACATCGTAGTAGCGAGCAAATAAAGCAAGAAGCTCAGCACCCGATATGTCCGTGTCCAAGATTCCGGCCTGGAGCAAGCCTCCTATAAAGGCCAAGAACGAGAGCTCGTGCCCTGAGCCAAAGTCAAGTCTTAGTTCCGACCCAAAAGAGTTGACCAAGTAGTAATTGAGTTCCATTCTGGCCCCCTCATTGGCCACCAAAGGCGAGAGCATGTCTAGCGATTTGGCCTGGACTTTCTGGTGCCAGTCCCGGCACGCCATGTTCCCAAAGCGTCTGGGACCTTCTAGGGGAGGAGTCTCATCGATGATGGCATTGAGCAGGTCCAAAATCCCAAGGACTACATTTCCTGATTTGGAGAATTGCGTTTTTCTGGTGTCTCCAGTTTCGGCACTTTCGGCACTTTCGGCACTTTTTGTTTTGTCCAGCACCAGTGGCTCGGAGCCGGTGTCTCGGGTAACAATGTGTGGGTCCAACAAGCCCATGGGAACCTCGCATCCGTGCACTTTCTCCACCACAAACGCTATGACCAGCTGCAACCGCTTGTATGCCAAGGACTGTCTGAACTTGTCGAGATCCGCCTCTGCATTGATCCTCTTGACGGGTTGGGCATAGTTGAGTTGTGCCATGCTGGTGTAGATTATTACTGGCACGTCTCGCGCGTTATACTGTGGAGTGCATCACCGCATACGCACTATACCAAGTGGAGCAATACAGTACAGTAGATAGGCCAATACAGTAGACCAGTAGATAGACCCGAAGATAGAGACTAATAAAAATACTAATAGACTGATATACTAACTATGAACAAAAGTGTCATGTATGTGTCTGGTCTCGGAAATTTGTCTATCCCCAGATACGGGCCTGGAGTAGCAGTCTCTGGAGTTGACTAGACGCACTACACAGTAAATAGACCAGTAGATAGACCAATAGTAAATAGACCAATAGTGAATAAATACTAAGTATTGATAGTGTACATCTACCTGCTCTTATTTAGAGTATTGAGATTATACTCTAAGGACCCTGACCCAAGTGATCCAAACACCACCCAATGAAGGTAGTCTATACATACTGCTGCGCATATTCTCTATATTGGTCGACTATGGAGTATCATAGACTAGCTCTTAGAGTGATTTAAAGTATTGTAGAACACTATAGATTAGCAATACAAAATTGAGTGTGTTACTGTCTACTTTAAATTTATCATCTGATGATACTGTCTACTGTTGCTGAATGTCTTAGCTGCTCAGTGTTTCAGTCCCGTCATAGCCTATAGAGTCAGTATTTATAGAAAGTTTAGTAATAGACCGAAAACTAAAAAAGTCGATAGGGATCTATCTCTATAACACCACTTTTTAGAATTCCGGCTCTTGTTTTAGAGTGTTCTTTAGATCTCGCATCGGACGGGCCTTGATGGGCGAAGTGTCCGGAGAAAGCCTCATGTGACGTCTCGTTTGCTTTGTAGGACTCAGCTCCACGGAACTCGACGGAGAGAGTGGCCTGGGTGCCTTGTACCTTAAAGGCGGTCCCCTAAGTATAACCTCTTTGGCTGGCTCCGTTTCATCGTCAGACGCAACAAAGAGTGACTCGTGGAACCGATTGATCTTCTCTTTCTTCTCGAAAAAAGAGGTCAATGTTGATTGGCTCGGTGCTAGTTCGTTTCTGAGTGCTTTGCGTCGTCGGGGCAGTTTTTTGGGCAGTGCTTCTTTCTTCTTTATAATAAAGATATCGTTTTTGTCACCGTCAAGACTTACCGGGTCTTGGAAAGGATTTAGTTTGTTTTTGAGGGGCTCCAATTTCGGTGGAGACTGCCCTATGCTTTTAACCAGTGGCTTGGCTTCTTTTTTCGGCAGCAAGAGAGGCCAGATGCTGTCGAGAGTGGTTTTTTGCGGCGATTTCTTTTTCTGGGGAGACTTCTTTTTCGGCAGGCTTTTTTCGAAACGATGTACATATTCCTTTGAAACGTACTTGATACACTCAAGTGGGACATGGAAGCTTATGATTTTGTCCTCATCTTCCACTTTTTCTGCCTCCAAGTTCTCTGTCTCTAATGTTTCTGACTCCAAAGTTTCTGGCACGGTCTCCGGTTCCAATATAGCTAATTCCGGCTCCAAACCAGCATCCGAAGTGTCCAAAGGCTCGAGTCTCTCGTCCAGTGTCTCTTCGAGTTCTTGAATCACCAGTGTCTCTTTTTTCCCATAATAAACCAGCTCATTGAGCTTCATTCTGTTGAATGTCAATACACCCATCTTGATACCCTCGAACTCCTTGACCCGGTGTAGTTTGATGACGTCCCAGAAATCCGTATCGCGTAGAAGCTTGAGTACCAATGGCTTGAGGTTCGCCTTGCGCTCTCTGGGCATGGCAATCTTTGGTAGCTTGAAGTCCAGGCTGGGTATAAACTTCTGTGACTTTGCTTCACATACCAGGTATCCGATTATGCCCAGCGATAATATGCAGTTAACTCTTGGGGTCGAGACTGAACCATGGCTTGAGACATGGCTAATGTTTAGGTCTGCATCTATAGCCATTGGCTCTGCGAAAGTGATGGAGCACGGCATGAACTTAAAGAGCCTCCGGTTGACAAAAGGGAAGTAGTACAACAAGGCGTAGAACTCGTCGACCTTGATTTTGCTCTTGAGGTTTGTCATGCGTCCAAACACCTTCTGGCCTTGTTTGGTTAGAAACTCATCCAAGAATAGGTTGAAGGCTCGTAAACCCTCGTCACGGTCTAAAGTAGGCTTCAAGCCATGGAAAGGGTCCGGCAGCAACTCGTGTGTCTTTCCCTGCTCTATAAATACATCGACGAATTTCAGCGTGATATCAGGAAACGCCCCAAAGTCCTGAACCTTCTTCCTGGGCAGGTGCAGTAGCACGGTAGTGCCGCAAAGGGCAATTTCTTTTGCCCGAGTAATGCCAATACCTTCAGAGCCGCTTGAATAGTCTCCTCCCCTTAAAACAGCTATCAACACAAGATGGTCACGTGTGAGGCTGGTTCGCTCGGTGATATGGTGCATGTAGATGGGAGTCACATAGTAGTCGGTATTACTCAACACAGGCTCGTTTTCGTCGTTATAGTACTTGACCCTATTGAACATGCGGAGCACGCTAGACGCTCCAAACACCAAGGTATCTGAATCATCCGACACCACGTAGTCCACTATGCCAAGTCTCTGGAGCCATGCGCACTCCGCCTCAGCCTCAGCAGGAGCTTGCACCCAATCCATGCAATTTCGGGACAAGAGCTTGGCCACGGTATCGATGAGCCGCAGGCCTTCCGAATAGTATGAGTGGTGTAATTTCTTGAAGTAATGTAACGAGTCGTCATACGAGCACGTTTCGGGCAAGTCCGGAATATGGCCGTTCCGGAGCTTTCCAGGCTTGAACTTTCCATCGAAAACAACAACAAACAGCACGTTGCATTGTACAAGGTACCAGAGCTTTGCCATGAAGTTCCGGATAATCCTTCTCTCCATGGTGGGGTCATGGACATCGGAGCCGGGCAACTGCGACCAGAACATGAACATATACGCGTCTATAGCAAGACGAGGCGGGCGGCCATGCAAATTTATGAATCGAGATAGAAACACCGGAAACGGAAGTCTATCGTTGGACAACAGGCTCAAGATTGGCCACAAATCAGAAATCCCCATTCCATCGCCGGTGTACAACTAATGGAGGAGTACCTAGTGTATGACTGTATGACTGTATGACTGTATGACTGTATGAGTGTGAGTGTATGGAGTATAGAGGCTCGCATTTCGCACCATACAATGTAGTGCATCGCACCATTATAACTCTAATGCCAGGCGCACCAAGCACTCCAGAAAAAGCACCAAAAAAAGCTCCAGAAAAAGCTCCAGAAAAAGCTCCAGAAAAAAGCTGCAGTGATAGACATGTCTCTAGTTCCCAGACATCTGGATACCTAGCATCTCCTGAATGCCTTTAATTTTTCTAATTTTTCTATGTATAGTATAATTTCGTATTTTCAACACATCTGGCTTGCTTTTTTTGGATTCAAAGCAAAACCCGATTTTTAAGAGTGGTTTGCATTTTCCATCACTTTGGCATCTCTAGATACAAATTTACGAGCACTTTACGTAGCCTCACGCTCACCAAACCATCACTAAAGGTAACACTAAAACTAGCACAAAAGGCAACACCCGACCATAAATAGACAAGAAGCCAAAATAAAGTTTGGCTCATAACCTTAATTTTCCCCTTTTTTTCTTTAAACTCAATTTATGCCACCTCCTTTTTTTTGGGTTTCGGCCAATTATCCCCACCTCATGGACGGCATACAGCGCCCCAAGCAAGGCAGTAGTGTGCGGCCTTACATCAATAGACCTTCTCTGGAAATTAAGAAGAACTCATCTTACGTCACACCCTCCCCTCCCTATCTGAGACACTCTTTCCTAGAATCGAGACTGCACAATGATTAGTCAAGACTCTCTAGGGCTGCTTGTTTGTGGAGGCTTCCAGGGCACCCATGTCACGCGTCAAGCCCATGAGCTTATCGTAAAGTATAAGATCTCCACCATGATCCTACTGAAGAAGAACGCCCACTCCGTGCCGCAAATGTCCAAGCTTATTAAGGACCTCCAGTACATTGCCTTCAAAGAAGCAGGCTACAAGTACCCATTAGCCTTTGCCATCGATGAAGAAGGAGGCATGATGAACTCTCTCTTTGATTCTCAGTCTCTCTCGCAATTTCCTGGTGCTATGGCCATGGCTGCCACAGGGAACGTTGAGTTGGTTTATGAGGTGTCGCGTGCCATAGCTGTGGAGCTTCGCCATATTGGCTTCCTGATCATTTTAGGGCCTGTTCTTGATGTTGTCACCAAATTCTCTCACCAGCTTGTTTCCGTGCGGTCTTTTGGGACCACGGTGGAGGAAGTGGTCAAGTATGGCCGGGCGTGCGCTAGGGGTTTGAGAGATGGTGGCTTGATTACTGTGGGGAAGCATTTTCCGGGAATTGGAAATGCTAGGGTTGACTCGTTATTGGAGTTGCCCATCATGACTGATTCTTTGGAGCAGATCCGCAATTTCAACCTGGTGCCCTTTGCGGAGCTTATTCAGGACGGACTACTAGATGGAGTGAGTGCGGCCGGGTTTGGGGTTCCACAAATTTCTCCTGATGAAAACCATGCTTGTCTCCTGCCGGTCTTGTTGACGCAGTTACTACGTGCCGAGTTGGGGTTCAAAGGGTTTGTCATCAGTGAGTGTTTGGAGATGGACGCATTGTACCACTCTATAGGTTTGGGCCAAGGTGTGGTGCTTGCAATCTACGCCGGCTGCGACCTTGTGATGGTGTGCCATGATTTCAAGCTCCAGGTGGAAGCCATCGAGTCTATCTCCACTGCATTGGACAATGGTATGCTAGATGAGCTGATCATCAATGCGTCTTTGGACCGATTGGAAATGGTGCGCAAGCGACTTCCCTCTTGGTCGGAGATCTTCCCAAATGGGGAGCAGTGCTTACCGGAACTCTTCAAAGTGGCCCATGCAGACCTATGGAAAAAACACCAGCAGCTCTCCACCATGGCTTATCGCAATAGTATAACACTTGTACGTGATTACGAGGGTGTGCTACCACTTACACAGTTCTTCGAACCAAATGGTGGAGACAATCTTCTTATTCTTACACCTTTGCTCAAGCCAGTGTACTCGAAACAAAACGATGGTGGGGACCACCGGAAAGGAGGCTTCTACATTGGGGAAGAAGTGTTCAAAGAGTTTGCCCAGCTGCTCTCGCTGTACCAATCCAAAATAGGAGGCAAGTTCAACGTGCTCCATACCACGTACACTGCCAATGGGCTCACAGCTCTCCATGAACAGCTAATAGAGAACTCCAAGGCTGTGATTATGTTCACCTCCGAGGCTCTGAGAAACATGTACCAGATGGGCATTGCCAAGTACGTGTCCGTGTTATGTGGAGCACTGCCGCAACTGTTCTCTGGAGGTGCAAGCCACGTGCTGCCGTCCAAGCCTTTGGTCATTGTTGCTACGCTGTCCCCATACGACTTTTTCTACACGAGAAACTTGGGCTCTGCATACCTCTGCTGCTACGACTACACGGAGCTAGCCTTGAAAGAGGTTGCGCACGTGTTGATGGGGGAAACCATTCCCCAGGGATGCATACCGGGCGAAAAGAAATTCACCAACAGGAAAAACCGCAAGAGACGGTCTCTGAGTGTGGTGCTCTCGAGCCCCGAGAAAACGCATGAGCGCATCAAGAAAACAAGTCCCCCAAAACGCCGGTGGCTCGTGGACGAATTCGATTTGACCCGGGACTGGCGCGGCCTAATTAAGCTTTGCAAAAGCAATTGGGGCACTGAGGATTTCTTTCTCCGGTCTTTACTCCAGCTCTTCCACTTGAACAGTGCGGTGCAGAAACACTTTGTTGTACGGAACTCTTCATTGAACATATTGTATGGGATTGTTTTGACGTGGATCGATGAAGTCCGAAGTTTCGAAGGGCTCCAGAAAATCGGCCGGATCATATTTATTTTAGTGGACAAGTCCAAACGGCTCCAACTGATTGGCAAGAACCTCCATGCGCGGGCCATGCGCTACCTCACCGAGGAACAAGGGTGCAAAATAGTCCGCCTTGGCAGTCTGCTTCCACTCATTGATTTCTCCAACGGAACTCAGCAAAGCTTCGAGAACCTGGTGATCTCGTTCTTTAACAATTCCGGGTGGATCATCAACGACGAGTCGGCGCTGAAGGAGTTGTACGTGATGGTATTGAAGAACCTCTTCAACTGGTCGGTGACCCCCAAGATCTTCCGCGAATTGACCATAGTGGGCGTGAGGTTTGACATTTGCATGCACGCAGAGAAGTTGCAGACGCTCATCGACAAGGTGTCCACCGCCGGCGCTGATGGCCACACGGAAAAACTCTACAAGGAGGCCTTATCGTGGCTCGACTCTACGTCTCCATACGAGGTGAAAATCATCATTGCACTCGAACCCAGCAACCAGAGTGTGATTGGAAGCATCATTCTCTTCACCAACAAAAGCCAGTTGGCGCGCTACTACCCATTCATGGAGAACAAAGTGGATAAGGACACGCAGGGAAGTTTAATTGGAGGCATCGTGTGCCCGGTGATTGATCCGGCTTACTCGAGCCTAAACGAGATATTCAAGTTCGGGTTGATCTGCACGGGCATCACGTATCTTCGACTGAACTTCTCCGAGGCCAACACCACGTTGAAGATGAGCCGATGCTTCATCATGGACGTCCCCAACGATAAGTCGCTTGTGGGAGTGGAAGACATTGGTTTCGAGCACTGGCGCACCTACCGAGAATACTATGCAAGCATGGGCGACGGCGAACCCGGTGGAGTGCTGGGGCTGGATGCGCGACCCCAGAACAGCGTGCATTAGCTTGCTCAGCACGCGGGCGCTGCGGGCGCTTTTAGTTGTTGTCATGCATACATTACCCCAGACTTTCCCCAATGCAGAAACCTCCACTCGTCCGAGCAGAGCGCGGCGTTACGTATACTTTCCAAACCGTTTGTATAGGTGCCAGCGGAATCTGCTCTGGCGCATCAAAAGCAATCAATGACGTTCTCCTCTTTGTATCCACCTTGCCCCGTTTTCCACTGTACCTCCTTTTTTCTTCTCTCTCTTAAAGACTCCAACACTCCAACGGTTTATGCAGCCATAGAATTCTGTTCTAAGACATCCCCCCACGTTACATGAAACGTACCCCGGGGCAGTCGGAACACCCTGCGCTTATGTGCAAGCCCGGAAACTACCCGGGTACCCGAGGATTAGTATACGGCAGGGCTGGTAGGCTACGGCGACGCGCACCCGGCATGACCCGGCTTTATACCCCGGTCGCATGCCAATTGTACTTTCTCCTCTCTCCCGGGCCGTGTGACTGGCCAAGACCCTGGAGCCCGGGATGTTCAGCCCCAAAACGTAGCATATAAAAGATGTGGTAAATCCGCCCCATTTTTCTCTCTTTGCATTTTATAAATATTCCTTCCACAATGGTTCCTCCTACAGCTATTGAATCATCATTGAACTTCTCAGGGTTCCCCACCATTAAAAGCGTGCAAGATCCTTTGGTCGAGCAGTTGTCGCTTAAAAACGATGTCATAATAAGACACAACGCGCCTCCTCCCACTTTATACGAAGATGGTTTGTTGGAGAAAGGAACCACCATCAACTCCACCGGTGCCTTGATGGCATATTCGGGGGAGAAGACGGGAAGATCGCCTAAAGACAAGAGAATTGTTGATGAGGAGACCTCCACCGACAATATCTGGTGGGGTCCCGTCAACAAGAAGGTGGACGAGTTGACATGGAAAATCTCCAGGTCCAGAGCCTTGGATTACTTGAGAACCAGAGACAAGTTGTTCGTGGTCGATGCCTTTGCTGGCTGGGACCCTAGATACAGAATCAAGGTCCGTATTGTGTGTGCCAGAGCATACCACGCCTTGTTCATGTCCAATATGTTGATCAGACCTACTCCCGAAGAACTCGAAAACTTTGGCGAGCCTGACTTCACCATCTACAACGCAGGCCAGTTCCCTGCCAACATCCACACCAAGGGCATGACGTCCGCCACGTCCGTTGAAATCAACTTCAAGGACATGGAGATGATCATCTTGGGTACGGAGTACGCCGGAGAAATGAAAAAGGGTATCTTCAGTGTGATGTTCTACTTGATGCCTATCAAGCACAAGGTGTTGACGTTGCATTCTTCCTGTAACCAGGGAGTGGAGAAGGGAGACGTGACATTATTCTTTGGCTTGTCCGGAACCGGAAAAACCACCCTTTCAGCAGACCCCAACAGAAAGTTGATTGGAGACGACGAACACTGCTGGTCAGACAATGGAGTGTTCAACATCGAGGGAGGATGCTACGCCAAGTGTTTGGACTTGTCAGCTGAGAAGGAGCCCGAGATTTTCAACTCCATCAAGTTCGGAGCCATTTTAGAAAACGTGGTCTACGACCCTTACACCAAGGTGGTGGACTACGAGGACTCGTCCATCACGGAAAACACTAGATGCGCATACCCTATCGACTTCATCCCTTCGGCCAAGATCCCATGTTTGGCAGACAAGCACCCTACAAACATTATTTTGTTGACCTGTGATGCCAGTGGTGTATTGCCACCAGTGTCCAAGTTGTCCAACGCCCAGGTGATGTACCACTTCATCTCGGGATACACTTCCAAGATGGCTGGTACTGAGGAGGGTGTCACCGAGCCCCAGGCCACCTTCTCTGCATGCTTTGGCCAGCCGTTCTTGATCTTGCACCCAATGAAGTACGCCCAGCAGTTGTCCGACAAGATCTCCCAGCACAACTCCAACGCCTGGTTGTTGAATACCGGATGGGTGGGAGCCTCTGCTGCTGCCGGAGGAAGCAGATGTCCTTTGAAATACACCAGAGCCATCTTGGACGCTATCCACAACGGCTCCTTGTCGAAGGCCGAGTACGACACCTACCCTACCTTCAACTTGAGCGTGCCTAGAACATGTGAGGGTGTGCCATCGGAAATCTTGAACCCAGCCAAGACCAGAGCCAGCGATGCCTCCTTCAACCAACAGGTCAAGTTGTTGGCCAACAAGTTCATTGAGAACTTTGAGAAGTACGCCGACCAGGCCACCAGCGAAGTCAAGGCCGTTGCTCCAAAGCCATAGGCTATATACACTGAATTCAAACAAGACTACTTCTGGAGTACAGAGTAGATGGTAGAGATTAGACTTTTCGACAGAGACAGACATTCAGACTGTCTATTTTTAGTAGCATAATAATAGCATACTTTTATTAGCCTATAGTAGTAGCCATAATAGTAAACTTTTTCCTAGTCGGGGACTGGGGACAGGTGACTGCGAATAGTGCGGGGCCGCGGCCTAATCAGGTGTGCAGCAAAGTACGGCCACTGCGGCCTGTGAAGACCGTCTCCGCCGAGGACCATATCTTGACCCTACCCACACTCAGACTATTTATAGCATCAAGTAGTGATCACAAAAAGAAAGCAGGCTCTGTCACAAAATCAATCCTCGAAGTGATATATAATCCGAGCTTTCCACGGTTTTTTGGTTGGTTCACGAAAGGTTCAGCGAAGGTTCAATGTCATCCGCGGAGTTGTGCACATGGCGCCAGTCCCAATCTCACATGGTGGAAACGAACATTCTGTGACCCAACTTCGGCGTCGGAACGCACATGTCAATCTCCGCACATTCTGATGCAAATGCTCTCCTCCTCACTTAAAAGGCCCCCAAGGCCCCCAGGCCCGCAAGGCTATTAATACGAGTCTATTAATTCGAGCACACAACAAGAATTACACACAAGGACACAACAAAAATAGATAAACCATTGGCACTATAAAACACAAGGTCTACTAAAACAAGTCACTATAAAAATCCAAGATCTACCAAAAACCTAAGATCTACCACTACTTAAACTAGGTCTATTACTAGGGATCATGCTACCTCTGGTTGTTGAAGACCACTTAGTGCTGCAAAAATGGTATGTGCTCCTTCTTGAGGCGTTTGCGGTGTACTACATTTTCTCAACATTAAAAACCTTTGCTTTGCGGTACCGCTTCAAGGCGCATGCTGCTCCCTATAGAGGCGACCGGCTCTTTGGGTTGCGGGCATTGTACATGGTGTTGAATGAAAGAAAGAAAGGAAGGGCGCCCGAATTCAACCGCGAGAGTATGGATGAGATCCAGCTCGATACGTTTGGCATAAAGTTGGCAGGGAAACCCCTCGTCGTCACACGTGATCCCAACTCCATCAAGGCCGTGTTGGCCACTCAATTCAACGACTTTGCCCTTGGCACTCGGCATACCTGCATCAACATCACCTTGGGAGATGGAATCTTCACGTTGGACGGTGCAGGC
This sequence comes from [Candida] ipomoeae, assembly GCA_002370145.1. Taxonomy (NCBI): domain Eukaryota; kingdom Fungi; phylum Ascomycota; class Pichiomycetes; order Serinales; family Metschnikowiaceae; genus Metschnikowia; species [Candida] ipomoeae. The sequence goes on along the minus strand of NKZK01000469.1, from coordinate 37,231 downwards.
TGGAAGCACTCGCGGGCCATGTTGAGGCCGCAGTTTGCCCGGGAGCAGGTGGGCCATGTGGAGGCCTTGGAGCCGGTGGTGCAGAAACTCATCAAGATCATCCACAACAAGAAGGGCCAGGCGTTCGATATCCAGCCGTTGTTCTTCCAGCTCACCGTGGATAGTGGAACCGACTTCTTGTTTGGAGAGAGTTGCGACTCGTTGAGTGAAAACTTGGAGGACGTCGACCCCCAGTTATCTTACCATGACCCCAGCAAACTCGACCCCGCTCTCAGAAAAAAATTTCCTCATGCCTTTAATTACTCTCAGGAGATGTTGAATGTCCGCATCAGCTTGCAGGACATGTACTGGCTTGCTACCAATAAGAAGTTCAGACAGTCCAACAAGGATGTGCATGACTTTACGCAGTTTTACGTCAACAAGGCATTGAATGCTTCGGAGAAGGAAGTGGAGGAACTCTCCCGTGGAGGATATGTTTTTCTTTATGAGTTGGCCAAGCAAACCAGAGACCCTGTGATCTTGCGTGACCAGTGCTTGAACATCTTGCTTGCAGCCAGAGATACCACAGCAGGCCTTCTTTCGTTTTTATTCTACGAGTTGGCCCGAAACCCCGAAATCTTTAGGAAATTAAGAGAGGCCATTTTGGAATCGTTTGGTGAAGGCGACGACTTGAGCCAGTTGAGCTTTGAGAGCTTGAAGAAGTGTGAGTACTTGAAATGGGTGCTCAACGAGGCCTTAAGAATGTACCCTTCAGTGCCGCAAAATTTCCGTGTGGCCACCAAAAACACCACCTTGCCCAGCGGCGGAGGCAAGGACTTCAAGTCGCCTATTTTGATCGAAAAGGGCACCACAGTGGTCTACTCCGTCTACACTGTGCACAGGAACGAGAAGTACTACGGCAAGGACGCCAACACGTTCCGGCCCGAGAGATGGGGCGAGCCTGCCACGCTGAAGTTGGGCTGGGCCTTCCTTCCTTTCAACGGTGGACCCCGCATCTGTTTGGGCCAGCAGTTTGCCTTGACGGAAGCATCATATGTGACTGTGAGACTCTTACAGACGTTTGGCAAGATCACCAGCCACGACCAAACCTACCCTCCAAGATTACTGACGCACTTGACCATGTCCTTAATGGACGGCGCCAACATCTCATTAGAATAGATCCTTTTGGAACTGAACTGAACTGAACTGAACTGAACCAAACCGAACCGGTTTAGTTCTATACCCTAGATTGATCCTGGATATTAGATCCTGGATCCTATGCCATGATTATGACCCACTCTACCGTAGCAGTTGCGAATGCCGCACCCAAATTATTTCATCACGTCCTGCACGCGGGCGCACGCCAGTCGAACGAATCAACACCAGAAAAAGGCCCATTTTCCACATCTCCACCTCCACCACCCCCAAAACACCCCCCATTCTTCCACCATGGCGTCCGCTCTTCATTGGGCCCCGGAAGTGTTCAGCTCCTACTACGACCAGATCCAGGCTGAGAATGCCATCTCCAACGAATGTCTCGCTACTTTAAAACCCGATCTCTCCAGTGTGTTGGTGGTGCCTAAACGGAACGAGAAAAGCAGGGCTGCGTTGGCCCAAGGGGAGTCCGGCAAACCCGTGACGCTCCACGACGGAGAGGAGTACAAGTTGAACGGATCGTTTGTGCAGTCGGCCAATGCTCTCTCGGTGGAATTGAACCTAGACGAGCTCTGCGCTGCTGAGTTGCTCCAGGAGGCATTGAACACCACTTTTGCCCAGGGTGCCAGTACTGTGGATGCAGGAATCTTGGTGTTCTTGCAAAGGTACACATATATCCTCAATATCCTAGGGTTTGCCGTGAAACTGAACAAGCTCCATGCGCTTATGGGAGACAACCCTACCAAGACGCTTTTACCCCAACTCCTTGCCAGTTTCGAGCAAGTGTATGCGCTAGTGGCCATCCAGAATGATCTCATTGATAAGCAGAAGGTCACGGACGATATCAACAACTTGCAGTTTGTGCAGAAGGTGGTGTTTGTCAAGAAGCAGTTGTTCGACATCCATGAACTCTTGGCCCAGGTGCTTTTCGAGGTGATTGATGGCGATATCAAGACCTTGGGCACCTACGATGTCTACAACACTCTTATCACCCACATCAACAAGTCCATAAGCAACGATGCTGATGTGCTTCTCTTGCATTACCTTCCTGTATTGATGAACCTAACTACTCAACTACTGGACATCAACGACAAGGAGGTGCAGAAGTTCCACCAGAGTTTCACGTCTTCCCTTTCTGCAGACTACTCCAAGGTGAAATCCGGCGAGGAAATCGATGCTTCCAAGTCCTCGTTGCGCCCTTACATGTTGCTTATGCAACTCATGTTCTTCACATCGTTTGTTCCCTGGTGCAAGGCCAATAAGCAAAGAACGCAAACCTACGATTTCGAAAAAGACATTGTCAAGTACATCGAATGGCTCATCAACTATGGGACTTTTGAGCAGCTACTTTCGTTCGCTGCAGAGACTGCTGAACATGAGACTCAGGTTTACCTCGAGCAAAATAAGCTTTTTGAGTTCAGACCTTTGCTCCAAAGATCCTTACCGCGCTTGAAACCGTTCAATTTCATTTATGCTGGCAATGAAGAATTATCCAAAGCTTGCAAGTTGAAGCCTTCTTTTGAAAATGCCCCCAAGTTGTGTGACTACCTGTCGCTCCAGGTATCTCCACATTTGTGCGAGTCTTTGATAGCACCTTTTTTCCATGGCTTTTTCTCCACATTCATTAACCATGCTGCGATAATCCTTACTCTGCTTCGGGATGAAGAGGAGGATTTCATGCTTTCTTCCATTAACAGAAAGCAGTTGGAGGCCGATTCCGAGAAGACTTCGAACGAGTCCAACGCGTTTTTCGACTCCAAATCCAACCTTAAGTTCGCTTCAGCCAGTGCAGCCGCAAAGGAGAACGATGCCGAAGAAGAGTATGGTATTGATTTGGACGAAATCGCCAGCAGAGCCGAGTTGGAGAAATTCTACTTGGCGTTCGCCTACACCTATGCGTACCGGGCCGAGCTCTGTGACTCCATCTGGTCGTCAGAAAACCCAAACCTCAACGGCTTTATAAACTGGGGCTTGGCCAATAATACGTCTCCATTGATCTCGGCCACGTTCTGCTTGCTTTTGGGAAGTTTGGCCTATGGCTCTGAGACTGCGAGCATCAAGGTGTGGGAGTCTTTGACGCTCTCTCAGAACCCCATCCCCAAGAAAAATGACTATACCATCATTTCCATTGACTCCATCGTCAGTTCTCTTGCATACTATATTGATATGTTGACGGAGAGCCTTGATGCAGGATTGAGTACCCAGGCCAGAAAGATCCACGAAAAGCAAGAGACCATGTTTTCCAGTGCCAAGTTTGCGTCGACTACCGAGGATGAACCGCTTATGATCCAGCTTTCCGAGGACTCGGTGGCTTTTATTGCTGGCTTCATGACCCTCATCTCCAACATCGTGGAGAACCTCAAGAGTGATTTGCCTGCTGCAATCAATGCCAAGAAATCCTTATTTGCTCGGTTCAACCCTATCATGATATCATTCCTCAAATTTGACAATCTTATCACATCTGCTAAGCTCTCGCAGGCCGACAATAGGTTTACTGTGGTGCAATTCAATGACGAAAACAGAACGGCCATAGTGAACTTGGTTCTTAATTTGTTCACCAAGTTCGCCGATGGGGAGAGATGTGCCCTTACTAAAAACAAGATCTGGGTGACCATTGACAAGTGGATTTGTCATTCTCTTTCGGACACTGATGCAAGCAACACGCAGTACAGCGAAGCATCCAGGTACGCCGGGTTTTCATTGACCAATTCGGTGTCAACCAAAAGCGAGTTGTCGAAATTGAAGAACATTTGCAAGGGTATCAAAATGAAACAAGGGTTTCAAATGGCGCTCACCAGTATTTCGGAAGTGTCCAATTTCGTCAAGCTCTTGAAGAAGCTCTTGGTGCCTCCTCAAACTAGTGAAAAAGAAGATGAGTTGTTCATGCTCCTGTATCCTTCAGATTTGGGTGCTGAATATCGCTACAGACAACAGATTGGTATATGGCCCTACATGGAGTACTTAGTGACGGAGATCTTTGGAAAGTCGGGTGAAATCGTGGACAAAGCCTTCAAAGTCGAGCTTCAGAAGAGTATCCTTGAAATTCTTGTGTCTTCGTTAAAGGAAATTGACTGGAACCTTCTTGAAAACGATGCTCCTGCCATCCTTCGTGACTTCTCCAAGTTCAAAGACTCTTTTGCTAACTCTCTTTCGACATCAGGAAACCAGTCGGTCTTGTCATATGATAATCTTATCAGGATGCATCACTCAATAGCCATCATCAATTATTTGTTTGACGAAGGAGCAAGCAATACGTTGTTCTCCATTCTCGATTACGGGTTGGATGGTGTTAGTGAGAGCAGCAATATCGAGGAGCTTGTTTCATTGGCCCTTGAGACAATGAACCAGACTCTCTCTTTACAACATCCTTTCATTGCCAGATTTGTCAAGGTGTTGAAGTCATCCGAGGATAATGCTGCATTCCAGTCGCAGTCCAATGCTATTGGGTATGGCACCAGCATGAGTCTTTTGCTTACCACTCAAAAGTCCCAGATTGAAAACATCTACTACCCCGAGTCTCTAGGCACCAAGGGAGTGTCGAGCTTCTATGAAATTCTTTTGTTCCATACCTCCAGCATTGCCCATATTGCATTGTATGCGGGATTGAGTGATAGCAAACTTACGAGAACAGCCATCAAGATTCTAGGCCAGATCTCACACTCTCCTGTTTTTGCAGGAAGATCCCCATCGTCCAAAGAAAACTTGTTTCATAGAAGCAAGCTCTTGAGCATCTTCGAGAGTGTTGATGAATCGGAACGCATCAAGTTCAGTTTTGTACAGCAATTCGAGGACCTCTCCCAGGATATGCCTACCAAATACGAGCTATTGCGGTATCTTATTTCCATCTTGGAGGCAGACAATGGAGTGAACATTGCACATTTCTTGCTTGGCTATAGGATCCGAGCAAACGGCATGTTCTTGGTCTTATCCGATAAGACCACACTCATCCATTCGTTGCTCAATGTGTTGGTTTCTGCTTTGGAGATGCTCTGCCAAGTGGAGTTCTCCCAAGGTATCAACCACCATGTTGGAAGTGAGCCAGCAATGTTGATTTCGCTCATCATGGAAATCTTTGTACGTCTATGCCAGAACCCCATTTCTTCCGACATGTCGTTGACGATCTTCCGCCAGTTTGGTTTGTTCAAGTTGCTTGTGGATAAGCAGCCCAAGTTTGACGAGATGACTATTTGGCACCGGGAACGGTTCAATGGAGACTTATCGGACCAAACTCAAAATGGGTTTGTTGAAGACTCTGAGTCTCGCGAAACGTTCTTTTCCTTGATTCGTTTTAGAAACTCGGCATTACAATATTTATCGCTTGAGTTCCATGCGGTTGCTTCTTCCATCACCAAAGAGGAGTACACGTCGTTGTTGCTTGATGGGTCGCAGTTCCTCGATGGCACACCCAAAGTGCTTGATTTCCTCGACGTGCTCAACTTCCAATTCCAGAACTTGGAAACCTACTCGGTGATGAAGTACGAACTCAAATTTATTCTCGAAGATTTGTTCGTCAAGTTGAAGCAAGACTTGTGGCCAAGCACAGACACCAAGGGCCAGATCTTGAGCGACTTGACTGACCTAAGGTGCAAAGTGGCCAACAACAATATGGTTGCACAAGAGGACAAGGCCACGTTCCGCAAAGATGCCGAGCTCGAGCTCAAGGGTCTCCGACTCGGAGCTCAGAAGATCCTCTTTGCAGAGCAGCTCAAGCACTTGCACCTGAAATCTCTACACTCGTGGGCCCAGATGATCCAGGTCATCACCCAAGATGGACTTGCCAACAAGCGCAAGTTCATCCTCCAGGTGCTACAGGTGATCCTTCCCAAAATCAACGACGACTACTACGAACGGGACATTATGTACGCGGAGGAACTCATCTCATTATGTGTGTTCCTCTTTGACTTGTTCATGGAGGGAAATTGCCAGCCAGACCAAGCAGCTGCTTCTACAGGCAGCGAGCTCGACGGACTCCTTCCTCTCTTCAAAACATGTGTCAACGGGCTCTTATGTTCCAACACCACCATCACATTACGGTCGGACTTGTACTTGTTGCTCAACCAGTTCATCCAGCGAAGCATCGGGTCCAAAGACTCGTTGAAGGAAATTTCCATGATCTTGAAATCCGTGGATACCAAAGTGATCGATGTGGTGTGCAACGATTCTATCTACTCGGAAGGCGTGGCACGCATTACGTCACTCGTATTGATGGAGTCATTGGTGAATTTGTTTAGTGCGCATGATTCATCGGTGGTGTTGAATGCATTAACAAAGAATAACTCATTGTCATTGCTTTCGCGGTCATTGAAGCGCGCGGATGAGATCATCGAGGCATGCGGCGAGCACTCGGACAAAAACTGGGGCATCAGCGTCGAGACGTTCATTTACGAGCTCACGGCACTCAAAACTACACTCTACTTGTTGATCCGGGTGGGGCAAACCCGGATGGGAGCCACGCAGCTCATGCAGAACGATATCTTTGCCATCATCAAGCGGCTCAAGTTTTTAAGAAGTGATGCTGAATTGGGCTTTGATTTCCATATCTACACCGCGGATGAGGGCCGCATCAAAGATACCACGCTCAAGCTTGCATTGGATGTACCCATGACGTTTCGGGCCCAAGGCCAAGGGGGTGCAGATAATAAGAGCCTGCTCCAGAGCATCTCGTTCTACGATGTGATCATCCCCGTGTTCCAGCTCATCAGCACGATTCTCTTGTCGATGGGCCCTTCATACAGGCCCGGGCTCGTGCAAGTGGAAGAGCTCATGAAGGAAGTGCACCCATTTGTTGTTGGGGTGATGAAACGGGACTCGATGATGGAGAAGGCTCTGGCAGAATCAGAGCGGAAAGATGAACTGAGTCATTCGATCGTGGGGCTCATGCAGATATCCCGGCTTCTCACGTTGATCAAAACGGTGGTCTCAGCCTCCAAAACTATAGATGAATAGACCTCCGCCGCATGTAATGCACGCTTACTTATGCGGTGCAGGATCCGAGCAGACTGGAAGTTATTACTGCATTTGATCAGGTGCTTGGACCACCCCGCGCGCAGTACGCTGAGATTAGCAATCATAACATGCGGAAGGTGCGGCCCGGAGACCGCAGCAACCTACATACTCATGCCATTCTATTAGACTCTAGACCCCGACTTTCGTAGAAGTAGGGGAAAAAACCTTAAAGACTCGGTACTATTGCAGCACCTTCGAGAATGGGGTATTGTGTCATGCGGGCCTCCACCGCGAGTGTTATGGCCTCACGTGACCGAGACTGCACACAAGTGCGTGGAACGCCTTAGCGGTCCCAAGATTGGTCCGCAGCCCCGACTATCTGCACTCCGGCGGCTCGAACCAAAGTTTTTTCTCAGCATTCGCTTGTAGGCAGGCTCATGTAAAGGCAACTATGCAGCAGAAAAAATTAGCTGGGGTCTCGTACATGTAAGCTGAATTGGGTTATAAAACTCATCCATATCTCCACCGCCTGGGGGGACTTTTTTTCTTTTCGTGCGAAATCTCTTATCTTTTTACACGATTAGGACACCAACTTGTCACTCATAAATAAAAGAGCCTGGCTTCCTTTTTGCAAGTTGCTCCCATTAAAAAAATAAATTTATTATTCCCTTAGTTGGACCCTAATTACAACCTAAAAGTCTCGTGTCAGCACATCATCATCAATATGTCGCATGACGAAGAGAAGAAAATACAGAACCCGTCCTTGAAGCTTGCGGAGAACTACGGTGTGGATGACTCCAATGATGCACAGATCTCCTCGTCAGCCTCTGCGGAAAAGCAGCATGGCCTCGGCCACACCAAGAGAAGTTTGGAGAGTAGACACATCAACCTCATTGCTATTGGTGGAAGTATAGGAACTGGGTTGTTCATCACCATCGGTACGGGTTTAGTGCATGCTGGGCCCTTGGGGCTTTTGTTGTCGTACACCTTCTGGACTGCGGTGATCTTGTGTTTGACCGTGTCGGTGGCCGAGATGGTGTGCTACTTGCCTGTGGACTCGCCGTTCTTGTCCATGGCCGGAAGAGTGGTGGACCCGGCTTTTGAGTGCGCAGCCTCGATCAACTTCTGGTTGATGCAGAGTTTGTACATTCCTTTTGAAATCACTGCCGTTAACGGTATGATCCATTTCTGGAGAGACGACTACTCGCCTGCCATCACGCTTTGCATTCAGATTGTCATTTATGCGGCCATCAACGTTTTTGCCGTCAAGCTTTACGGAGAGATTGAGTTCTGGTTGTCTTTGGGCAAGTTGATCTTGTGTATCGGGCTCTTATTCTTTACGCTTATTACCATGTGTGGAGGTAACCCGCAACACGATGCTTTTGGCTTCAGACACTGGCACGCCGCTGGCGGTCCTATTGCTGAGTACACCCCGGTGGAAGGTCACAATGGAACCGGTGGTATTGGCCGCTTGCAAGGTTTCTTGGGTGGTTTGTTTTCTGCATGTTTCACGGTTGTTTCGTCCGAGTACCTCTCCATGACTGCAGGAGAGGCCAAGAACCCCAGAAAAAATATGGCTTCTGCTTTCAAGACGGTACTCTACCGGTTGGTGATCTTCTTCATTGGAGGTGCTTTGTCCGTGACCATTTTGATTGCTTACAACGACCCAGGCTACGTGGAGAAGTCCAAGGATTCCTCCAACTCGGCCTCGTCGCCATATGTGGTTGCCATGCAAAACTTGAACATCAAGGTGCTTCCAGACATTGTCAACGCCGTGGTCTTGTCGTCGGCATTCTCTGCAGGTAACTCCTACACATACTGTTCTTCAAGAGCCTTGTACGCTTTGGCCGTCAAGGGCTTCGTTCCAAGATTCTTCAAGTACTGTACCCGTAACGGTGTGCCTATCTTCTGTGTGGCCGTGTCGGTGTGCTTCTCGCTCTTGTCGTTGATGCAATTAGGTTCCTCGGGTAACAAGGTCTTGACATACATGGTTTCCTTGTGTACTGGTTCCCAGTTGCTTAACTACCTCTTCATGGGTGTCACCTACTTGCACTTCTACAGGGCCTGTAAGGTGCAGGGCATTGACAGAAGCCAGTTCACCTACACTTCCTACTTCCAGCCCTACACCGCTTTTGTTGCAACCGGCTTCTTGTTGACCGTGGTGGGTATCCTTGGATACTCTGCTTTCGTGGGTAAATTCACGGTGAACACCTTCTTGTACAACTACGTCATGATCTTTGTTTCGTTGGCTGCGTTCTTGGTGTGGAAGTTCCTCAAGAAAACCTCTTACATCCGCCCTGAAGATGCTGATCTCCAAACTGGCCTCGAGGAGATCGAAGAGCACGAGTACCGTTACTACGCCGAGATGGAGGCCAGCTCCAAGCCCGAGTCTCGCTGGGCCGGTCTCCTCAGCTGGTTGCTTTAAGGGTTTACATATTATCAATAGTTCACATTCATCCATTCATTCATTCATTCATCTACTCAATTTCTTCTAGTGCATCTACTCAAATGTAAAATCAGTTATACTGAGTTCTAATCCTTAGTCTATGAATGCTAATCGATGCATCTTTCTGGCGCAAAGCTCTCAAGCTGGCCAAAGAGCCACTTGCTCTGGAAACTTGCTATTCCGGATGTCTTGGCCCGGAGCCTCATGTTCCTGTCGTCGGTAATGAGAATGCAGTAGACGAAAAGACTTGCCTGTTTGGCATTCAAGGTGATTGGGTGGGCTCCATGGATCGTAGCGTTGAGGCCCCTCATCGACCGTTTGTTGATCTCGTCGTTCTCGTTCACCGCATGCAACAATGTCAGGTCCACGCTGCTCATCCAGCTTGAGTTCTTTTCAAACTCCGTGGTCTCGTTGATGTCACTTGCAACTGTACCATCGAAGCGAATAGGGACAATTTCCTTGGAAATGTATAAATCCCTGATGATAATCACCGATCTGGTGGCTGCATCTGCTATGGTGGCTTCTGCAGACTTCCGTAACGATCTGAGCTCCTGGAACACAATCAAGGGAATCAAGATGTTCAACACCTTGTCACGTACACACTTGTAGATACGACCACAATGCTTCAACCAGATATTCGTATCTAATGTGACGGCCGTTAAGGAGGTGTCCATGAACTCGCCCAAATCACCATCGACTTTCAATTCCTCGGATTCCATAGCCGGCATCATCTGGCCGTTGATCACGTAGTTCTCGTTACAGAAATCGTCGAAGTTATCCACGTTATCGAGCTGAAGAGGCATGTTGCTCTTGCCCTGTTGTTGCTGGCTTCCTTGGAAGAAGTCTAGCTCCTGTAGATTGTGGTTTTGTTCTACATTGCCTCCATGGTCCGGAACATTGTAATCGAACTGACTTGCATAATCTGTGCCTGCGAGATCTTCCATTCCTGGAAATTTTGTCTCTCTTCTTGCTGAAGCCTTGTCTTCAGTGCCAATTTTGTGTGCCACCGAAGTCTTGAACCAGTATTCATCGACTTCGGGTGCACTAGGCAAATGCACTTCTTCTAAGCTGACAAGATTCTGCGAAGAAATAGGAGTGACAAACTCGTTGGAAACAAGTCGCCCGTCTGAACAGATAGCATTGCGAACAAAATTGAACAATTCGTTCTTCTGGCTTGGAGCTGCCGAAGAGATTAGCTCGTTGGTTTCTGTCTCAATGTACAACTTCTTGTCGAACTTGAAGCCATCAAGAGTCCGCACAAGACCAAAGTTGAACTTGTCAGCAAGATGCCTGGCCAAAAACACGATACGGACGAGCCGCTCGTCGTTATCCTTTTCTTGCTTGCTCTTCTTTTTGTCATGCGAGTCCTGTCCATGGTTGCTAATGTTGATGGACGGAGAAGTGCCACTATTGGGCATATCGAATAGATCGTAATTCGATATTCCTGCAGATTCCAAGTCTGTGTGGTCACCTTTTGGGGCAATCACATCAAACCAAAGCGATCCCCAGCACTTCCAGACTTCCGGCAAAAACTCCAGATCATTGAAAAGATCAATACTATCGGGACTCCTTGATATGTAGTCACGGCACATGCCATTCAACGCATCGCAGTTGCTCGTCACTGCCACCAAAGTGTTGAGGTACTTGATCAATGAGTCCCATGGGAAAAATTTGCGGAAGAGCCACAAGATCATGTACTTCGAGTTGGGGAACTTCTCAATACTTTCTCCAACAGCAATTAGGAAGTACAACCACACAATCACGTGGCATGTGGATGCTTGCTTGGGACCAATGAGATAGTAGTTCAATATGCGAAAAGACAACTCCAACACAGAGTTATTAATATATGTGAGGCAATAGAACCAGTCGATGGACGATAACTCTGACGCGACTACCAAATGGCTATCTGCCCCACTAGTAGCAGTATTTTGAGCCGCAAGGTCGTTGAGCCCGTCGTTATCGCCTTCGTCTGAGTTGGTGGATGCCTTGGATTTCCTCTTGCGATCCTTCTTGTCTCTTCTTTCTCTCAATGCTTCCGGAAGCTGAAAGATTTTGGCAAAAGGATTTTTAGGATCGCCGAATCCGATCAAGTGATTAATGTTCGCGATAGCAAACAGAGCACCTTTGTTGAACCAAAAGTTCATCTTCTCGATTGTATCAAGGGTATTGGTCAACTGGTATTGCTCATGTTGTTGCTTCAAGTACAGGTTGAATGGGCTTGAGCCGTACTTGTTTTGCGAACCACCAGGAATGCAAAATGTCCTGGTGAAGAAATTATAGCCATGAGAGTCACATCCAAAAGTGATTCCGTAGCGTGTCACCAAATCAATTCCGTATTGGAGTTGAGAGTCGTGGCCATTTGCTTCCATAGCACTGGCTTCAGTGCTCTTTCTCTCGCTGGAGTGAATGCTCAATAACACTTTGTGTATCTTGATGAAGTCTATGATTGGCAACTCTAGAAGAGAGAGAATGTTTCTTTGCGTGCAGATGTTTTCAACCACCAACCTGAGGTATTGTTGCGTAGGAACAAAGGGATCACGGCAGATCACAGATTTACCGATATTAACCAACGCGTCTAAGTTATCTTGCTGCACTGTGCACATGTGGTAGTAGATTTTTCCATGCCCATACATTGTCTTCATGGACACAGCATACCAGTATTCGGCACTGATCTTCCAGTCGATGAATCTCGAAGAATAGAGAGCAATGGCCATCCGGGACAAATCACCCAATTTCTCACACCACCAACCCTCCATTTCTAAAGCTGGGTCTGTGAGGTTAGGCACAATGCTAAAGCAATATGCTATGAAGCACAGGAAAATCTCATGGTCCTGAAACACGCTCATTATGTTTTTCAAGACCTCTAGAAACCCCACGATTCCGTAGACCCACATACGTCTAGGGATTTTGTAAAGATCCACGATATTCCGGCCAGTTTTGAACTGCGTAGTGTTTGCGGTTGGCTTCAAAGCAGTGAGCAAGAAGTCGTGGTAATTATTTAGCAAGGTGACGTTGTGATGGTAGATTGTCCATAGATCGTTTGATAGTTCTGTGGTGTTCAACGTTATCCCGGTGTTGAGGGCCTGGTTGTGTAGCTGGGATCCATAGATGGATGACTGGTAGGTATTGTTTGAAGATGCAAAGTTATTGTGGTTGATTTTCATGGTCAAGTCGATACAGCTTTTCTGCACTATTTCCTCGTAGTTGACAATGTTTTTGTAAGTCTCCTTAAGCTTTGTGGCCAACTGCTGCTCCTCATCAGACATGGGCTTCTGAGTGGACGTTGGCTGGGGCGATGGCTGGGCAGTTTGGGACTGAGTGGAGTTGTTATCATTTGCTGACTTATGGGAGGCGGCCGGAGTTACAGTTTGATCCACGAGCGGACTGGAGCCCGACAGATCAGAGGTGTTCTGGGTGGACGGCTGGGCCAAGTTGGGGCTGGAAGGAACATCATAGGAGGAGGAAGGCGTAGGGGTCTTTGTGTTCAGCAGCATGGAAAGATGGTGGTTGGAAGGCTTGGAGGCGTTGTTTCGGGAGGGCTGATTATTAGGCCTGGCGGTATGGTGGGCGGGGGAGAAGCTTTGAGAGCCCAAAACGTTGCTCTGTAGCGGGACTTGCATCTGAAGGGGGTTCGGGGTCCGCTTATTGGAAGGATTGTTTGCGTAGGCAGACATGCTATTCTGGCGTTTTTGGGCCAAGGTAAGGGACGCCGGGTTTTGTAAATAGGGGCCCGAGTGAAAGGCGGTTTCCAAAGGGGTGGCTTTGAGGTCTGCGTTGGCCAGATCTAATGCAGTTTGTGTGTTGTCAGGAGAAGAATGGCCGGTGTAGTTGGTGTTCATGGTGGGGACCTTTCCTTTGAGAAAGGAGGTGGTGAGTCAGCAAGTGGGGAAGGCCGAGAGGGCGGGGAATAGGTGAAGTGGACTCGCAGATAGATGAGATTAGATGGAGTAGCAGACAAGTGGGGTGGGAGTAGCGCCAGGGACGGGAAGAAGAAAGGCTGCTGTAAACAGTGCTTGGGAGCCAAAAACAACTGCGATCAAAATGTTCGGACCGCTGGGAACGGTGAGAGAGAGTGTGAGGTACTGCGAGAAAAAAGAAAAGACGTAATTCTAGGCGGCGAAAGTACGCGGCTAAAGGAGGACCTCCAGAGGTTCTTGTGTAGATTCGAGACCTACTACACGGGGAAGGGTATGATATACGAGAGGCGGAATTGCTAACAATGGGACAATTGCCACGGGTGCTCCAGTCTTCTCTGAGTGCTGCTGCTGCTGCTGCTGGACGCGCACCTGATAATGCGGCCAACCACTGTCTCAGATTGGGCATTGGTCCTGCGGCACCCACGGCCCTAGTGCAGGACCGGGCCTATATGCTTTCCGGAGAAGAACCTTATGCGGGTCTGGCTCGACGCTTTTCTCGGCGCTGTTTTTCTTTGGCCTGTTAATCCGTTTGTCTGTATATACGACTGCTGACTGGTCTATGGCACATGCCCGTGTGCGCGCCCGGGCAATTGCAGTCAGCAGGGCTTGAACACTGCCATAGCCCAGGAAAGAAAGTGCAACAGAACACGGAAGAAAATGAGGGAAATAAAGAAATGAGGGAATTAGAGATATAGAGGAATTCGAGGGAATTCGAGGGAATTAGAAGATGGACTTAAAGAGAAATAAAAGAGGACATTAGAAAAGCTACTGTATTATGAATATCGACTATTTGGAAAGATTTGCAGATTGCCATGGATGGATCTGAGTGCTGTGGTCATGTGCTGATGCCAAAGGCCGACCGGCTGACTGGAGTGGCTTCCGCGAGTCTGTAGCACCGAAGTCGCACAGAGGATCGGCAACTGAATCCTCCGAGCCGCACTGAAAATATAAGTACGAGATATAATTACTACTCAATAATCCAACAACTTCAACTCCAACAACTCCAACTCCAACAACTTCAACTCCAACAACTTCAACTCCAACAACTTCAACTCCAACAACTTCAACTCCAACAACTTCAACTCCAACAACTTCAACTCCAACTCCAACGACTTCAACTCCAACGACTTCAACTGCAACAACTTCTGAGTGCTCATACAAACTACAAAATCCCTTAAATACTCATAATAAAGCTACACATTAGAGTACCTTTTTTTCATGTACACTACTAATACTAAGGGTAGTGTGCTGGCTATTGTCGTCCAGTACTACTGTATTGTCATGGAGGTGTAACAGTCAGTCGTCAGTATTAGTATAGGAGTATTAATACAGAAGTAGTATAGAACACGGTGTTGTATAGAAGTACGTGTTACTATGTACCAAGTAATGATGTAGTCTAGTAGTGAGTAGTAAATGGTGTTTTTGTAGTGAGTGGTGTTTGTAGTGAGTGGTGTATTTGTAGTAAGTAGTATTTCTTAGTGAGTAGTAGAGTACCAAGTGACAATTGGTATACCCAAATGTTGAGGCTCACTCAAAGATGACTCAGTGATAGCACTGTAATTAGCACTAGTGTGTTGCCAGGATAGTAGTAATAATTGTGGTTTCGCTGACTACTTGTACTAGTCTTACACTCACTATGAGTGCGACCGTTAGCTTAATAGCTCACAGCTCATACTAACTCAGGTAGTAGCTCATAGATCAGTTCATTAAGTGGTTAGACTGGCCCATACTAAACTGTCTCATGGACTTGTATGGACCATTGCTTTGAGATGAAGTAGGTCAGTCATCTACATGGCTTCAGCAATAGTTAGCGTTGAACTGCCATGCACTGTATCTATGTTTCAGACTTGACTGCCTGATTGAAATCTACAACAGAATGACCTTTGTTCCTGGAGAATCTTCTAAGTCCCTAAGTCCCCTTAAGAGTTTTCCAAAAGACTTTTCTGAAACCTTCTAAAAGGTCCTCACAGAAGGCTCTCGTAAGTTCTCTTGGGTCTTCCAGGTCGTCCCTTGGACCACCGGCGTGGCCCCTACAACATTCATCGATGGAAAGTTTATTGACATAAGCTAAATAATCAGGTGGCATGCCTTAGTGGAACAAATCCACACAAAGACAAACATAAGTAACGAGCCCACGGATCACTTCAACTTCTTCTTTGGTCTCAATTGGTTGGTGTGACCACACTTTCTCTTTCTGCAGTTGGTTGCTCTAGGTGGCAATCTGGCGTAACACTTACGGCAGATGGATTTGTCACAGTTGTACTTAGAAGCTAAAGCTTTCAAGGATGGCTCAATCATAGCTGACGGTTATGAAAAGAGTAGGAATCTCGCGTGAAGATTTTACTGATGTTGCGAGGAAAGGTTTTTTCGGTGCAGGCTCGCCGCGCACGCCGCCACGCCCGGGTCATGTGCCTAGGGCTCCAGCCCTGAAGCCCTCGCACTCTTCCGCGAATACGACCTACTTTACAGTACTCATTAGACCCCACACTCACTACCACTCACCACCATACATTACCATACATTATCACACACTACCACTCATTACACTTACACTACAATACTTACATTAGATAACCCCTAAATTGTTAGAACATTACATTAAAATACCAGCAATACTTTTTACATCATAATTACTCACACACAAATTAACAGTACTCCAATACACTCACATTGCTATACTCACATTGCTAGTGCACTCACAGTAGTACACTAACACTAGCACATTAACACTAGCACACTAACATTATTAGTGTACCAACATTAATCAGCTCATTTATCAGCTCATAATTTACTCCTAATTTTGCACTCATTCAGTGCTACAGAGTGCTAATGCTGTATAGTGCTAATGCTGTATAGCTAATGCTGCTTGAACTGTCTCGAATGCGGCATCTGAGGCCTCTAATGTGGATAATGTGGATAATGTGGACCACCTCACCCTCGCGAAATCCATTGATTCAGCTGCCCCAACTTTGTCATAACCGGAACGACTCACTCAGGTTTTCCGCCAGTAAATTCTAACGTAGCTCTCCACTTGAAAATACGTCTTACACTTAAGTTGATGCTGCTTTCAGTGCGGTGTACGGGTGTTGCGCGTCCGTCCTCAACCGAAACGTACATAGCCAGCATCGCACCAATCCGTGAATTCTACCCCATGGATCCTCATCAAAGTCCGCCCTCCAAAGAGGTCCAGGAGCATGCCTCTGAAAACGGACACCACCAGAGCCAATCCCCGGGCGTGATCAAAAACGATGAAAACGCCCCTCCCTTGGGCCAGAACTCCGATGCTGCCGACATACACGAAGACATCAACCAAGACATCAACCACGACATCAACCACGATGCTGAAAATGCAATCGTTCCTAGCGTGAATGTAGAGCAGGCCATCGAAGATAATAACCAGGTGCCCGAACCCACCAACACCACTATCCATGCAGATGGCGTCCAGGAAGAAAGCGGGTCCGATTCCAAAGACCCTGAATCGAGAAACCAAGATCCTGATCCCAATACCTCGGCCTTATCTGTGAACATGCCCGTGTCTTCCAATAAGCAATATGCCACGCCACTGAAACTGCTTCCGCCTCTCAAAGATATCGAGCACATCACCACTCCAAAAAGCTTTGATGTTGCCAAGGATGTGGTCAAGCCAATGAGGAGCTCGCCAATCGATACCAGAACCAATTCGCAGTTTCCGGACTTTGTAGAGGCTGGCGAGGATGCCTTTGATGCTACTGCAAATGATACCTTTGGCGAGCCTGCCTTGCGAAGTCCAGGTAAGCATGACCAAGCAACCTTGAGTGCAGACATAGAGGCCGCTGCTTCCTTTCTAGGTGTTGACCCTGCAGTGGTCTTGAAGAATGGGCAGGAATTCATTCTGAAAGTATCTCAGAGAGCACACAGCTACCACGGGCTTCAATCCGAGCTCTCGTTCTTCAAGCTTAACCAAGAGCAGATCAACCAGGTACAACAGAAGAAGTACGACAAGTTACAGCAAGAGATTGAAAGGTTATCGGCAGCCAACGATTCGATGAGGGCTGAGAATGACATCATCTCCAATACTTCCTTGGCCCAGGAGTCGGAATTGATCAAGCTCCATGCCAAGTTGAAGAATGCCACCGAGAAACTAAAACAATTGGAAACATCCAATGAATTGTCAGAGAAATCGAGCTTCTCTGCAATATATGCCAAAATCCAAGAAATCCAGGCACTCAATGATACGATAAACCAACTCACCAAGCTGAACATTGATCAAGGCATGAAGTTGAGTGCAATCACTAAAGAATTGAATGAGGCAACCAACGATAAATTCTCCGCCAAGCTTGAATTGAGCAAAGTCAACAATGAGCTTATTTACCTCAAAGGCCAAAAAGAGTGGTATGAGACGCAGCTCAAGTCGATTCAAGGAAAGTACACCGACTTGATCAAGCGTCATGACACTGAATACTACAGGGATGCTAACAAGATCTCGTCTCTTACGAGCCAAAACGAGACCTTGAAGTCATTGAAAGAATCCTTGACTCAGCAAGTCAACGAGTCGCAGTCTAAGGTTGATAGTTTCCATGCAAGCTTATCGGAGGCAGAAAGCAAACTCGAGTCTCGCAGCTTGAAGTTCTCCAAGGAATGTGCTAATAAGGACGACACCATCGAGCTACTTAATGTCCAACTTACTGAGAAGGATGACAGAATATCGCAGCTTGAGGAATATGCCGAGGAGATGAAGGCAACCACAGCAAAAACCCTTTCGGCTGTTCAGCAAGACAACAGTTCAAAAACAGAGAGGATCATTTTCTTGGAGGAAAAGCTTAGACGAACTGAGGAGGCATTGGACTCGGAGTTGCACAAGGAAACCGAGCTTCCAAAACTTGCTCCATCTGCAGAGATGATTTTGCAAGAAGGAAACTCGGGTATCTCTTTATCAACCCTTTACACAGAGTTCAACCACATCAAAAAAGAGCTTGTGCTTGAAAAATCCCAGAAGGAGAAGCTTGCTGCTCAGCTTCAGCACTTCGTTTCGGAATTGGAGTCCAAGAAACCAGCCATTGCAAATTACCGCAACCAAATTCAGTTCTACGAAAACTCTATGAAGGACTTGCTTGAAAATATGGAGACCATCCGTATCGATAAGGTGGAGACCGAAAAAGAGGCAAACAGATTGAGGGCCAGATTGGCATCCAACGAAATCGAGCTTTACTCATTGAAGCAATTGTCAAGAGATTTGGGAATGCAGTTGTGCTTCTACTTAATCCATTCCAAGATTCGCGATGATAATGAAGATCCACTTTCCGCTCAAGAGAAGAAGGTAATCGACAAGATTCTTGCCAAGAGTGGTTACAAGGATAATGCTCATGAGTCTGACACGGATCGGTTGATCAGCGAGAGGTTGATTGGGTTCGCTAATATCATCGAGTTGCAGAAGAAAAACGAGGAATTGACCGTGGCTGTGAGGCTGTTGGGTAAACAGTTGGAAGACAAAGATCTTGACTCAAACGGATTCGAAGCTGCAGCCGTCGAGGAGGCTAGAGAAGCCATTTTAACCCTCCAAGGCGAACTTGACAGTTTGACCCTCAAGTACGAGGCTGTGAGCAAAGAAAGAGACCTTCTCAAGTCGTTGAATGAAGGCAACTCGCAGCTTGAGAGTCAACAGCCCGAGTTGAAGACTCTCCGTGATGCAAATGCTGACTTGCTTAAACGTGTACAAGACCATGAGCCAGCGGTGAAACAATTGCAATCTCAATCGGAGGAGAGAATCAAGAAACTTAACGAGAAAATCTTGGAGCTCAACTCCGAAAAAGAAACCTTCAAACTCAAGGTGGCTTCCACCAAATACTCGGTGGAGTTGGCGCAGAATAGATTGGAAACCACCAAAAAATTGTTGGACAATCTGCAAGAAGAACTAGAGTTGTCTCGGAAGGAAACGGTCTTCTGGAAAGAACAATCCACAAAACAAGAAGAGATTTTAGTCAAGAAGTCGAATGAGTTGAGGGATGCTGAGCGCGAGTTGTTCAACCACATATCGTCTTCCAAGAACTTGCTGACGGAAAAGGAAGTGTTGAAGTCTCTTAACTCGACTCTCAGAACAGAAATCGAGACCTTGAGGAAAGACAAGGACCAGATCGGCCAGTTTGCCTCGAGTTTGCAGTCTATTTTGAAGGAAAGAGAGGCATCTAGTCTGGACCTCTCGTCCAGATTAGCACAAAGCGTGTCTAACTACCAATCCTTACAAGAGAAGATCGAGCAAAAAGAGGAGAAGATTCTGATTTTGACCAGTCAATCTGAGATGGCCATGAAGGCACAGAATGCTAAGTTGGAGCAGGTGAACGAGTTAAGTCAAAAACTTCTCGAGGCCAGAAGCAAGTTGGCCGAAAAGGAAGCATTAGTCGAAAGCCTTAGGTCGAAAGGAAACCTGCAACAACTGGGATTCTCCGAGTCTAGAAATCTTGCGCGCCCCACGTTGGGAGAAGACTCCCAGGTGCCTCTTTCCGAGCATGATGACCTCAGAAACGCTCTCAGAGAAGCCGAGAGACAGGTGGCGGAATTCAACAATATTGCCAAGTCGGCTGAAGAATCTCTTATGAAGGCAACAGAGTCCTTTGACCAATATAAGGTGACTACTGACGAGAAGCTCGCTGCTCTCAACAATGAAAAGGTGCAATTGAACAATTTGATCAAGGATTACAAGGAGCAGATCGAACAATTGAACACGGAGTTGAAGCAGACTAAAGAGAACTACGATGCTCAAGTGCAGGAGTTGAAGTTGAAAGTGGAGGAGAACTCCTATAAAGCAAACTCCTATGATAGCTTGAAAGCAGACTACGAATCGAAATTGGACTCGATCAGCTCTGACTTGAAGAACCAAGTTGCTATAACGGACGAAACCCAGAGAAGATACAAGGAGAAGTTTTCTGAGGCTAATCTCTTGAACAAGCAAGTGGTTAAGCAAAAGGAAGATGCAGAAGGCTTGCAAAAACGAATTGATGAGCTTTGTGCTTCCTTAAAGCAGAAGGATATGGAGTTACTCGCCAAGGAAGAGTCATTGCTGGAACAATCTTCAAACGTACAAGACGAGCTCCAGGCCACACAGATAAAGTTGAGAGACTTGGAGTACCAATACGCCCTCGCGATCAGTCTGCTTGAAATCCGGTCCTCAACTGCAGAGGGAGACGATGGGCTGTCGAGTGAAGAAATGAGACAAGTGATCAGTTTCCTCCGCAGCGAGAAGGAATCAGCCGAGGCCAAGTGTGCAGCTATGGCAGACCAGTTGGAGCAGCTGAAGGTGGAAGCAGAGAATCTTGGTGCCGAGTTGAACGTCATGAAGTTGCAAGTGTCGAGAATGCAATCCATGAAAACTGAGCTCAACGACTCCAACAAAGAGCATGAACGTTTGCTCGAGCAACTCGACCAGTTGAACATTTTGCGTGAAAGCAACACCACATTGCGGAACGAGAACAAAAACCTTTCGGAGCGCATGGGGCAATTGCAAGCCGAATTGGAAGCCTTGAGTAAAAAGCAAAACGAAGATGCGCCTGATGCCGGAATAGACATGGAAGTGCAAGCTCAAGAATTGAATCTTCTAAAGGAGGAGAACGACCGCATCAAGGCCCAGCTCAACAACAACCAAGAGCTCAAGAACTTGATGCAGAGATTTGAAAGTCTCAAGTCCGAGTTCAAGGCCAAATTGGGAGTGCACAGGACCAAGAACAGAGAGCTTGAAAAAGAGTTGGTTGACTTGAAGCTGGCCCAAGAGAAGTCCCAGACTGCTTCCAAGGAAGAGACCGGTCAATCGCAAGAGATCCAGGCCTTGAAAGCTCAATTGCAAGAAAACGACAAGAAGTTCAACGAGCAGATCACCAGCTTGAGAGCGTCGTTTGAAACTGAAAAACGCACCTTGGAAACTAACTACAAGGCCCAGTTGAAGGATGCTTTAACTGGTAAGGAGCCTGGCACCAAAGCTAGCGAAGAAGAAATCAAGCAAAAATTGAGCCAGGAGTTTGAAACTAAGCTCGCAAAGCATAAGCAAGAGCTCGATGCCACATTCTCAAAGGAGTTAGAAGCCAAGGTCCAAGCCAAACTCAACGAGAGGCTCAAATCCGACACCAACAAAACACTGGAGGATGTGGACAAGATCAGGGAAGGATTGAAGCAAGAATACGAGCAGAAAATCAAGGATTTGAATGCAAGCTTTGACAAGACGTTGGCCGAGGAGAAGGCAAACGTGGAAAAAGCCGTGGATAAGAAGTACGAGTTTAAGCTTCGTGTGTTGAACCGAAAAGTCGAACGGCTCGAGCTGGACAAAAACAAATCGTCTGATTCATCCACCAAGCCTACCCAGTCTAAACCACACACCAGTGAAGGATTGTCCAACCCAGCCAAGACTGGACTAGTGGCCCCAAAGACCGAGGGTTTTCAAGCTACCAACGAGAACATCTTGAATAACAATCAAAAGAAGAGACCTGCTGCCAGCAGTGCTCCGACCCCTGTGAACTTCAAGAGAAACAAGGAGTGAATAGATTTACTTTCTGTTAGTATCACCAATAATTAATATAATATAATTCATGAGGTCAGTGTCACCGTTAATAAATAAAATCCATAGTCGCATTAACTGATGATCTCGATGTCCCATCCATTGGATGAGCTTCCAAAGTACCGGAACGTCATATCTTCTTCACCCTCGGGGACCACAACGATGGCACCGTCTATGCAAAAACGCCTATTTTGGGCCTCGTTTTCTGTACCGATATGTAGACGGAGACTGGTGTGGTCATCCAAGCATTCATACCTCACAAGACTATTCTTAGTATGGCTCCCATTGTCGTAGACCTGGCCCATGATATCCAAGATGTAAGAGTCATTATTCTGGTAGCCAAAAGACACAAGGTACATGTTGGTATCGAAGATATTGCCGTGGGGCAGAATAACAAAGGTAGGCTCGAACCTCTGGGAAGGTGTCAAGACAAAGTATGCAAAGGGCCCGTCGATGTTCTGAAGGGTCTCTCCATCCTTTAGCACCGAAGCAGAACCCAAGTATTTCTGAGGTCTAGCTAGATTCTGCTGGGCAGCCATTTTGAAGCGTTCCAAACCGTACTTTCTTAACTCCTCAGTATCGCTATCAGCGACCAACGAAGCATGGAAAGCCCACGACGCAACCACTAAAAACAACATGGATGTGATCGGCACGTGGCTGCCGTCCTTATCGAAAATGTACGACTTTTCCGGGAACTTGGCCTCGTACAAGTTCAATGGCCTGGAATCCTTCTGTGTGTGGGTGAACAATCTGGAGATCGCCCGGGCTTGGTCGGTGATGCCCACTGATAAGGCCAACGAGTTTCCGGTTCCTGCAGGCACCACGAAGAGTTTCAAGCGGCCGTTTTCTTGGGAGGAGAGCGAATTGACCAATTCATTGACGGATGTGTCTCCAGAAATAACAATGACCAAAGTAGGTTTGGAGGGGGAAATGGCTTTGGTGGAAGTAGTTAAAGACTTGGCAAAAGCCCTCACCGAGTGCTTAGAATCGGTAGCATGGTAAGTATGGGGGATTTCAAATAAATCGTTGAAGAGAGGCTTCAAGACATCGCAGTAGATCCCGGACTTGGAGCTTCTCTCGCTGGTGCCTGACTTGATGGAGTCTAAGATGTGCACATTGTAGCCATGAAGGGCCACAGCACTCTTATGGATGTGGGGGATATGATTTGGGACACTTGAAGTTTCGGGTGTTTCGGGTGTTTCAAATGTTTCAATTTGAAGCTTTAAGTTGTCCTCAACTGAGACTATACTTTTGGTGCTTGTTTCATAGAAAACTTGGGTCATGATGTGTGGCAGGGACGAAGAGCCATAGTGTGATAACAGCGCGATTCTACCATAATATGTCATAACGGCCGCGAACTGTGAATACCAGTGAGCTATAAATATCTTTAAAAATCAGATCCAGATTTGAATTACTTATTGTTTGGAGTGTATATAATTGGGCTTATGAAGAATACAAAGATGTCCATAGTTATATTTTTTATGGGCTATGGGTGGTGAAGTGGTTATGGTAGGCTGTTTATGTGTGTCACGTGACTCACGCAACCTCAGGCCCTTTATTATGGATCTCAATACGGATCTCAATTATGGACTACTGCTCAGACTGGGTGCAACATACACGATTCTAGTAGCTTCTTAATTAAGCAAAACTATTTCTAAATCTATCACGACCGCCTGTTGTTGGAGTATCCATTTGATGAGCGGCCATACTGGTTGTAGTTGTTGCCCTGGTACCCACCTTGGTTCCTGTTGTAGTTCCCACGATGTCCTTGCTGGTTGTGACCACCTTCGTAGTTATTATTGTAGCTATTGTAGCTATTTTTGGGGTTTCCATTGTAGCTATTATTGTAGCTATTATTGTAGCTATTATTGTATCCATTATTCTGACCATTGTAACCATTGTTGTAGCTATTATTGTAACCATTGTTGTAGCCATTATTCGGGTTATTGTATCTATTGTTGTAACCATTGTTGTAATTGTTATTGTTGTTGTAGTTGCTCCGGTTGTAGCTGTTTTGCTGGTTGTAACCATTCTGACCTTGGGTGTTATGACTGCCGTTAGGTCCGTTGTTGGGCCCGTTTCGGTTAGTGGAAATAGCATGTGTCACGGACCGGTAACCTCCGGGCCGCATCGAGAAGGTCATGTAGCTCTTGGTGCCCGTGGGTCCCTTGTTGACGTAATTAGACACGTTTTGGAATCTCGGGTTGTGTCTCTTCTTGCTGTGCAAATGGTACTTGTCGCTCTCGTCAAGAACCTTTTGATGTGGAATGTAGCCTTGAAGCAACATGGATTTCCCGGGCATCGTCACGGGAAAGTCATACCACGATTGCAAGAAATCGCTTCTTCTGATATTGGGCATGTCACCCTCCTTCAAAGGAAATATGAGTTCACCTTCAGCCACTGAGGTCTCGGTGGGCTTGACTAACCCGGCCAACCCGGACTTTTGGGACCCAAACTCCAAATCATCTTCGTTTTGGAACGCCTTCAAGAACCGCTTGTAGTTGGCATTGTCTTTTGAAATGTAGAGCTGCGCGGTTTTGTTCGTATTCCTGTCCACCTCATCTTGAGTCAAGAGAGGGTACTTGCCCTGAACAGCAGCGAGAAGTCTGTTTTCGTCAATGAATGGTAATAAAGCAATTCCTTGCCAGCTCATCTTAGCACCGTTCATATCGATTTGGAAATCTTCGGGATAAAAGTCGATGATCTCACTGTCTGGGTCGCTCATGAGACCCCGGAACACCTCTGGGAGGGTATGGCCCGAGGCTGCAGGCAAGACCGACATGAGCTGTTCATAAGGCCTGAAAGGCTCTCCCCTAACAAATTTGATGCCTTCTTCACCAACAATGTCTCTCAAGTCCTGGAAGTCGGCCGCGAACGGTGCGTAATGGTATGGGTAGTACCATTGCCAAGAAGGACAGCCTTGGTAGTAGTATAACAAAACCCAGGAGATTCCCTCCAAGTAGGACCTGGTGACCTTCTTACGGATCTCGTCAATCTCCGTGGTCGTCTTAGCTCCAAACTTACTTCGGTAGTATCTCTCCCGGTACCCGGGTTGGTATGTGCGCACCAAATCACCGGTGTTTTCTGGGTCCAAGTCGTCTAGGTCATCCTCTGCCTCTGTGGTGGCTCTTGATGCATCGTCCGTGGCACTAGTCTCACTTTCATCACCTTTTTCGTTGGCTTCAGCGGCACTTTCATCACCTCCAAAAGATGATTTGTTCAAAAGTTTCTTGAGGGCTGCAGCTGCATCTGCATTGGCCATGTTTGCTTTGGTGATGATATCACGGTTATTCACGATATCCTTATTTGTTAACTGAGCAAAGCCTTCAACCAACTTGCCCGAGGTGTCCATTAAAGGCATGTTCATGTCAGCAGTAATTGGTGCCTTCTCCTTGCCCTTAGAAACCGTGGGCAAGTATTGTGCCCTTAAGCTCTTCTCTTCCTGCTGCGCGAATTTCTGTCTCTTATGGTTGTTCTGGTACCTTTGCTCATTTTCATGTCTTTTTCTGAAAATCTCATCTTCCTTGGTGGCCAAAAAACCGAGCATCTTCTCCACACCCTCTAGGTTGATTTTTCCATCGCAAGTTATATAGTCATTCAGCTTGGACATCACCTGCTTCCAGCACGTGATCAAAATATCAATACCGTTATCACGCACACTAAGTGCTGGCATGTGCGGCAAGAAATCATTTCCCACAAAAAAACACATGAACACCCAGTCGTCAATGGCACGCTCCAAATCCCACGTACCCGCCACGTTTTGACGCAACTCCATCTCAAGGTACTCTCGTAATACATTAACGTGAAGCCACAAAAAAGGTTTGCGTGCATCCTGTGCATCCAACGCCTCTTTTTGCTCTGCAGTCATCAGCAACTGGTCGGCCACTCGCAACTTGCCGGAGTTTTGAGCAAACACATCCTCACGAAGCACTCTGAAATGGGGCTCATGGGTGGCGAGCCCAAGGAAAATAAGGTCTGCATCCAATCCGTAGATGCAATGCTTTGTGTTGGGATCGTACTCGGGATCCAGCCTTTGTGATCGGATGAAACTCATGAGCTTGTGCTCTCCCTCTCCTGGAACAGTGGCATCACTGATGATCACCTGAAGATCTTTCCAGCCGGGGTCTGAGGAGAGTTTATATGCAACCCAGTACCGGAGGGCTTTGGCAAGTCCATCCATAAAAGGTGTACCAGGGGTGATGGCATTGGTATCCCATGTTCTCTTATCCTTAATGGCATCATCAATGCTCTCGCCTCGAGCTTCAGACTCCTGGATCTGTCTCTGTTTCTCCTCGTTGTTGATTTTTGCATCTTGTGCTGCACGGAACCGACGTGCTCTCTGTTGGTTCATCTTGGCTCTGGGGGCCACACCATCCACGGCAATCACCAAGACCTTCCTGGGCCGGGCCATCATAAGAACTCGGTCAGTGTACTTGAAAACATCAAGAAACATCTCGTCTTCCGTGGTGGGTGCAGGCTTGTGCTCGGGGTGGGAACAGGGGTGGACAATACCATTCATATCCAAGTAGAGGTTATCCAACTCTCCGTTGGGGTTTGGATCCGAGTACTGCGGCACTTTGCCGTACTCGAGGTCTGCGGAGCTCTCCACCACTGGGGAGATGATCTTGGGGTACTTTGTGGAAAGCCATCTGAAGAGAGCCGGAACACCCATTTTTTGTGTAGAAGAATAGGTGTATGGGGAAAAGGTGCTTGTTTTTTCTCATCTGGAGCAGACGTTGCATGCACTACTGGGTGCGGGCCTTTCGCAGCCTGCTCACTATAGGACTAGTCTTTCATTACAAGGGTAAGCTGAGGTACCACGACAAACAAGAATTATCAGGAGTAAGTTTTATATGTTTCAAATGTGTTTCACATAGGTTTTAAGTGTGTTTCAATAGGTTTCAAATGTGTTTCACATAAGTTTCAAATGTGTTTTTTCTTGTTAGATCTGTACACTACGTTACTGGCTGTATTGGTATATACACTGCTGGGGCCTATGCTGGAGTTGCTGCCATGGGGAGATGGACCGACACGCATGCGCACTACATGGTTGACACTTAATATACTTTAATACGTATTAATCCCATTCATAAGCTATCATAAACATTTTTCGTAATCCCTATTTCATAAACTTTTCATCCTTATCCTCTTCCTCATTCACGTCCTCCACGTGCTCGCCCTCGGGCTTCTGCTCGTAGCTCATCTGTCCCTTGTCGTAGTGAATTTTGTTGAGCTCAGAGTGGTCGGGGCAAAGCTCGAGACCTCTTCTTCCAATCAAGTACCATGGCAAGTTGAAGATCTCTTCCATGCTCTCCAAAGAACGGCCAGCCACCTCGGGGACAAAGAACCATGCCCAGAAAAGAGAGAAGATCAACACTCCCGAGAAGAAGTAGAACGCTCCGTGTGCTCCCATGGCAAGCATCATCTTTGGAAGTGCCTTCGAGTTACCGTACTGGTTGGCAAAGTGCAACACCATCACCATGGACTGTGCAAAGGAACGGATGTTCAAGGGGAAAATCTCCGAGCCCAAAAGGTACTGCACGGAGTTGAAGCCGATGGTCCAGCCGGTACCAGAGAGAAAAATGGCGGCCAAGGCGCCTTTGGAGGCTCGGGCTCTAGAGCCAGTCAAAACGTCATCTTCTTCGGTTGCCTGGGGCACGATGTTCATGAAAATAGCATAGTAGAGCTCGCACACGAGCTGCAAAGTAATACCAGAGTACAACGCAGTTCTTCTGCCGAGGAAGTCAATCACGAAAAACGCTCCAATGTATGCCGACACGAACTTGACCACACCCAAAATGGCAGTCATCTTCAACTTCTCAATTCCGGTAACTCCTGCAACTGCAAACAATTCTGGGACGTAGATGGTCACGGCATTAGCTCCAGACCACTGGCCCAACAATTGTGCTCCTGCTGCAACAACAAAGAATCTGTACCGGTTAGCCTTGACGAGGAAGAATTCTTTAAACAACGAGATGGCACTGGTGCCTTCCACAGCCTCTTTTTCAACCAAAAGTTGTTCATTAATATCGGAAATCTCACCAATGATGAATGGGTGGTCTGGAGAAAGGTTTCTAATCTTGGACAAATTCTTAATGGCATCGTCGGGTCTGTTGACTTTCAACAACCATCTAGGCGACTCAAAGCAGAAAAGGAATGACATGATGAAAATGGAACCCGATAAAACGAGCTTCAACGACGTGGGAATCACCCACTGTCTGTCGGAGTCGTTGGAAATATGCAAGGCTGTACCGTAGTTGGAGAAGTAACCAATCATAATACCAAAGTACACGGCTCCGGCAAAGATACATCCGCACATACCTCTAATTTGTCTGGGTGCAACCTCAGAAAGGTAAGTGGGGCCAATGGTGGTGGTCTGTCCAATGGCCAAACCCTCGATCAAACGACCAGCG
Source organism: [Candida] ipomoeae (assembly GCA_002370145.1). Classification (NCBI taxonomy): domain Eukaryota; kingdom Fungi; phylum Ascomycota; class Pichiomycetes; order Serinales; family Metschnikowiaceae; genus Metschnikowia; species [Candida] ipomoeae. The sequence continues at coordinate 8,857 of NKZK01000469.1, read as the reverse complement.
TAAAGTTGACCTACGGATTTGGAAGTGATTTGAATAATGGCACCGATCATCCAGATGACACAGACACCACGTAACGCATTGATCCGTCCAAACTTATCCACCGTGTACATGGCCAATAAGGCACCACCCACGGAGCCGAGCTGCACCATAGAAGTGATGTTGGATTTCAAGTTCGCTATTTCATCCTTTGTTTTGGACTTGTCACTGAGCCCAAACCGCCTTTTGAACGACACTTGGGTCAGACTGGCAGAGATGTTCCCCTCATCAAGACCCCGCGCTGCGCCAAGAACTCCAAAGACAAACACCGTCAAATATAAGGTCCAATTATATATTTCTTTGGGGGAGTCATTATCGACGATTCTCCAGCGGAACTGGGTTTTTTCTTTTGGTGGGATACTGAGTCCTTTCTCGGTGTCGGACACGTGCTCTGTAGAGTATTTCCTTTCGATCGACATATTGAGCTAAGACACCAATAGAGATGATGATCGCGGGTTATGGCTGGCAGCCACATGCTTTATATATATAATGGCACCTGCTGGGTCTTCGTCATCGGACTACAATCAATGCATTACCCCACTATCCCGGAGTAGCCTAACTTTTTTTCTGCATGGCCCTGCAGTGTTACGACCGCTACACCTTACCACTTTATCAAAAGGGAAGGTCTTTGTTTACTTTTTTAAGCATAAATAGAGTTGGGGAGAACACGTCAACGTATTTTGACACCAATATCAGTTCGTGTACCATAATTTATACCGTTTCCAAGGTGGTGGGCCTGGGAAACGGCTGCTAGAAGCCCTGATGTTTTGACCTAATTGCGGGGGGAACTCCGGGCTCTGCTGGGAGTTGCTTACAATGTTGCATGACTCTGCAGGGTGGAGGCCCCAAAAAGCGGCTGTGTGCACACCGGGTGGAGAGAGTGCGTTTTGATAGAAGCATTTAGCCCCCCCTGTGTGCAGGCTCCCGCGGAGGGTAACCCTACGCCGTGCTCGTTATTGGCTGATGATTGTTCGCACCAAATTAGACGGTGACGAGAAGGCCCTTGCGCGGATGGGACATGCTTGACAGGGGGCTTTTGCCGCCACCTGCAGCAGCATCTGTCTTCGCGGGGCACTCGACCCCACTGTCCAAAACAAGGCTAGTGATGGAGCTGGAGCAATCCAAACCCTCACCACCTCAGCTACACACTTTTTGGGATTGACCATGAAAAGGCAAATCTAAACGAGACACGACACTAAGACACTTGGAGCTGATGGTCTTTCTGGAACAACAAAAGAAATTCCTTACCCCACAATACCCCAGACGTTCACTGCCACTTCCTGTATACTTTCGGGGAACGCTGGATTGTTTAGACTGTGGAGACATTTCTTGGCAAAAATGTCCAGCTGAGGCTCAAGGTCTGCGGTCTGCGTTCTTTCGCGGTCTGGCCGGTGGTGTTTCACAAGACTCGGGAGCTGCTTTGTTGCAGTAAAAAAAAAGAAATCACATTCAAATTGAAACTATATTGGGCTGCATGCATTGGCAATTTGATGATTGCTGGAGTTTGTATTGTGAAAGCATTGTATTGTGAAAGCATTGTGGCGTGGGAGCATTGTAGTTCTGGGAGCATTGTAGTTCTGGGACTATTTTACGGATTCGCAGGCATTGACTCATTCTCCTGAACCTATACACACTTTTTTCTCCACAACTGGAGAAATAGTGGCTTGATGGCTTCTAGTGAAAGAAATCCACGGACTGTCTCCAGGTTACTTGAAGATGGATGAAATGTCTCGAATCTTTACGGGTCCTGTATACGGCATCTTCCCCAGAATAAGAACTATGACTCATGATGACACCTGACAGGACCCATGATGGCCAGATGGGTGTACGATCATTATAGAATGTGAAACAATATCCATGGAGTAAATAGTACAGTACACTTGAGTGAAGTGGTCGATACTAGAACTAACTATGGTTGACGTGGTCTCACAGGGTAGGCTCATTATAAACAATGAACTGTTAGTCTGGATAGTTTTACCGTGATTACCTCTAGTATTATTCAAAACTTTATTCACTCAAGAGTGTATCATATGGCTTCTCCGACTGTCTATCAGAAACGACTACTAAAGAACAGGTCCATGGTTAACGTATTGTGTGGAGTCAGGTTAGCAGATGCACGGACTGCACACGCGTCAAGATGTGTCTAGTAGACAATAAGACCTCGTCTAAACTCAGCCCCCGCCAAGACTTGGGCTTAACATAGCACGATGTTATAACTGGGATCCGTCAATAATTAATACCCTAATTAGGCATGAAAGAGTCTAATAGGGGTCAACAAAAGCTAGCTAGGTCCTAGGGAGACGTATGCGCCACATTGGAAAGTTTATTAAAATTTTATTTATGATAAAGAAAAAGTCATTGTCTCTCAAAAAGAAGTCAAAGCTAGCTTTGACTTCTGCCAGGGTGACTTTAGACTAGAATTGATCGTGTGGATGTCGGCTATGTGCAGACCATGCATTTAGTTACCCTAAGTCACCCACTAAAGTTGCCAAAAGATTCCCTAATTCTCAAGCTAAATCTCTAGAAAGGCTCTCTACGATATGCATGTTTTGAAAAGGGTAGCATGGATAAATTTGATGCGCAGATTCTGAATCTGTGTTGGTGTGGTTATTCATCTTCCGCAGGTTTTTCCGGTGGACCATACTTCAATCAAAAGCAGAGATGATAAACGTTTCAGTAGCATGATATTCATGCAATATAATCCTAAAACGGTAATTATTCAAGGTTATCTTTCCGGTTTACATCCTTGGATACATATCTGGATACAGAGTACAAGGACTCCCCATGGAATTCTATACTCTGGCATATTTCACGGTACCAAAGATACAAACCAAAATTTCATGCTTACTCTTCTAAGTCCCTCGCTTTGGATTTCATACACCAGAAAGGGTATGTCGAGGTATTCTAGGTGGTCTAGATATTTAGACTGGATGCTAACTATTGTTAGACCTTCCTTGGGTACGCAGACGATAAAGCTACGAGAACGGATTTGGGATAAAACACTCGGTTTGATGTCTAGAGGTTCAACAATAACCAGCATATCTGTCAAAATTGTAAAAAGAAGCCATTTTAGCCGGGTGAATCACCACTCTAACCATGTGCAAGTCACCACTTTAACCATGTGCAAGTCACCACTCTAGCCGTGCGCAAGTTACACTTTAGCCGGGCCTCGGACGTATATTTATGTAGCCCAGATCCTCGGTTGAATAACAATTAACTACTTTCATTCGAATCCTAACAGTGTGTTAAAATTTTCGAAGTACTAAATTTAGACCTATACCAGAATCAGTCTTGAAGTCGTGGAAACAATTTCTAATAATCCGTACTTAGCTTCAATTCTGAAAGTTGTTCACGGGAACCATATTTCCGAAAGAGTTCCACACTATTACTACAAATAGTGTTTAGTGTGACACTGACTCTCCGAAGAATTGACACTATAGTGGAGCGATACTGCAGATGTGACTGTACTGAAGTAACACTATAGACTACCATAAATAAGACATAGATAAATCTACACTGGTTGGCATTTACATAATGCAACAGAGCGAGAGAGAATTATAGAATCTACTAGTGCTTTGAAAAAAAGCAAATTCCAAGAATAAATGTAGCAGTCAATAAAAAATTTAGGGGAACAAAGAACATTTTTTCTTTCTAAGCCTAGACATCTACAGACTTTCGTCTAGACATTGATAGACACTTCTCCTATAGACATGAGCTATGATTCTATGTACTGAGGCAGATTGAGAGACAATATAACTGAGGCAGATTGAGAGACATTATAACCGAGGAATTCTACTCGCCAAATACAATGTAGTGTTTAAAAGTAAAAAGCCTCAAAGTTATTAAAGTGGTATTCAGTATACATTGGAAGCGAATATATCTTCAAGCATGTACCCTTCGGGTTATCTAAACCATTAATAAAAAAACTTCTGTGGATTTAGGAATGCCGAATAATTTAACTTCGTATTCATATCTGATATCCGATATCCTCAAGTACCAATACATTTTATCTACATGATCATTTTGAAGGTAACCCCACAGTACCATCAAACGTGCAACAGTTCCTGTCTAATTCGTATGTAGTATAAATTCTTCCAACTTTCATATTAGTCTCGTATCTTTCTCTAATCCTATTTCTTTTAATTATACAAATAATTGAGAATCTTTGCTCTAGATATAATTAATTTGAGAATTTATAAAGCTAAAATGTCATCTTTAGCTGTCTTAAATTTAAAGTGAAGATTTTGAATCGATACCAGGAATAAATTCACTAGTTTCAATTAATTTATCAGCAGAAAAAAATCTATAAAGTGGACTTTTAAAGTATAGTTTAGCTTCTAGAAGTAAAGGTTTTCATAATTCTTCATTTTCAAGTAATTTCTATTTTAATCTGAAGAAAATTGGTTTGGAGTATTCACTGTCAATAGATAGTTACTTACAAATGATATTCTTCAGGAGATTAATTCAGATCATAGACTACTGCAAGATTCTGAGCTCGTATGAATGTAGCGATGGTTATCGTGCTTTGTAAGTATAGAATAGAAGATGCTCACTGTTAAGTGGTGTCCATGTGGTTTTTATGGACTCAATGCTGTCTACCGACTCAATAGTCTCATAACTGGAGCTACAGTCATCATTCGAGTCTTCATTTACTCATTTTTCAGTTGAACAGATTTAATCTGGTCATTGCTTCTGGTTTATTTATAATTAATATCTTATCAATCAAGGTACCGAACACCATACAACTCTGGTATCGAAAGTGCGATAATGGTTCATCCTGATCCAAAGAGACTCAGTCAAAATTCACCTGGGTAGTCAACTAGAGCACATTAAGCTTAGACCCAAGTTTATATTGTCGACGAACACTTTCAGGCAAGACCATTACCAAAAATCTCTAACCATTTGAGCTATACAGCTATTATAAGTGCTAACATAGGTCTACGTCTGTAAGGTTATTATTATCAGTTGCTATTGATGATAAACACAGCCAAATTATATGTCATTCGTTGGGTTACTACGGCACTTGCAATCCATAATATTGTGCTACCCCGTATTAAGATAATTCTATTCGTCCAATTCACCAGCATATTGATAGATGCAATGAGATAGTCTTGATATTTTGCAACCAGGATTTCATGCATGGCACACATTCCATTTTATCTATACTACTCTACAAGTAATCTATACATAGTACTCTACTCATAGTAGTTTATACATGGTACTCTACAAGTACTCTGAACAAGTTAGATTCTGTTACTTCAGGTACTCAGTTAAGTGTTCATTCGCTGATGGTAGCAGAATTCAGAGCACCTGAGGGAAGGACGGTTGAATTGAGTTCCACTCTCCGTATTGAATACTTCCGCTACTTCCTCATCTTCCGTTGAGGGAGTATTTTCCTTGTCCAACTTTTCTCCTTTGAAATACATTCTTCCAGGTACTGCTTGGTACGATTATCGAATCTAGACAAAAGCTTTCTTTTTCCGTCATGGTTATCTCGGTATAGAGTTGGATTTACTCGATTCAGAGATATTCATGCTTGCTTTTTCAGGTCAAAAGTCACCATGTAGGTTGTCCACATTTCTTTCAATATGAAGCCACGGGTGTAAAGTTTTCAGTCAATCCAACAAGAGAGTTATTTTGTGACGGTATTAGGGAGTCAGTAAGTACTGAGTACTAAATAGTGAGTATCAAGTAGTGCCCTGTAGAATCAATTCCGTATCCGCAAGAATGGATGGGAATCAGACCCCATAGATTAACATGGTGTAATATCCAGTGGATAGCTTATACTATAAGACATGGATCTCATAGTCACGTCAAGATAATATAGACACTCACCAAAGTCTTTTCCTCAGGAGAAGAGTCTAAGGAACTACTAGTGTCCATAGCAGTAATAGGAGAAGTTGGTGGGCCTGGTTGGTTCATGGAGGCATCTTGGTGTACCTCCCTCGGTAGATATTCGACTAGTTAGATTCTATTCTTCCTACACGTTCTTGGCTCATAGACTGGTCCAAATGTTGCAGTACCTCTAAGATCCGCCAAAGTTTTGTTAGGAGCTTCAGTATTTGCAGCAAAAGCAGTTTACCACTTATTGCTTGTTCAGTTTCTTTGCAAGGTTCAGTATCTCTTTCATCTGAGTTTTTGTCGTCTCCATTTATTCAGTGGGTATAACTTTTGATTGACCTGTCTAGGCCGTAGTTCAACAATAGACCATTACATAACCCTAAACGTGAGTCACTGAGTCAGTGAGTTTGAGACAGTGAGTTTGAGACAGTGAGTTTGAGACAGTGAGTATAAGTAGTGAGTATAAGTAGTGAGTAGCAAAATTAAGAGTGAGTGTCAATGTGAGTGAGTGGCAAGGATGTCTGCGATTCTGACCGCGAACTTGACTTACGTTCTCCTCAAGTAAATTGACAACCATATATAAAAGATCCAGTAGTTGTACCACTTAGAGAACCACTTACATCAAATTAACCCACTATCAAGATCCAATTTGCTTATTCTTAAGGTTCTCTGATACCATTCCATTTTTTCGTATACAATTAAGTTTTATCTGAAGTCATTATAATAAGAATCTATTCTTAAATCTAATTAATACATGATTGTCTATGTTAGATTCTCGTGTCAGTACTCACTACAATTATACAAGTGGGTGTAGTTGATGATTCTCAAGAAATGTGCGGATCGGGAGGATCGGGCGCTCGTTGGATATTTTACAAATGGTAGCGTGCGCGACTGTCCCAGTAATTGTTGGATTTAACGCTTTGCGCTTGTGGAGCAGTGATAACGTTTGTTAGATTCCTATAAACTCAACCTAAGGGCGCCGTGACAGATTTACTTATCCGCGCTGTCTCAATGACGCGTATTGCCCCTTCTTATAGGCCAAGCCATATTGGCCTGCATAGCAGCCAATATGCAGGTTGGTTTAAATAATCCTCCTAGCGACCATTTCCTCATTACGTTAGAAATGTGCTCATCTGCACATGCATCAAGTGTTAATTTTAACACTTGCATGCTCCTCCATTCACGTACCGGTAGGACACGTGATCATGAGGTACAGATGTCCCGCAAGTTCAACAGTAATCACTGAGTAATTGGGCTACTACTTCATACTAGTGTTTTGCTAATATACAGATTCAGGGGACTTGTAGATAAGTTTCAAAGGCCGGTACGACTTAAATGACACAATCCATTGAATGGCTTCATACTCATAGAAAAAATAAGTCTGGTTTGTCAATCTTCTATAGTAATGCAGTGTGTACTCGAAACAGACCGTGAAAGTTCCATGGCCAGTGCTCGTAACCATGGACTTATACTATTTCACACTGCATGCATTTTCCATCCTCATTTGTTTAAATAAAAGTCTGAATATTATGATCTGACTTCTTATGGGACCTATAAATGTTGACTTGGCGGTGACTTGCATGAATGCATCAGTAGCTTGCGCGAGCATAAGCGAGGCAGGAGGCTTAAGACAATCCATACAAATGGCGTGACTTTCGAATGCGAAACATACTTGTATGAAACTGAGTCAAATCCTCATATTCAAAAATAATCAGTAAGAACTAATTAAACTGCTACATTCTTAAACAAAGTACAGTTTATAAAAGCAATCATATCCATTGGTTTCTGCATACTTCGGCTTGGTGTCGTCACCTGACTTCAGCTAACATTTGGTAAAGAGCCAAATATTCATGCATGTATCCAACATAAATTCTTCACGCAATAAGCTATCCTATAAGGGGCTTTGTAATTGGCTCCCGAATAAAATATACAATGTCTTTTCAATAGAATTTGCCTTACTCTTTTGGTCTATACAGTCTGTACACAGGAAATGTCCTTTACTACGTCGTACCCACTGTCTACCTATACCCACCGTGCCCACTATACTACAGCAACCTAATTACCCTATAACCCACACAAATACTCCTTATTTACTAATATACTACTGGCTTTGTCCATCCGACATATCGACAAATTGAATGTATCCTCCGTTTATTCTCTAGCACTAACCTCCATACCCCATAGTCCCAATTCACCAGAATATTAGTTCTCGTAAGTAATATTTCAGTTCAAGATTTTACTTCTGATTAGAAATTCACTCTCAACTACCTTCAAGTTTCACTCTTTCGGAAGGTAACTTATCCCGTCGTGACCACAGCTGGAAACAGGAGTTGCTCCTCAACTTGTGGAACACATCCTGTATCGAGCACATGCAGCAAGAGTACATTCAAAGCTATTCCAGAAACAAAATGTATGTTTGCATGCAGCTGAAGGACTTGAGTTTCATCAGACGCAATTCAAGGGCGATTCAAAGCGAAACCAATTTAACTCAATAACGGTTCAGTACACACTCTATATGCAGTTCCAACTAGTGTAGAGAAACAATCCAAGTCCTTAGAAACAGCAGTACCTCTACACTAATTAATATTGGTGGGTCTGGTGTCGGGAGACATCCTGGTATGACCTCCCTCAGTTAATATGCATTTCGGTATTCTTATAAAATAGCGGGAGCTTGTCCTTTTATATTGGGGTGAGCCTTCACATGACCAAAGTCACATGAGTGGCAGCGCCGCTAGAGAGACACCAAGTACTATTTTCTCAACAACTAGGCACCCATCAACAATCCTCTCATTCCACATCCAATTTGCCACAACAAAAACAACAGAGAAGCAATGAAAAAGCCTAGCTTATAACTCATCCTACAGAATCAAGAACAAAGTCCAAAATAAATTCAGTCACTGTGACAATTTATAATAACTACAAAACAGCCTTAAAAATCGAAAATTGATTGAATCCACAAAATATTGTAGCAACCTTTTAA
>NKZK01000468.1:0-167475 GCA_002370145.1 [Candida] ipomoeae | reverse complement strand
ACTCGAACTGGTTTCTGTTGCTGCAGAACAGAGGCGTTCAAAGTATGCCTTTGAAGAGCGTGATTACAGTCACAGAGCTGCAGTTGCCCTTGAAAATTTGGCTGAGCCTGGCAAAATCAGAGCTGAAATTGTGGAGAGACATCCATATTTGAGACTTGATGAGCCCCAGCCAACGCTACAACTCAGGGCACAGCCAAGACCAAGCCAGAAGGTGGACATAAAGCAAAGTCCACCAAAAGAAGTTAGGGAAACGGTGAAAGCTCCAGTCAAAGCTCCAGTTACCAGAATCCCCGAAGTTAGAGCTCCAGTCAGAGTTCAAAAGGTTGAAGAAGTCAGAGTTCCAGTTACCAGAACTCCAACAGTCAAAATCCCAGTCAAAACCCCAGAAGTCAAAGTCGCAGAAGTCAAAGTCGCAAAAGTCGAAGACCCAGTTTTTGAGGACTCAGTCTCAAATCATTCCACTTGGAAAACGCCCAGTCGGGATGGTTCTACTTTCAAACCACCAGTTGAGAACCCTTGGGAAAGCATCACCGAGAATCCCTGGGCAAATCATGTTCCAGAAGCTCCCGTTCCAAAGGCTCAAGTTCAAGAAGCAGTCACTGCTCCAAAGTCAGTCTCCCCCAAGCTGACACTCACGCCAAAGATCATGGCTACAATGATCTCAGACAAGGCTGAAATTGTTGCAGAAGCTGAAATTGTCGCAGAAGCTGAGATAGAGGCTGAGATCGAGGCTGAGATTGAGGATCATGGTGATCAGGTCATAGCTGAGATTGAAGAAGTCATCCCCAAGATTCTGAGGGCCAAAGTAAATGTTGAAGCCAGAAAAGAAGATTCCAAGGCTCTAATTACGTTCACTTCCGGGAAAGGCCAATCAGGAATAGCTAGCCGCAAAGCAGCTTTACTCAAGAGAGCCACCAAAGAAAATGAGGTGCGCCATACCCAGATCCCAGCAGACATCAAGATTGCCTTGAAGGTCAAGTCTGAGTTTCTTGCAGGAAAGTTTGATCCAAAAGAGCCTGTGTCTAAAGTAACGGGTGCTCCTATTAGGAAGTTGGACCTCTCCAAGTTTATGGCCAAGGAACCACAAGCAAAGGCAAGAGCACTTCCTAAGAGATTGGACCTTTCAAAGTACAACGCAACGGAGATAGAGGAGCAGATCAGAGCAGCTCCCGACAAATTGGATCTCTCCAAGTTCATGATGAAGGAGCCAGAGTCGAAAGGAAGACCTGCCCCAAAGAAATTAGACCTCTCCAAGTTCAATGTAAAGGATATTGAGGAGAAGTTTAGAGTGGCTCCTAAGAAATTGGATCTCTCGAAGTTCAATGTCAAGGATGTTGAGGACAAGGTCAAGGTCGCACCTAAGAAATTGGATCTTAGCAAATTCGAAGCCATTGCCAAGAATACCACCACCAAGGGAAAGGCCATTGACACGAATACTAAGACTCCTAAGGTTGCTGCCTCAAAGGCCACTTCTCAAAAAGCCACCAAGACTCCCCTCTCCATTGTCAAGAACATTGTTTCTGCTATTGCTGCTCCAGTTCAACAAGTCTGCGAGACTCAGGTGGACAACTGGCTCCAAAAGCCAAAGAGCCAGTTATGGATTGAGCTCAACTTGGAGGCTGTTTTGGTTCCACACCTCAACAAAAACACCTTTGAGTTGCAAAGCCTTGTTGTTGACGTGAAAATTCTCTGCAGAAGTGAATGCGAGAACAAACTCAACGAGTACTTGGCCTACTTGAGACTCGTGGTGAGCGTGGACAAACAAGAGTCCATGAGATTCGAGGAGATCACCAACACAGATATTAGCAAACTGTGTCCTGCCTTTGTTGGAGTTACCCAGAATGACGTGGCCCAAGACCTGTCGCTGATTGTACTGGAACCCTGTACCAGTCAGCTTTCGCACCTACAAACAGTGGTGCGAGCACAGGATACCTTGATGAGTCAATGCAAGAAGAAGTTCTTGGCTCAGTTCAATATCCATGACAGGATTGAGGACTACCTCAAGTGTCTCCTTGAGAACATCCAGTCCACTGGCAAAGAGTTTGTAAAGATATGCCTTGAAATGGCTACAGACAATGCAGACTGCGACAAGAAGTATAATGACTACGAGCACAGACTCTGTGCAATGATGGAGGACTTGGACACAATGGAAAAGATGGACCACAGTGCTAAAAATAGCATTGACAAGATCAAGAATGGCTTCTCTGTGAGTCTTAAAAATGTGATCCAGGGCCACACTGATGCCTGTGCCATAAAGCAGAAGTACATGGACCAGTTCCACAAGGTGGTGATGCAAGCACTGGACTCCGGGCCACTAAAACCCAAAGAGTTGCAGAATATGATTGGCTGTGCTGGTCTTGAAACCCAGAAGAGTTTCTTAGACGAGTGTCTCCATTTGCGGGCCCATGAGGTCTTGCTGCAAAAAATGGACCGTCTCACTGCTCTCCACAGAATAGTGNGCAAAAAATGGACCGTCTCACTGCTCTCCACAGAATAGTGAGCCGTGCGCGCGAACTGTTGCAACTCACTTATACTCAAGTGACTCTGCGCTTCGTGACTCACATTTATGAGTCTCACGGAGTGAGAAGACAATAGGATGATTATGGCTTCTCAATGACTACTAGTGAAAACTACTAGTTGTGACTGACTGACAATGATGACTGACAATGACTGACAATGACTGACATTAACTGACATTGACTGACAATGACAACTGACTGACTGACAATGATAACTGACTGATTGACTAAATGAATGAATGCAATGAAGACAGACTATCTTCACTGTTAAAGAAGAACAAAAAAAAACAAAAGAAAAAAAAATAGAAAAAGAAAAGACTGGAACAATGGAGAAGGTGATCGAATACTTATGACTACTAACTAATATAGCAGATGAAAGTGAGATATTGAGCAAAGACAAATGCTAACTTGCGATGAGTGATGATCTGAACCTATCCGGTAATGAACCCCCTGCAAGCCTCTGGATTGTGAAGATGCAATGAACCCTTAGAAGTGGGATTGTGGCATCGTGTAATGAACCTTGGCGAGCGGGACGGGATTGTGAAAGATACAATTATGTCCATCATAAATCAAAAGGAAGCAGCTGCCTTTCTGATTACTACACTAGAGTATGCTATAGAAGCAAATAGTCATAACTATGACAAAGCCACTGACATTGAACCAGAAAAAAAAATGTCGCTAATAGTTGCTAATAGTTGCTTAGGAATTGAAAAAGAAAAAGAAGTAATTGTAGAAGTAGTGAGTAGAAGTCGAATGAATATGACTTAGTATTGAAACCAGTGTGATACTTCCAGCACTACATATATTATAGTACCGATTAGCTAGTGGCCATTTGCCTGGTAATACCTATTGTATTATTCATTTGATAGATGTACTACGAATACCAATTATACTTTATAAAAATGGATTGCCTCGAACTTATACCCAATAAAGAAGTAGAATTTTATTCCAGTTCTACGTGGAATAGCTGCTATTAGAATTACAAAATTCTTTCTTTTGGGTCTTTTTTGGTCACAACTAGACAGATATTAAAGTGTTCACTATTAAGCTGGGAATTACTAGCTCATAATTAAACCTCATTCAGTAGTTCCTACTCATACTCGAACTTGCTACTTAAGTAGGTAGTCGATAGTTAGTGTTATAAGAGTCTCTGCTCCATCCAACTAGTCTTAATAATCTATAACACTATTTGTACTTATAGCGCAACAACAAATAAAGGCACGAAGAATACGAAAAATTTTGAATATTTGACCCTCCAGATCTTGGTGCACTTGTTGGACACTATGAGTGATCCCCGCCCTACAGATAAGCTTAGCCTGCCTGGCTATTCCGACATCAACAACGAAGTCATAAAAAAGAGTCCTAACGGTACCAAACTTATTATTCACAGATTCATTAGGTTTTTTGAAATCATAAACAGTCAGTAGTAGTACATACAGTATAGCAGTGGACATAGCAGTGGACATAGAGTAGGGTTATAGTAAGTAGCTGTCAACATACGGAGTCAACGTACTTCGTAGTGTGTTGTATGCAGACCAGTGATGTACTATGTGCAGGTTACTGGCGGGTGAAAGGTTTTCACCCGCCTCACACTTCATGTAAAGCTTTGGTCTTGTAAGGTACAACTTACATATCCCTGTATATTAATATATACTAAAACATAGGTTGAAAGTAGCAGAGGATCTGGTGGGTAGTAACTAGTACATAAAACCCAGCAAGTGGAAACTAGTATTGTATCTAGCCATAGTACTCTCACTTTGTTAGTAGAGGACCTGATTCAGTGATAGTGTAGTACGTGGCCTGTCTAAATGCCGGAACGGTTTGTGCAAGTACCCAATTCACCTTAAGAAGCCAGCACTAGCAAACTTTGCTAGTTTAAGAGACTAAAAAAAGCCAAAAATCAAGTGTCAGAGATAAAATTAGGGCTTAAACAATTTTTTTGCAGAATGAAAAAAAGTCACAACATTGTATGCTACTAAATCTCCTTTTTGCATTCATATTGACTAATAATGTACTCTAACTTCGAAAAAAAAAAAAAACCATAGGTCCACGTGTGTCTTGTATAAGCATCCCTGAGCACTGAGCACCACTGATTACTGAGTACCTCTGATAAGTTAAAGTGGCGGATGTCGGAAAAAGTTGCATTAAGCTATTACGTGACTTGCTGGCCCTGGTGAGTATAATTGGTGGTATTGGTTATAGTGTATGCATGTATCTAGAGCTCATGGTGTAAGTAGTGAAAACTGTGATACAACAGTGGCAATAAAATGTCGAATTACTTTAGTGGCACACTACAAAGTTATAGTACAGTGTCATGTGTCAGAGGCAGTTTTCTTTGGTGAGTCTTGGTGTGCGCAGTATATGCCCTTTCATACATAGACCATACAAATTATGCAAGGTGGGAAATTTGAAACAACCCTGAAACAGCCTTGAAACAAATCTGAAACGACAATTATTCCACTTCAGGTTTACCCTTAACTCTTAAAATTTATAAACTTCTCTTTCATCTTCCTCATAATCACTATATGCACTCCTCTCCTAATATACGTAGAACTCCAAGTTAAAAACCGCAATTCTCGGCGAGAACCACCATAACCTATCTGAAATCAGTCAAATAATGTCAATTTTACCTCTCTAAAACTCGTAACAAAATCACAAGCAGGATATATTTTATATAGCACGTGATCTCGCACGTGACTTGCACATCGCGTTTCCATAACTTAATTCATCTACCTAACATACTAATACCAGAAACAGATACATACACTTACAGTTACAGTTGCTGATCCCTAATAGTAATTTTCACCACGTGACACGAAACCCGTACACCTTTTACCCCCTCCCCCCAAAAAAAAACCAACTCACCGAATTTAATGGATCTTGGGGTGCTATTTGGTGCTCTAGATACTTCTCTATCGCTTCATTACCTAACAAATACCACTGATCCTGCAGTACATGAACTATGTGCAAGTGCCACGAGTCTATCGAAGAGAAGAATCGAAAAAGATGCTGTGGAGAAGATTTTGGCCGTGGACGGCTCTGTGTGGACCGTAACATACCTGGGGCCACGTGACGCGTACTGCATCGGGCCTCCAGCTGGTCTTACGGCCAAGACCTTGAGTGGGTGTTTGGAACAGCGCAAGGTTGCATTCAAAACTAAGCTTCGAGGGGATAAAGTGGGAAAAAAGGGAGTGAATCCGGTGGATCTCCGGACCTTGGTGGCTGGTGGTGTATCACGTGACAAAAGGTCACATGACTCTACATCACGTGATGCGGCACGTGACAGAGTGTCCAAGGCCCGGGCTTCTCTTACCAAGACCACACGGCTGTTTGCGCTCAAGGGCGATAAAAACACATCGGGGCTTTCACTTCTCGAGCGAATTAAACTCAAAGAAAAAGCAAAAAAGAACGTTCAATCGCCTGAAGTCGCCTATACTGCATATATCCACGGCAAGCTTGCAGCAGTCTACGAGATACTCTACGAATTGGGCCGTAACCAAAAGGAAAAAACGTTGCCGTTCCCCAAGGTCGTGTCGATGATCAAAGACTCCACCTTGAATTCCATAAGCGAAAACGAAGCTACTGATATTCTTGCTTCTATATCAGACACTCTACCGAGCAAGGTGACCATCTTATATGCAGGAGACATCAAAGCACTCAAAGTTCAAGCATTAGATCGAGACCAGGACTTAGCTCATTTGGAAAAACCAGGGCCCAAGGCTTCTATTTAACTCTTATTAATCTTATTAGACTCTAACTCAACCTAAAGCATCTAACAATGTACAGACTAAAAGACAGAGACTGTCTCGATCTGACAATCTTCAATGACAATCTTTGATTCTTTGATTCTGAACTTCCAATGCTAACAACCCTATCTTTCAATGCTAACAACTTCATCTTTCGACTAACATCTTTGCTGACATTTTCCAGCTAACAATCATCTCTGGGCAATGTCAGCAGCGCCCGAGTTCATAAAAAAGTGCTTCAACACCACCTCGATCAACCACGTAGCACCCAAGTCAATCACTATACAGCTGGTCAACTTGGTCTTGAACACCATGTCCATAGGCACAAACTGCATGGCCTCATTCAACTCGGGCATGAACTCTGTGGATCCAATGAGTGCCAAACCGGCCACTCCAAGAAGTCCATAGTACATTCCCTTGTTGTCTCTGATACCTTCCTTAAATGGCAAACCAATGTAGTTCACGGCAAAAGTCGACACCTGCTGGGCCAACTGGAGCAAGAACATTCCGGTGTTCAATAACGAAGGCGAGAACGTCTTCTCCAAGTCCACCTGGGCCTCTCTGGGCTCCAAGAGGTAGATCTCCCTGGTGATGTACACCAATGTGAAGATGTGCACGGCAAACTGGCCCAAAATCGAACCCATGATGTACTTGTTGAAGATTCCATCCTGAGGTCTTTCCTTGCTCAACTTGTTGAGAGGTTTACCCCGAGAAATGGAGAAGAAACACACTGAGAGCAAAATTCCAGACACCGTAGACTGACCATCGCCAAATTTGATTCCGGCCAAGTACAACACCGACAACGAGTATGCAGAGATCAAGCAGTTCAAGGCCAAGATCTTGTACATCTGGATTGTCGACACCAAAGCACACCGGCCCTGGCGAATGATATTAGTGACTGCGGAAACGTTGGCCAACTTGGACGTGAATGGGGCAGCCACGGAAGCATCTCCCAATTTCAAAGTGGGCACCTCATCTTCACCTTCAGCATCGTTCAAAGAGCTCAAGAATCCATCGGCAATAGAAGAAGCATTGACCTTTCCAGACTCATCCTTGACGAACTCAATGGGGAGGGTTTCTTTCTTCATGGCAAGCTCCACGCTTTGTCTCATCTCAGGAGTGATTTCCACACCCCGTTTCTCCATGGTTGTCAAGTAGTGGGGATTGTAAGGGCCTGGAGGGTAGCAGTGGGCAATGAGAGCAGGCACAGGAGGAGGAGGTCTTTGCCAGTTGGCCAAGAGTTGAGCTTGCTTGTGGTAAACAGTCTTCATGGTTTCGATCTTTCTGTTTTCGGCGATTTTCTTCATACCTTCTTCGGTACCGTTCAAAAGAGCCACTCCAATATGTGCCTGTTTCAAGGCTCCAACATCATTGGTTCCGTCTCCACACATAAGCGTATTGTAGCCCATATCCTTAAGCGAGGTCAAAATGAACTCCTTCTGTGCAGGAGACACTCTGGCATAAATCCATGCATGTTTCAACAATTCCATGACCTGTGGATGTTCAGTCAAGTTAGCCAAGGCGTATCCAGTCACACAAATATCGTATTTCTTGAACAAGTCGAAGTCAAGTGAATCCTTTGTCTTGAATGGAATCACCGTAGTCTCCTT
This sequence comes from [Candida] ipomoeae, assembly GCA_002370145.1. Taxonomy (NCBI): domain Eukaryota; kingdom Fungi; phylum Ascomycota; class Pichiomycetes; order Serinales; family Metschnikowiaceae; genus Metschnikowia; species [Candida] ipomoeae. The sequence goes on along the minus strand of NKZK01000468.1, from coordinate 159,600 downwards.
CACGTTACGCCACACCAAGTTGTGCTCCTCATCCACTTCGTGGTGCTCTTCAGGAGCATCCAAAATAAGCACTTCTTTGGTGATGATGGCCACTTCACCGGCCACGTGGCACGCAGTCAATGGGTTATCTCCGGTAATCATCACACAACGGTGAGAAGACTCGTTCAACATCTGGATGGTTTCGACAGCATCACTCTTAAGAGGACAGTGGAACACAATGAATCCGGCAAAATGTAACTTGCTCTCGACGTTTTTCCGGTCGATTTTGGTCACATTGACATTCGTTTCCAAGTGCTTGTAGGCCAAAGCCAAAACACGCGATCCTGCCCTGGTGTAGGACTTGAAGCATTCCTCGTAGTTTTCAGGTGCATCCACCAACATAGAACGGATGGTTTCTGGAGCACCCTTGACAGCAACAAAGTTCTTATTGGGCACAGACGAAATCGACGTGATGGCCGAGGATCTCTTCAAGCTGGAGGAGAATTGGAATCGGCGCAACACCTTGATTTTCTCGGTCTTTTCGCCGGATTTTCTCTCCACCACATCCTTAAAGCCCACAGTCCATTTAGCAGCCTTCAAAGTGGCTTGTTCCATTGGATCACCAACCACATCTCCATCGTCCAATTTCACCAAAGCATGAGCAGAACCCAAAACATGAGACGTGGACACAGGAGCATCGTCGCACGAGATAAGGCCTTCCTCCAAGCCAGCCAATCCCTCAAACACCAAGTCCTCTGCAGTCAAAGTTCCAGTCTTGTCAAAACAACAAACATCGATTCTTCCGGCCAATGGAATGCGGAATGGCTCAGTACAGTAGATAAAGTACTTCTGCAAAGCCGACAACGACGAGTTCACGGCCAAGGTCAATTCCATGGGCAATTCTGGAGGCACCACAGATGTGATGACAAGAATACAGTCCAAAATCAACTTAGATTGGATCCGGCCCATTCTTGTGCCCTCCACCCAAACGTACCAAGAAGCAGCAATGGCAAACACCAACAAGAACAAAATGAAGTAGAAAGCTTCCTTGTTTCCCACGGAAACTCTTTCACTGGAGAAAATCATCATCCGGACCAACGAGCCCTGGGCAGTTTCAAACCCGGTCTTGCACACGTATGCCAAAGCACCATTGTCAAGAGCAGCAGGAAGGTCTGAGTTGGTGGGAGCAGTCACCTGCAAAGCCATAGTACCTCCGTACAACAAGGAGTTCTTGTCCAAGCCCTCAGGCAGCAAGAACTCGTCAGCAGGTCTCAATTTGATGGACTCCTTCAACAACGGAGTGGATTCTCCCGACAACATGGCCTCGTTCATAATGGCAGTTCCGTCCAAGAGCAACAAGTCACAAGGAATAGCACTTTCATCGTGGGTTCTGGTCACAGAAACAATGTCTCCAGGCAACAAGCTATCGGTCTGCATCTGCAGCCATTTTCCATCTCTGAACACGTAGATATCAAAAGGCTTGATGCCCATACTCTGGAACTCGGTCATGGTTGTTTTCCGCTGGAAAACCGTGGTCATTTCAAAGGAAACCAACATAAACACGGAGAAAAGTGAGTAGTACCACTGTTCATCCAAAAACCATAAGGCCACACAGAAAAGCTGGAACACGAAGAATGGAGCCACGGCATGTTCTTTGAACAAGTCAAGAAACGATGGAATGGGGATATCAAAGCGGTTCAAGCCATAATTACGTACCATCTTGGACAAGTCCCCGGACAAACCCCGGTGGTTCTGGAAATAACCCAATTTGGGCAATTGGTCAATCTTAAACTCCGGAGGAGAAAACTTTCCCGTGGATTCCACAAGCAAATAACGTCTTTTTTGGTAAGAAAACGACACCTGTTTCTCTGAATCGGCAAAAACCTCCCTCTGGATCAGGCAAATCTCGCCCACACCCGAATTGGGAGCCGGAGTGATCTTCACATGCGAAGCCTCCTCAATGGACGATACAGGCACATAGTCCATTTGCGCCTTAATGTCAATGTTCCATTGGGGAATCAACATCACCAACAAGTGCACCGACACGAGCGCCATGATGTACACGGAGGTCCATTCGGAGCCCCCAATGTACTTATCGTAGTGGTTAAAGTAGACCTGGAGAAACGCGGGGTAAATGATGCCAAACGGCCACACGTATAAACGGGCCGGCAACGGCTTCGGGGACAAGAGCTGCGCCGCTTTAATGGCGGGATTGTGCACAATCTCCGGCATCTGGGGTGGGTTTTGAAGCTGGAGAGAAAGTTGAGAGGCGATTTGAAAAATGGGCGCTCCGCGCACGCGCACGGGCCCGGGCCCACATCGGTACACCACACCAAAAAAACCAGGCTTCCAAATATACAAGTACACCCACCACTTCAGCTCTAGTGAACAGTAATAATTTAGTTGCAGTGATATTCATTGGGTTTTGTAATATTTAGTAATTCCAGGTATTTTGAAAATTGATGAAATACTTATAACCAAAAAATCTATTTCTATAAATAATATTACGTGTGATGCTAGAGTGATATGTGATAAGAATAATGAATAGCTACAAACTTTTATAAGTGTACTAGCTAGACCCATCACTTCCCACACTATTCTTTATTGTAGATAGTGAGTATTGGCAAGTTGACATTGATGCGGTATTACCCTTTTGGTATAGGATTGGTATAGTATTGGTATTGGTATAATATTGGTATAGTATTGTATAATATTGATGTATTACCGTATTGTGTATTGGTAGTACTGTATTGTATATTGGTTGGTATTGGTTGGTATTGATATTACTGTATTGGTATTGGTATTGGTATTGTTATGTTCTTTAGATACGTTTGGATGCCTGAACTTCTCTGAGGAACCAGTGCGGCTTAACTAAGAAGAGAATCGTGGCATCGAAAAACTCTCCACTAGAACAATGGTGACGATTGTTCTGGAATTCGAAAAGACCATCATAATACTTCGTACATCGATGGCCGGTGGCCGTGATACGGCGTTTGTAATGGCCATTGTTAGGATCGGACGTCGTAGGCTGCATAATGCCTCTATACGTAGTGTCCTGCCTATAGTGGATCCAACAGGTATAGTATTATTTTAATATTGATGTATTACCGAATTGTGTATTGGATTACCGTGTTGTATATTGGTATTAGTATTGGTATGGTATTATTTTTGTATTGATGTATTACTGTATTGTGTATTGGTTACTGTTTATTGATTGTGCATTAGTGAGGTACTGTATTAGTGAGGGACTCAGGTACTACTAAATCAAATGTGATAAAGTGTAGATACTGCGAAAAGTGGTCCAGTGTAGAAAAACTGCGAATCCTCAAAAGGTCGGTGGGAATAAATACTACGTTTTGCGAACTGCGAACTGCGGAACTGCGAATTGAATGATACTGAAGTGGTATTGCGAACTCAGATTGTGAGAAAAGATACAACGAGAATGAAACTGCGGACTGACAACGGAAGGTGATACCATAAGTGATAGGCCAAGGTGATATTATAAAGTGAAAAAAAAGGTGATACTATGAACTGATACAAAGTGATACTATGAACTGATACGAAGTGATACCATAAAGTGATACCCCAAGGTTATACTCCTAAGTGATACTCCAAGGTGATACTCCTAAGTGATCAAAAAGGTGATACTATAAAGTGATACTATAAAGTGACACCATAAAGTGAAACTCCAACGTTATAGTCCAAGGTGATTCTGTGAACTACTCCTACTCCAAGAACGTGAATTCACTATTTATCAAGTACCAATCTGGGAATGTTTTATTGACCCTATCTTATCCAAGAGGACAGTGACTTTCATATTTAAGTGGGGGAACTTCTTCATGTCTACTGATAAATATCACAGGTGTCAGGAATCCAAGTATTTAAAATGGCTGTACTAAGTGTACCTACTGTGGTACTGAGAGTCATACTGATACAATGATGGTAATACTGCGAATGGACAATGAACTGATACTCCTACGTGATACACCTAAGTGATACACCTAAGTGATACACCTAAGTGAAAATCCAAGGTTATACTCGTAAGTGATACTCCAAGGTGATACTATAAAGTGATATTATAAAGTGAAACTCCTAAGTGATACTATGACGTGATACTCCTGTGATACTCCAAGGTGATATTCTCAATAGTCTGTGGACCTCTGTGGATGTCTGTGGACCTGAGAGACTGACAGACAATAGTCACACTTGAATATATCAGTCATAATCATCACACCTTCAAAATGTTGAAAAAGGGATTTATAACTATAAAGGAGAGGGAGGTACAAAATAGTGAGAGAAACATAAAAAGCTTGAGCTTGTGTTCTTTATAAACTATTGGTTGGGCCCTTAATGGGAATTTCTGTTCTCTTATGTGAATTAATCCTGGTGGTAGTTGCAAACATGATAACAAAGAAGCGTACAATGGTATCTGTTATAACACAAGATTGATAGACGTGGGAGTAGTTTGTGTGGAGAAGTAATGAAAAATGATAGAATTGCACAATGGAATATTTAAGTTGATTATTTCTCTATTTATAAAATTTTTGTGGTGATTATTTTTCTATTCATAAAATTTTGTGTTGAAAATTTCTGATCACCATGTTTGCTTCCTTATTTGCCTAAAGCACTTCGACAGTAATTCCAATATCACCATGTTATTGTGACAGTCCATAGTCCATAGTCCATAGTTCCCCTTCTAAAGTATAATCCTCCATTTTACTCTTCTTTCGCTCACTCTGATATATACTGCCAACATTTTGATTTAGGTGCTACTACAAATACTTGAGTACATCTATATTTCGAACCAGGTTTTATCTCCTTATTGGTCACTTCGCGTTGACGTGTCGGAAATGCTGTCTTCCTGAGAATATGAACTATGGTGAATCAGTAGTAGTATAAAGAACTGTATTGTAAAGCATAACAGCCAAGAGTACATTACGTAGTGTATAGTGGTATAAAGTATTATTTGTTGATTCATTATGTGAATACAGTGTAGAGTACACTAGAGAGCAGTTTTATGGTCCAGTTTTATGGCACAGTTTTATGGTACAGTAATTATTCGGTACATTCTGTGGAGTATTTACTTTGGAGTAGTGAGAGATTAGAAAAGTACTGTACTATGGACTACAGCATCCCTAAGTTGGAGGGCAGATTGTGTGACGATGTCACCTCAGAGACCCCAATGGCTATTAACTGTGAGTACGGTTCTTTCGACAACGAGCACATAATCTTGCCAAGAACCTCGTTTGATATCCAAATCGACAGAGAGTCCCCCAGACCAGGCGAACAAGCCTTCGAGAAGATGATTTTCGGCTACTACTTGGGAGAAGTGTTGCGTTTGATCTAGCTCTACTTGGCCAATGAGAAGAAGATGGTTTTAACAGGCCAGGACTTGAAGAAGTTGCATGAGCCTCACGCCATGGACACCTCGTACCCCTCCAAGATTGAGGAGGACCCCTTCGAGAACTTGTCTGGTGTGGAGGAGTTGCTCCTTAGTGGCTTTTGCATTGACACACACTCTGCCGAACAGTAGAGTAGTATAGAGTAAAGTACTGTAGTATAGATAGCTGTATATTACAGTAGTGTGGAGTACAGCAGTATAGAGTATGTACAAAAGTATAGACTACATTGTGTAGACTTCAGTATTATGGGCTACAGTAGAGTAGAGTAGTATAAATACTGAAGTAGAGAGTTCTGTAGTATAGGGCACTATGGTTTAGGGTACATTCTGTGGAGCACATTCTGTGGAGTATATATTATAAAGAATAGTATAGTACACTACAATACAATATTATGAAGCATGCAAGTTTAAAGTACATTGAGTAGAGTATACTAGAAGGTAGTAGATTATAGGGTTTCATAGTATATGTTAGATCCACCATAGGTAGTGCTCTACCTATTGAGGTATTTTTAGCCTACGCTGTCGAATCTTTACAATGGCCATTCCATTGTGCCACTTCTCCACCATCATTGTACGAGGTACCAGGAGGGAATGTGATAAACCCGAGATACCAGGATGGAATGTGGAGAGTTTTCCCCCTTTGCACCTAGCAACAACCGGTTGACTAGGCGACGCCGTTGTCAAATACTTAAATAGCTCAGACTCCTCTTTCCGAGGAATCATCGGCGAATGAACATAATAAACAGAGTACCTGACGTAACAACAAGAATCTAACAGTATAAGTTTTGTATAGTAGAGTAGAGTACAGTAGTACAGTAGTACAGTAGTATACGTTTTGTGGATTGTTCTAGAACACCGTGGAGTATAGTAGAGTGCTAGTACTGTGTGATAGACAGACTCCAAGTTCCATTTTTACTCCCACACTACACTAAAACGCTATTCTATACCAAAGTATATTTGGTAGTTACCGAATTGAGCTATTTCCGGAGCCTAAGTTGGCAATTCCCGAAACGAGTCCGGTATGAGTCCGGAATGGGTCCGGAATGAGTCCAAATTAAGCACTTTTTGGGTTAAATTTGACATAATTACCCAATTAGGCCAGTAAATGATCACTCTAGTTGTCTCATGCGTCTATTCTGTGTATGCATAAACTCTGCAATTGACCTCTGCCGGAGCGCTCGCCAGCAGAGCAAAAAGACGTGGGTCTGTGGCATATCAACATGGCACAGTTGAATTGTGCCCAGCAACTTCGATACTCCTTCGTACTCGTGACCCGAACCTCTTTATCAGACTTTGGATCTTTTTTTCCACTTTGAACTGCTAATACTTGAGGTGCGAACCTACTGCTCGACCACTGGGCACCACTAAGACTCAAAGGCTTACTCAAACACTCCACTAAACTCGACTGCAATCGACTGAAATCGATTGGACTCCACTAAGACTCAACTCAGACTCTTTGGTATTTGACATTGTCACACGACAATTAAGTGATCTAAACCTGTTTCCAGAAACTCACCTAGATCCACTACTCAGGCCAAAACCTGAACCACTAAACCAAGAGACTATCCAATTGGACTAGACTCTAAGACAAAAACACTGAAACCTGAACATTCAGCTTGGAATTCCGATTTGAACTTGAAGATTGAAATTGACATTCCCGATTTGGCTTGAATATTGACTCTTGACTGATTGACACTAGAACAAAAATTCTGGACAACCTCAATTCTAAAACCACTCAACAGTCACACAATAAGTCTCCAAAACAGTCACACAATTAGACTTTTTGATCAGACTAAAGCTAACTCGCTACCATTTCATTAGCGAGTCCTCAGTCTTCAGTCTTTAAACATTGTGATCTACTCAATAGATCATAGGACCTTGACCTCGAACTGATCTTGGCCTCCAGATTGTTTCATTAACACTCCCCAGAAACATTCAGACCCAATCAAACAGTCTGGTTTTTTGAAATCCACAGACTTTTTTTTGACTTAATGACTCATTGCCTTGCATACGAGTTTGAGACGGAATCGTCTCCGTCGTTCTCTCTGTACCCCGCGTCAACGCTTGACCTTGGAAGCGAAGAATTCGCCGGGTTCATTGAGATCTATAGCGGAAGTGAAGCCTCCGCATTTGGCGATTTCGCTGCCACCATTGGGACCAATGGGCAACACGGGTTCCTCGCGCATATCAAGACGCTCTGGAAAGCCATTTTCGAGCACTTCAACTCGGTGGCCAGACCCAACCGCCAGCCCCAAGAAGCCCACGGCTACATTATCTGCATCGAGAAAAAAGGCACCTTTAAAACCTGCATCGAGAGGGTGTGCAAGAGAAAAGTCCGCTGCAAGAGCATCCAACTCTGTGGGCCCTGCGAGCCACTTTTGGAGACTGTCAAAGATGATGAAAATGAGCCGGAAATCAAAGACCTGGATCCCGGGAGTCTGCAGGATGACCTTGAGATGCAAAGCAATGAATTTACTGAATTCACGCAAATCAACAATTTCACGCAAATCCATATTGACGATCTTTTCATCGATACCCCTTTGGACCATATCGACCCTTTCCTCCAACGCATGGAGCCCAACTTGTATACCGGCCACGAGAACGTGGAGCAGCTGACTGAGACCCTTATTAATCCTCCCAGCATGGGTGTGCAGGCGCACCTTAAGATCAACCCTCGGGTGAATGAGCTTCAATGAGGAGCCAATTCGATGGTTTGATCTCGCTTTATACCTAGACAATAATTCAAGAGCTTAATAAAGATGGAATTGTAGTAGTAGAGCCACTCGCGAATTCGGACGAGAGAGCTGGACACTCTTTCTAGATAACAAGATAACCAGAAGAACAAGCTAACCAAAAGAACTAGATAACCAGAAGAAAGATAACCAAAGAAACTAGAATAACCAGAAATACTAGAATAACTAGAGTCTGTAAAGTCAGTGGTGAGTAGATCAGTGGTGGCTGGAACAAGTGCCTGAGTATCTTAACTGTAATGTCTTCTGAACTTTCTCAAGGAAAAGGGGATAACGGTTGATCATGCCCCGACTATCCAATAATTTAAGAATATTGGGTGTCTAAAGAGGTATATGTAACTGACGTGATAGAGCTTACCCACAGGAATCGACAGTACCATCCGTCGCTTTATAAGTAATGACAAACCGAGTGATGTGCTAATGAACAGGACTCGATAAGGTTATGCAAAGCCTATTGATAATTCGTCCTCGTCAAGCTTTTTAAGTGGAAAAAAAATAATCTGTAAAGACTCAAATCCTCTTTTTCCAGATGGTTCGACAGAACATTCTGAAACATAATGTGTCTTCCAGAACCAGACCCAGCCAGCCTTCTAGATTTCTCGTCCCAGTAAGGACTATCCCAATAAGGATACCCCAATAAGGACTTAAGTGTATTGTAACTCCAAGTCCTGCATCTCACAGTACGAGCCTAAAATAGAGAAACCAAAATATTCGAGCGCTTAAATTAGTCTGGGGGAACTCGCTGTTATATACTCTGGGGAGACGCAATCCTGCACGCACATGAAACACCCGTGGCCAGCATACAGGTATTACCCCTAAATCCCCACAACTTAGTTTTCCAGTTAAAATTATTCCTGATATCCTGGTGCAATTCTCTTGAAAAATTAGTTGGAAATACTTCATTCGTATTTATCAAGTACTAAAGATGTTCAAGAATGCCACGTGTACTGCATATAGTGCTTCATATGAATCTAAAAAATTTCATCATTTAGGGTTTTAAATGTTTCTGTTGATTTACAAATTCTAAAGAATTAATATTGACTAAGTTTTTTGTAGTTGAGTGGAAGATTCCAGCCTGAAGCATAGTGTACTAGCGTGTAGTATAGCTGAGTATGGTAATGTAGTATAGGGTACCATACTGTTAGATCCGATACGGGTTTTCCACGGCCCATCCGGTATTCCCGCCTACTATTACCGATCAGTTGGCAGGAAACCACTCTTAGTTGGTAAATGTACCTTTGGGTATAGCCACTGGGTAAGTGTAGCTATAGAGGTATAACCCAAAGTCTCACATTATGCTCACGAGGTAACCAAGGAATACATTGATCATGTATGCAACTTTATCAATCACCATACTCTATGAAGGGTTATGGAGAGTGAAAGTGAGACTGAGACTAATACTGAGACTGAGACTGAGACTGAGACTGAGAGAGGCTTGCACAATATCTAATTGTTAAATGTCGTGCTCTTTAAAAATCCGTACCCCTAGTATTTACACTATAATTGTAGATCCACCATAGGTAGTGCTCTGCTTTACCTATTGAGGTATTTTGAGCCTAGGCTGTCTAATCCCAACAATGGCCATCAAATAACGTTATCACATATCATTTGACAGTACCGGTTGGTGCAACGACCAAGAACAATCACCTCTATTGTCCTGATAGAGACTTTTTCCACAAGCACCTAGCAACGACCGGTTGACTAGGCAACTCCGCTGTGAACTACTTAAGTAGCCCGATTCCTCCTTCTGGGGACTCGTCGGAGAAAGAACATAGTAAACAGAGAACCTGACGTCACAACACAAATCTAACAATAATAATATTGAGTAGTATCTTTAATGGGTTTGGTGGCATGTTCTTCGGCTGATTATCAATGGCCAGTCACTATTCATTGAACTAGGCCATCGTGGGATCCATACTATGATTCTAACATAAAATGATTCTACCGTCCTTCAGTTCTTTCACCATCTAATTATCATGACTCATTTCCTCTTTCAATTGAACAATACCAGTTGTTTATATTGTACTCTCTACATATGAATACTACATTAGTGACTGTTGGTATAATGACTCTACTACTCTTCCACTCACCACTGTAGTATACAACTTTTCTTTAGTATACATCCTTTCTGTAGTATACAACATTTCTGTTCTATGTAAATTTAGGATACGAGCCTCAACGTCTTCGGAACATCTAATACAAAACGGCAACAATCTCTCAATATTCAATCGGTAGGATATCGGGTGACAATTTTTAATAGACGCAAGTCGACTTCCTCAGTAAGTGGATACAATATTTTTTGTAGGAAGCTGAGCCCTCCTCTTCCACCTGGTCACATTGTATTGAAACAAAAGGTCGTTTTGGGTGGTTTTGGTATGTTGTAAAATCCAAAAAAGGTATATGTCCACTTTGTTGTCCTATGAAATTTGTCCACTATGAAAGGTGTATCTTTATGAGGCTCCATCTCTGGAGGTTATACTAGAATGAGGGATCTTACTAATGGTCTGTAGTAATAGATGAATTCCAGGGCAGTAATGAACAGTTGAATAAGTCGTTAATGACTATTGAATGGTAATTGTCAGATCCACCATAGGTAGTGCTCTACATACTGAAGTATTATAAAGCTTCTCTGCCTGATACTAACAATGCCCATTGTATAAGGCCTTTTACCCAGCCATCTACCAGCCATCTACCAGCCACCATTGTACGAGGTACCAGAATGGCCTGCGAGGAGCTAAAACAATGACCGCTATTGTTCTGGTGAAAAGTGTTTCCGTAGCCACCCCATCTCTCGAAAAGTTATATTTCTTCATTTAATGTTAATCCTCTCAATTCTAGAAATTGTAAAACAGCAGGTTTAACATATTTCAGCTCAGATTCCTCTTTTTGAGGAATCATCAACGAATAAAGATAACTTAGTACTTAACATCACAACAAGAATCTAATAGTGATAATGTACTGAACCAGTCCACACCACTAAACTCTCTAATTACTTGTAAACTCAAAGACTACTGATGCTTACTACTAGAAATAAAGTAGTATGAAGCAGTCGGACCAAGTCATAGCTTGGACAGAGCAGACTAGCAACAGTTATTTCAGAAATTCAGCATTAGTCAAGTAATATTGATTGTTGACCCTAAAGACTATTTATCTCGAAGAGAGGGTTAGAAATGGAAGAACAGTAGTAACAGTACTAGAAGAGGTTCTGAAATTTAAATTGTTGGCTGGTATTATTGACTACCTGAACTAAGGTCCGTACACCTCTCTAAGTCAACATGACATGAACCAAGTAGTGAGATCACTAGACTGTTTCTGGTTCCAGTATTGTACACCCCTAAGCCTGTCAATTTGATCAGTCATAGCTCCAAACTGAATTGCTCTAGACATTAAGAGATCACCGATGGAACTTAATGGACTATAAGCCGCCCGGTTTATCTCCTCGGTATCTAACCAATTGTATCTGATTTTGATAGATCCCAACAGTAGAGCCCGAAAAACACTCGGTTTACTGTGGAGATGACAGTCCAAGTCCTTAGTAAACATCAGTACCTCTACACTAATTAATGTTGGTGGGTCTGGTGTCGGGAGACATCTTGGTATGTCCTCCCTCAATTGATATATATATTTCGGTATTCTTATAAAATAGCGGGAGCTTGTCCTTTTATATTGGGGTGAGCCTTCACATGTTCTTTATCTCACGAATTCAGCTCTGACCATGATGTGCTTATATCATTCGACTTTGACTGTCATCATTGAAGTTCAGATATTCAAGGTAGTCGGCCCAGTAATTTGGTTTAAACCGAGTGTTTTTTAATGTACCAGAGAAAAGACTGAAGATATAAGCACCCACTAAAAAATATCCTGTACATACTTGGGAATTGGGCTTTTTATAATATACACTGCTGGATAAGCAGAGGTTTTATAACCTGATCATTATGAGTTACTGTTGACCTTTAATAACCTCTCAAAGAGTGTTCTCTAGAGGCTACCACATCTAGTCTGGTAACATAGATTGTATGCAGGATAGTACCAGAGTAGCTTAAATAAGGCCAAAAAATCCTTTTTCAGACGAACTACTGGCTGTTGCCCACAACGTTTTTTTGACTAAATGCAGAACAATAAATATAAAGAGTGTATGACGTCCAGTGTATGAAAATCACGGTCACGTGATACGATTCAGTAAGAAAAGGACAAACAATTTCAAGAGTCTACACCAGATTTATGAACCGAGCAGTTTCAAATTTAGTTGAAATAATCTAGATGTTACGGTTTTTTCTGATATGCAAAAATCCTGGATTACACACACATTAAGAGATACTGGAGCTACTGGGTGTCTGATCCTGTGTATTGCATCTAATTAACAATACCTATTTTTTTAAAAACAGAAATTGGATCGTATATGTATGAATGCTTATATTCACTAGCTCGTTATTTTTAGTTATCGTGTGTCTCATTACTACCGTACTTACCTGATCCTCCCCTAAGGCTTTATATGCCGGTCTTATTCATGCATTTCGATAGCAACCCTCCCACGAATCCTCCTAGCAACCCTCCTAGCAACTGCAAATACACTGACATTGTTACAATTGTTTCAAGGAGATATTTGTTGTAATGGACAGAAAAGGTAGGTTTGCTTATAGTTCATGCGCTTATATGCAGGATATATAGTAAAACTTGTTTCAGAGGAACTTTCCAAAACCAACAGTCCAAATAACCTTACTTTAGATGAGTTAAGTTGCCCTTGGTGACAATACCCGATAAATCAACCCTGCATAATGTAAAGCTTTCTGGAAGAACAAGGACATACGAAGGCTCACGTGACCAGACCCGCATTCACGTGTTCCTCCCATGATAACACCACCTTCATGGCGGACCCTACAGTTTTCCAGCCGTTCATCCGGGCCAATTCGTGGCTTGAAGAATACCCGGCATTTAAAAACATTGTTGAGTCCTGCACAGAAGCCCGGGGTGACCTTTTCCAAGATGTCAACGACCTTATTCTTGGTTTGAACCTTGTAGATTTCGAGGATCCCACAAAAGGCCAGGAACCTATTGACCCCCAAGTTCAAAAAAGTCACGCTGAAAATCTGGATGTTCCAAACCCAGCAAAACGTCCAAATAGCCAATTGACCAATTTAGGAAATAGTCACTTAAATAGTCAATATGCAGGGAACTCATTGAATAGTCAATTGGGCCACGTGGACACTGGCAAGTTGAACAAGTTGACTCATTTGGAGCCCCTAAGCAGACCTCCCCAGACCTCCATCTCCGATGTTTCTATCGTGACCAAAGTTACCAATATGGATGGAAATTACCAGCCAATCAGAGCGCAGAAGTCGAGACGCAGGTTCAGTTTCAAATCTCTCCTGGCACGTGGCAAAAATTCCTCCAGAACAGAATCTCCGCTTCCCCATGCACTTTCAGCACCGCTTGAAAATGAAACCAGGACGTTGCGCCAAAAAAGAAGCTCGTTGGTGGGCCAGACACTCCCGCCTTATATACAGGACCAGTTGGATAAAGGTCCCACACGAGACAATTGGAGCCAAAAAGGAGTTGATGGGGATCAAAGAGTGGATTTCAAGGGTTTCGAAGGGCCAGGGGAATTTCGTAAGGGATATGGGGCTAGAGAGTCACGTGTTTCGATGGCACGTGATTCCAGTGCAGACCAAAAAGGCAAAAAAGACAAACGTGAAGAGTTAAACACAGAGAAAACGGACACCAATTTTGCTGGCGAAAGGACAGAGGAGAGACCCTCGCCGTTGGATTCCAGAATTCACAACCTACTCTCGAATTCAACGTCGTTCCACTTACATTCCGGAACCGGCAGCAGTCACGTGCCGCACAAAGAAGCAGGGTCGCCGATTTTGGAAACCGAGTTGGAGTACATTCTGCCAAATCTGTTCACCAAGTCCATCGAATATTTGGACCCCAGCTATTTGAATTCAGCTGACAAGTCAGCTGACGAAAACGACTATGAGAATGGGGAGGGTTCGAGTTCTATCCACGACGACGAGCTTTTTTTCCCGAAAATCCTGGATTCATGAGCTGGCTCATGAACAACCACATACTTTAGCTGAGCTGTTTTGGATATACCAAGGTAAGACTGTTGAGTCTAGACTGATGTTTATATGCAGGAATACACAAAAGATCATGAATTACTCATTCAAACACTTTCTGACTCAATGTGGGTTTAAAATGGCCAGATTTTGGAATCTAGTGGTAGATTTTTATGGCTATTCTACATAAATTGAAGAAAATTCATTTCTATTGGAATTTTGAATATGGTGTTTTTTCTTATGGCATAGTATACCTTGATTTCTTCTAGTATGTGGATAAAAAGGTTACCTAGGGTGTAACTCCAAGAGGTAATTCTCAGTTATCTTGTAACCCCATAGGATTCTTGCATTCTGGTATTTTAGCAACTTCTGGTAGCTTCTAGTAACTTCTAGTAATGCATTGTTCTCTAGTAAACTTTTAGTCTCTTCTGGTACCCTAGTATTCTAGTACTCTAGTACTCTAGTAATTTCCAGTAATTCTCTAGTAATCTTCGAGTACGCTAGTGATATTCTGGCAATATACTCGAATATTTTCGAGTATCTTCTAGTAATCTTCTTGTATCCTTTGGTAATCTTCTGGTGATCTAGTAATTTTCGTACTCTAGTAATCTTTTAAAGTCCTTTGGTAATCTTCTAGTGATCTAGTAATCCCAGAGTACTCTATTAACCTCTTGGTACCTTCGAATGATCTGTGATCTAAACCATACTAGGAAATTCTTGAATACCCTGTTCTCTAACTGAGTTGTTTCGATTATCTCTCATAAGAGCGACCTCGCCTCTTATATAAATCCTTTCATTTCACCGTCAATTTCCTTTAGACGAGGGTTAGACGAGTTGAACGAGAACTAGATGGGTCTTGTTCAAACCTTATTCTCCATAAGAATGGCCAACATTGTTTCATCGGTCTTTTCTTAGATACAATCAAGTGAACATGCAGTACACCTTGAGATGCACCGGTTCCCCATGTTCAATAAACTTCTGTTATCTTCTCGTGGTCTAGTAGAACCCTAGTAATGATGTAGTATCTTCTTGTACTCTGTTGATATTGTAGCGATCCTTTTGGGAATGTAATGGTGAAATATTTGGAAAGGAGATATTGGAGTGTGGGCATTTTTTCCAAGAGCCTTAACAGACAGAAACGAACTATTGATGCCCAATTTTTTAGGCTGACCAGTTCTTCTTTTGTAAAAATGTGGAATTATTTGGTTTGTTTGAATCGATTGCGTGGAATATTTTGATGGTTCTGCAATTGTTTCTGGAATAGAAAAATATTACCACCTTTCTAGATCTTAGTGGCTTCTATAGCTTCTTTAGCTTCTTAATGACTCGGTAGTTGTTGGTAGTAATTCGTATTTCAAGATGACTTCTTAAACATTCATCTTGAAACATTATTGGGCGGATTTTGAAAATCTTTGGATAGGTTCTGCGTAATGGACTGTCAATTAGAGAGCCTCTTGAAGTATTTATGAAGAGAGAACCCTATTAATAGAAGCTTCTTTGGATTAGTTTGCTCAAAAAGGAGCTTTGAACAATTTTCGGAATAGAATATCTTGGCTTTTGGAATCCTCTTTGATAGCTCATGAAATAGAGCCTTAATTAATTCCTGCTTCTTGATTCTAGGTTCCAGCTTCTCGCTTCATGGATGGTTGGTAATGGTGCTGCTTCCAATAGAGCTTGCAATAGATTTCCGTAGGAATGTAAAATCAAATAAAGCTCCCATACCCTCTTATACCCACTTCCATATCTTCATTTTCTATCCTCCATTATTCTGATCTTCTTCTTCTCTTCTTCTCTTCGTAAACCCATTAAATCGCATTTTCTTCTTTTTTCTATCTTTTTACCTCATTTGTCTTCTTCTCTTCTCTTAGAGAGCCTCGGCAACAAGATTGGTAGTGGTGATTGCGTACTCATACACAGCCATGGAAATGGCACTCGTGGGAGCAGTTTTTAACAAGCCAATAGTGAAGCCCCTGTAGAAACTCGCAGGCCCATAGGTCTTCAAATGGCTGAAAAAGAGCTCCGTGGCCTTGTTGTTCTTGTAGACCTGCATCCGCTTCCTCAAAGTGTCCATTGGAAAAGTTAGGGCTTTTGCTGTGACTCCAGCCACAAGGCCACTCATAGCCTCCACGCCCCAAAGTTGTAAGTCTGTCTTTTTTTCTAGATCTTCAAATGCGGTTCGTGCCAAGGAATATGACCAGAAAAAGACCCCCGAACTCGCAAGCATGGATACAAGTGTGGGCCTGATTCCTATAAAGAAACCGTTGATTCCTTGCTCTTGTAAGACTCGCTTGCACGTGCCTGACATGGACAAAAATGTTTTGGTGTCGTTGGCAGCCAACTGTGTCCTTAGCAAGTCAAAAGGGTACGTCACCACCGTACTGACCACTCCTGTAGCACATCCTACCAAGAATGAATGAGTAGGTAAACTGAGGGAAAAGCCACTGCTTTCCTGTATCTGAGAGAACTTCTTGTTCAATACCGAGTACGCTGTAAATTGTGTTCCTCCATAGAGAATGTAGAGAAGTTCTGCAGGCACATTTCCTTTCCACAAGGCCTTAACTCCCTCGTTTTTCAAAAGATCCATGACTATTTGAGTCCCTTTTTGGTGCTCGTGACGCATCAGCAGTAGCTGGAATCGGATCTTGATGGTGTCCAAAGGAGCTGCCACCGCCCTGAATGTTAGTACAAAGGATGATGTGACTATGTCAGATTTTCGCCAGTTCAGTTTCTTTGACTGGTCTTAGACATACCTGGCTATGGCGCCGGAAATGGAGCCGGCAATGAGACTTTGGACCGGCGAGATTTGGGATCCTCTTCGGAGATGGTCTTCCCGCTCATGTGATTTAGTCATGTGATGCAGCCCAATGTTCCAATATCGATGACTGACTATGATCTGTTCAATTCCAATTTCAATGTTTGATTTCACTGCTCAAATTCAATCAATGTTCTGTTCATCGATTTCAAAGGTTCGATGTTTACTGTTATGGTGTGGATGAGTGATGCTGGTGGTGCATATAGTATCCGAGACCAACTAGTGTTTCCGCTGAGCCTCGGGCAAAATTATAGTTTCCATACTCCCAAATCCAAATTAAACCTCAAAGATTGTGGATTCAGATTTTGCTGGTTAAAATTAACTGATTTGTTTTTCATCACGTTAGCCGGTCATTTGGACGTGTAAGTTTCTGCAGCACCGGATCTGCAGTAGTGAGATTTGCTCGTTGATAGCCGTGAGCCAGGCCGTAGTGATTCCAAATCCCAGGAGAGCTTAGATTCAAGTAAGATTCGAGGCAGACCCATATATACAGTCTAAAAGAGACATTCCCAAATAGAGAGGCTGAATAACCTGAAGTTCTGACCCTGGAAAGATCCTAGATTGATCCTGACAACCTCAGATATTGGATAAGCTCAGCTCTAGTGAAGCTTATGTTCAGGTAACTTAGATTCTAGAATCCTCCATAGATAAGCCCAGATCTTGGAATTTTGGATTAATACAAGCTCTTGTTAACCTAAGTCCCGATCAATTTTAGCTCAGTTTCACACAAGCTCCGTCAAATTTCTAGACCGATTCTTCATCCTCAGATAGATCCATATTTCAGAAATTTGCCACCATGCAATGAAACGGATCCACCAATTAGATGACATTTCTGCCCAGAAAATCCGCTCCCATGCCCATTTTGATGGCCTTCAGGCTGTTCTCCAAGTTTTAATACAAAACAGCATCTGCGCAGGCGCAAACAAGGTGACTGTCAAAATCGACTTGAAGTCCCTTAGTGTATGCATCGAAGATGATGGAAAAGAAATAGAAAGGAATAAGCTTTTGTCGATTGCTGACTGTGTATCACATGATGGGCACCTAAAACAGACCAGACATGGCAGTGGGTATATTGTACAGGACAAAGAAGAAAACGAAATCAAAAAAATGGGGGATTTGGCTCCCTATTTATACCCCTCAGGCCGGATTTCGAATTGCAGCCCCTCGTCTCTGGAAGGAGATCCGAGGGCAATGGCTGCAAGTGACGAGCGCACCCAATGCAAGGGAGACTCCGTGTCCGAATCTTATAGCAGTGCTTGCAGCGGCGATTGCAGTGAGCGGGAAGTGACTTCCACAGAAGCGCAAATTTAGCAGGTTGAAGAAGCGCAAACCCATTCGGGGCCACTCCCGATCGGGTATGGCTGCAAAGCAGCCCTCCTTCCCGTGGGGTATAAAGGGACTTCCACCCGCACCATTCTTGGCCTATGTTCAAATTTTGTACTAGCATCCGCCACCCATAATGAACCTGAGGCTGTGGCGTTCAGCTCAAGCAACCCCTCTTTGGTGGATGTATTGACAGATTTCTTCAAGGTCAGAATCCCCTCAAAAGGCACTATGGTGATTTTGAGTCGACTATTTGTCCATATGCCTGTCCGTTTCAAACATGTGAAGGGGAATCTTACAAGGGAGAAATTGGAGAGGGATTTGAAGAGAATGGTGTTTATTGAAATGGTGGCAAATCCGTCACTTGATGTCAGGGTGGGGTTCATGGAGCAGAAGCAAGTAGAGTGGATTTTCAGTTCCACAGATTCACTGCTTCAATCCCTTTTTCTTACATTTTTTTATGGGCCTGACTCCAAAACATTTAGCCGTGGGCTTGATCTGGCCGGATTTGCGCTTGAAGGGGCCATGTGTGTTTCAGATCAAGGGATGCAGCTCGTATTCCTAAACGGTGTACACGTGGCACTTTCCCAGAAGCAAAATGCATCGTTGGGGATGATATTCAAAACCTCACTTGGCGCCAAACAAGTCTCCTACTTCATCAGCATCAGTGAACTGTATACGGATGATATTCTGTGTATTTGGGAGACAGTGCTACAAACTGTGCAGGATATATTGAGTTACAGGTCCAATCCGCTGCCGAAAAAGAAAAAGGCTCCATTAGTGCCTCTCCTTGAGCAGAGCTCCAAGTACTTCCTGGGCGACATATCCATTGATGAACGAGACATCGAGGAGTCCAGGTTGAAGATCATATCGCAAGTGGAAAGCCTGTTCATTTTGGCCCTGAGCGGGTACAAATTACTAGCAATTGATCCTCATGCATGTGATGAACGAGTCAGGCTTGAGGCCTTTTTGGAGGAGTTTGTTGATATGGTTGCAAATCCTGCCGTTGACTTGCGTATAGCGTTAGATGACCCATTGGAGTTTTCAGTGACTGAAAAAGATGTTGGATACTTTCAAAAATACCATTCAAACTTTATTTCTTTTGGAATCGACTACCGCTTTCAACCCAATGCCCTTGCTGTCACCCACCTCAACCACTACCTTCAGAAAACATCCGCTATACATTTGAAACAGCACATGTTGGACCATTTTTCCCACAAGAAAAATTCCTCCCAAGACATACAGGCTGCCTCCAATTGGGTCCTGTCCATAAGAAGTATCCCAGCATACATTTTTGATGCCATTGCTCTGCGTGCCTGTCGTCTGAGTGTGAAATTTGGTCAGAATCTCACTACACAGGAAATGCACCATATTATTGATTCCTTGAGAAAGTGCCGGTTACCGTTTCAGTGTGCACATGGGCGGCCAACAATCTTGCCTCTCTGCAACGAAAAAATGGAAAGTTTTGATTTGGACCAAGTCACATAAAAGACGGTGAAACTAAGGCTTGGGTTACGTTTACGTTTACGTTTCATAATGGTTCATGTCGTATTCCTGCACACAGCGCGCACCACAACAAAAATTGCCCTGCTCATGTTATCTTCGATCCAAAATGCCTGATTCTCCATTCTCCGAACACTTCTATACAGGCAACGAGTCGTATTCGGCCGAAATCAAATCCGCCATCAACGGAATCTCTGGGCCTCCAAAAAGAATGCCAAACGACCTCGTCAACTATGCCCGGGTGCATAATATGCAGATCCCAAGCGATGCCAATATGGCACGTTCCGGGTTTCAGGCTTTTTCAAGCTATTCAAGCATGACTTCGGCGAAAAACAGCCGTGAAATCTCTGCCAGAGATGCCCTTTTTGCCAGGGAAAACAAGAAAAGAGCCAGTGAAGATATCTTATTTTTCAAGTCAGTATCCTCCAACGGTGCCACCATCCTGAAAGATTATCTTCCTCCTCCGTTGCCTCAAACGAGCCGTAACCCCATCATCATATCGGAAGAACAGGTGAAAAGTGACTATATTGATGAACTCAGTGACGATGATGAAACCGACTACTCCGCAAGAACGGCATCGGGGCAGTGGACGAGTCCAGTGGTGAAAGAGGCGCTTCGAAGACAAGTGAGCAAAGAAAAGCAGTTCAAGAATTTCTGGACCAATGTGGCCCGTCTTTTCACCTTGCACTTGACGCTCTTATTGGTGGACTACTGCATAAAGCTTTACAACGTCAAATACTACGATGTCAACACCGTGTACCGAAACACGTGGTGGACCCGAATGCAGGCCACAGCCATTGCCGGATACGCCACGTTCTGCATCCAAAAGGCATATTCCCACGTGGTTCATTTGCAGTGGATTTTGGTGGCCGTGATTTTCATCAACCTCTTGAAGCTTCTAAAGCCTCAGGAACAATGTTGGGACTTGCCTCTTACGGAATCACAGAGGAAACTCATCGGCCTCTCGAGTCTGGGCCACAATTCTTCGGAAGATGAGCAAGATAGTGCTTTTGTCTTGAAACAGAGGGCATTTGCAAACCATACATCCAGCCCTTTGGTTGTGCCTAAGTATCCAAAAACAAACAAATCCTCAGGGATCATTCATAAGGTCAGAGATGTGGATGTGGAGGATGAGATTGCATTGCAGAACATCATTCCACGTCGAAGACTAGTGCATCAAAATGAAGGCTTATAAAATCAAAATGAGGTTAAGTGAAGAGTTGTGATTTGCTTATTCGACTTGCTATTGCATATGATTGAATGAAATAATGCAGAATTAAGCATCGAGAGGCTCAGATGAATATATGGGTCTCTAATCAGAAGATTAGAATATTGGCTTTAACCTCTGCGCCACAACCCCAATCACATGACTTCTGAACATCGATGACGAATCATCTTGTCATGATCATATGAAGCCAAGACTTTGGTTTGTCTATTCTGTTGGGTAGCTTGCTTATTTGCAGGAAACCTTGATTCCCATGTGCGCATGAGCATAGGCACGGGTTTGGGGCCAGTTCACATGCGCATTGTGGGGTAAACACATGAAAATTCGATTTATTGCACCTCAGTCAAATTGAACCTTAATTTCATTGTGCTTGAATCGAGCTAAACCAAATTGAGCTAAATTGAATTGAGCTTGCTTGAATTGAGTTAATTTGAGATCAATTCATAAGTGAAAGTTTAACCTGAAACCACCGAATCGATCATTCAATGCCTAAGACTGTCATAGATTTTGAAGAGGCCTTCAGAGTCCGCAAAGTCAACGACGTCACGTGGGAAGGCGACCACCCCCTCAGATTGCCCATCGCTGGAGCCAGAGGAACGTATGGAGGCCATACATTTGCACAGACGCTTTTGGTGGCCATGGAATCGGCCCCGGGATACGTGCCCCATTCTGTGCACTCCCACTTTCTCCGGGCAGGAAATACCTCTATTCCGTGTACTTATAATGTGGAGATGCTTCTTGACAGTGATGATTTCTGCAAGCGTCAGATCAAGGTGGTGCAGAAAGATAAGGTTTCATACATTGCCACATTCTCTCTCAAAAAGAGAAAGGCCAAATCCGAGGGTGTTGAGAAGCATGAAAACCATAAAAGTGACCGAGGTGAAGAATCCAAGAATGGGCCTAATGTCAATTATGTTCATCAAGTCCCGGAACTCCAGAAAAAGTACCCCGATCCGGCTCAGCTTCACCAGTGCTACCATACCGATTTCATCAACAACGCATATTCCGATGAATTCCTCGACTACACATTGACTCCAGAGGAGCAGCACACAGCGCCCAGCGAACGGTGGATCACGCTTTGGAGCAAACTTCACCAGCCGCAAATCAAACACTTTGCAAACCCCATCTTCAACTTTGTCGCCTTGGCAGATCTTTCAGATGCAGCCATCCTCACCACCATGGCACGTGCGCTTCACATGGAATGGAATCCGACCAAAAACAATCTAGTGCAAGAATTCGACGAAACCAAGGATGCATGGCGCATGTTGGATGTCACGCTCAATGCACTCCATTTTTTCCACTATGAGGCCATGTCACTTGACCACAATGTGTATTTTCACGTGGACGATTGGGACACTTTTGATGTTCTCAATGAGTATTTGACGTTGAGCTACCAGTATAAGATTTCAAGCAATGCTAGAACATTGGTGCGGGGGCATTTTTATACTCCGAAGGGGGAGTGTGTGGCGACGTTTGTACAAGAGGGCTTGACGTTTATGAGGCCTGGGGTTCCTGCTTCAATGGGTGAAAGGTACAGGATGTGAGAGAATTGAAAATAAACAAAAAGAGGAGAACAAAATTAGATGCAGAGAAGGTGGCCAGATAGAAAAATTAAAATGGAAAATGAATATCTTGGAAGAAAGAGATCAGACAAGATAATAAAGGGAGGATAATGAAAGGGTGTGTAGATTGGGGGGTTAGGTGCAGGTCTGACCAGGAGACTATCTCATATCAATGCAACCCAACATTCCCAAATCGAACACCCTTCCAGCCCAACAATTGGAGGGCCTGTATCCAGCCCAACATTTACAGATTCTACGCCTAATCCATTATTTTCACATCCAACATTCTCCCATTGGACATTCCCAGATTCGACGTGTCGGGACCAAGATCCAGCGTGCCCCGGATTTCAACGGTCAGAAGCGCGAGCCGAGGTGCAAGCCCGTGCGCATGCACATCCCCTCGGCATTAAGCCGCGAGGCGCGCCTATAAAAGTCTATCTCCACCCAGAACTCCGAGCTACCCAACAATTGCGGACCACCATTGACCAACCCCACAAAATCCCGGTCCAAAATTAATTAAAAGATACAGGTTTCAAAAAGGATTTAAACGAGATCAAACAAGGTCTATTGAAATCAGACCAGGATATCAATTAGAGACCAGTCCAAGCAGTCAAGAGATTAATTGACCAATCAACTAGACCAATACATTAATCAACAATATGAGTTTAAAAGAGGTTTACGAAAACGATCAGGTGTGCAAGATGGAGGAGAAGCTTGCGGTTATCCGCAAATCGGAAACGGAATTCATTGGCAAGTACCCCTTGGAACCATTCAGGGCAGACGCACGTGGGACCTACGGCGGTGAGTTCGTGGCGCAGGCGTTGCGTGCGGCGTGGGAGCTGATTTCAGACCCCGAGTTCGAAATCCATCTGTTGCATCTGTACTTCTTGAAAGCAGGGCTGATGAAGAGTGTGATGCGCTACGAGGTGGTGGAGACGTCGGAGGGCCGCAACTTTTGTCTGCGTCTTGTCAAGTGCTACCAGAACAGCGAGGTGTGTTTCACCATGATAGCGTCGTTCTGCAGGAATAACAACATCCGGAAGAGGAAACAGGCATTTGCAGCCCTTAGTCCAGAGGACAGGGCCAATCCACGGACCAAGGTGCCGTTTGAGTTTCTGCGCAAACCCCATTACACCTTCTTCAAGTATAAGGACCAGCTCGAAGATATGAATGCGCTAGAACACACCAACGGCAACTTGACGCACGTGCTCTTGCCGGAAACGTTCCGGGGGCCCAAGAAACACCGGGAGCCCGAGCCGGGCAACAGACTGTTTGGGCTTTTCTTCAAGGTCAACGATAATGTGGAAAAGGCCCATAACAAGCTCATCACCAAGATGGTGGACTTTGCCTATGTTTCAGACTCGTTTTACTTGGGCACCGTGCTGCGTGCCGTGTTCCCCACGCTCGAGTATAAAAAGATGGACTTTTTCCGGGTTTCTTTGGACCACACTATCTACTACCACGATACCGACTTTGACCCCACGCAGTGGATGTTTTTGGACTACAAGTTCCAGAGGTTGAGCAACGACCGTGTTTTGGTCACCAGTCTGTACTTTACGTTGGACGAGAGGTTGGTGGCTACTGTGCTGCAGGAGGCGCTTTGTTTGTTTCCGTTGAAGCTTATTGAGAATAACCTGTTGGGGTCTTACAAGCTCTAAGCCTGTTCTAGAGCTTGCTTTAGAGCTAGGCCAAACTTAGAGTCAGGACTTCTGAGCAAACTCTAGGTCTAGACCATTTCCTATGCCCAGAACAGCCTAACATTTCTATCCCGAGATCTAGAGCTCTAAACCTCGGGTCTATTTAATCCTATTTAAATTATTCCACTGTTTTACGAGCTGTATGTGTTTCGCAGTACAATCTATAGCTCTCATATATTGCTATTAACTCCTTATCCTATTAGTCTCTAGTTCCTATTCGAATTACTATGATGGGTTATGTTAGAGAGGGCTCATAACCGGTGGGTGCAAAATGTTCGTGCACCATAAAGTTGAGCTGGATTAGCTATAAATTAATTATGGTCGGTTTTCTGTATAAAGAATAAAGAATAAGAGAGTCAGAGAATAAAAGAGCAGTCAGAACAGAGGATGTGACTAAGAGAGGGCAGGAAGAGAGAAAGTAGAACACAGCAAGAGAGCGAAAAAAAGAAAATACTATTATACAAATAAAGAACTCCATTGAACTGCTGATGATGTTTTACATTCTTTTGCTGTGTCTTTTTCGGGTCTCAAAATTGATGTTATTTATGGTGGTTTCAACCAAATTAGTGCTTGAATTCATACTCTAATGAATCTATTTTGCTTTAATCAAATTTTAAGGTAAAGGATCTTGTTATTATCTTTGTTACATTTATGCTCATCAACGAACAAAGTATCAATAAGGCATAAATGTATGGTTGTTTGGATCAGAACCAAAAGTGACAACCACTACACTATGCAACCCCGGTTCGAATCCGTATGTGACCTCCATGTTATGTTCTTTGATACATTTATGCCTTAGTTATATAAGCCGCTCTGGATCTTCTCTTTGAGGAACCATCAACGAACATAGTATCAATAAGACATAAATGTATCAAAGAACATAACAGATATCATCAGATAATACTTCCAAATGTATTGGAGAAAATTCAGGGAACTTCAGACAACTTTGACAATTATCTGAAGTGGGAAGTGTCTGAGAATGTCTGAAATGTCAGCTTAGTACACGACGAGTTTTGGTGGGTTGCTTCTTGGAACGTTCTTGGTATCTCTGTCACTGTTGATTTTTATTGATTACCGTAGACCAATGTTTTGTTTAAGTGCAAGCCCTAGATGTTCTGTTGAGGTATTGTATCTTCGATAAAGCAACACTATTTCAATCTTATTTGTTGTGGATTTACCAAATCTAAAGTAATCATATATACATATGAGTATATGGGAGTGTCTGAGAATATGTATGAGTATCTATAGGAGTATCTGAGAATATTTATGAGTACCTATTGTTGGACTTTCTCATTCCTGCTTGTATAATCAGAAACGGCTATGTCATTGTGCCCCAATAACTCCGAAAGCTTTGGAACTGTAGCATTCATTGTTGATTCTTAAGTTCTTAGTGGTGCTTCTAATCTGTACTAGGAAATCTGTGATATTCTGGTCACTAGTGATACCGCTTAACCAAGAGCGGGATCCCCTCTATATATACCTTTTTCACTTTGGACTCCTTGCTCCTGCACCGGACTTGTTAATCCCTTGTCTGAAGTCAAGCCCAACAATTCCTGACGCCAAGACCCGGTTATAATACTAGTCTGCACTCATGCATTCTTCGGAACCTTATGAGGCTTGTCCAATTCCGCTGTACTGTATGTAACACCTTACCTGGATACACGGGTCAGCACAGCTCACATGTTCAACATCCATAGGAGTGTTTGAGAATATGTATGAGAACACTAAGAGGTCTATGACTATCTATGACTATCTATGACTATCTATGACTATTCATCAGTGTGTCTACATATATCAGAGTATCTATGAGAGGTCTATGTGGAACTCAGTGTTCTTATAGACTTTGGAAAGGGCATGCTAATAATCAGCTGATTTTTTGGACTTTACTGCCAGTGAACACGTTTAGTGCTTTATGAGCAGTGTAGACTAGCCATCCTCATTCTAAGTTTCTGTCCTAGTGTCCTATATTTCCTGTACAAGCTGCAGTATTTGAAGCTCACAAGGATGCTTTCAAGCATAAGCCAAAGAACTCCATGCAAAGTGTAATAGAGTTACATGGTATGGGATTCTCTTGAGATAAGGGTTGAATTTCGAAGGAAGGTTATCTTAGCTGAGAATTAAGTATTGATAGAAGGATGGAGTGACAGAGTAACCAAAAAGATTGTCGTGGAGGATATACAGGAGGATATGTATAGGACTATTGATATAGGTTTCAGGGTTTGTTAATAGTGAGCTATTGTACTAGTGGTGTAGTACTGCACTGATTCTATTATGACCCTATATGGTATGACTGATCATACTGAATATACCGTACTGATATTGTGCTGACCGCAGTGCAGGACTGTAGAAGACTGTACGAACTACTAGATTAGACTGAACTAAACCGTACTACTGTACTATATCATGTTGATGCTGTAGAACTGTGCTACACTGTACTAATGGTATGGAATTTACAGATACTGTACGCGTATTTGTCATACTTCTGTAGTGTGCTGGTGTCCTAGACTGTACTAGACAGGTGCTGTACTACTTAGCATATCAACCATATCAAGAAAACGAACATCATTATTACTACTGATTTGTCCGCTGTTATTTCTATCACTGTTACTAAATTACCAAGAAGTGTAGAGTTGTTTGTGTTGAGAGTTACAGAAAACTCTGTCGTAGCGAGGGACAGTTATATCATTGTTCGCTAATAACTCCAAGAGCTTTGGGACAGTTGTAGTCATTTTTGATTCTTGGGGAGTGGTAGGTGTGTTACTGATCTGTACTAGAAAGTCCGTAATATTCTGGTCAATGAAGATACCCCTCAACCAAGAGCGGGATCCCCTCTATATATATATCTTTCACCTTGGATTCCTTCTTCCTGCACCGGACTTGTTAATACATTGTCTTTGAGTCAAACCTGATTCCTCCTGACGACAAGAACCGGTTGTAATGTTAGTCTCCACTCATAAGCCCTGTACTGCATGTAACGCCTTACCTGCATACACGTGTTAGCACATCTTTCATGTTCAACAGTTTGCTGGACAGGTGCAAACCTCGGGATTGGACCAAGCGTTGTGGTACACACCCGTGCACCAGGCTACTTCAGGGTAAAAAGACCTAATGCAGAGTACCAATTTTCTATTGTAGTGTAATAAAAATAGTGTTATTAATATGCCTGATTTTCGGAAGCTAACGTGATTATTTTAAAATAAGAAAACCTTTTCTGGCTCACTCTAGACGTCTGGAGCAGGTCAATTCCGGCCCCTCGGCTGTACTGTACGTAGTACAGTGTTTTTCAAAACTATTCAAACCAGTGCGGCAAAATGTTTCGAACCAAGAAGACAGAATGGTTCAAACCAGCGCGGCAAAACGATTCAAACCACACTAGCAAAATTAAACAAACCAATAATTCAAAAAGTTTGGTAGTCCTCTCACAAGTTGTTGTATGCAGGATAACAAGGAAACCAGTTCAGTTCAGTCCGTTTTGACCCTTGATTGGTACTGCAAGACTCCTAAATGTAGTACATATGAGGTAATCCTCCAGATTTAAGATTTCAGAATATTGAATTTTAATGAAAGTTGGTGTGAAACATTACGCCATTTGGTTTGAAAGACTGTGCGAAGGGGAACGAAACTTTTTGAATTATTGGTTTGTTTAATTTTGCTAGTGTGGTTTGAATCGTTTTGCCGCGCTGGTTTGAATAGTTTTGAAAAACACTGTATATAGTAACGTAGCGATATGTTAAAAATTCATACGGTAATATTAACTATACTGTCTTATACTAATACATTCCTGTACTCTACTGATGCTATACTTATTATTTTACATCAATAATACTATAATAATATTCATAACACCTGTAAATTATTCATGAATTTATACAGTTCGCCCAAAAACCGGAAATACTCATGAACTGTAAGGAAAAAAAAACACTCGCTAATATCAAATCAGTGTAACAATTATACTAAAATTCCCTTTGAAGCAAATTATTCTCCAAAAAAAATCAATCATTGCTTTTAATTTTTTTGGTCGATATACCCCTCAAATTAAACCTCCTTTTCATGGGCTGGTTTTCTCCAAAGTATGAGTTTTTAAGAAAAACGCTTCCCTCCTTTCCAAATCCGGAGAATAGGTTTCCACCCTCAGGGGATAACTTTCCCAGCTGCTAGGGGTGATATTGCCTCGGCTATACCTATTCAGAAAGGGAAATTAATTGCCTGGCCAGCCCCTTTCTACATACTCAATTTAGATTGGCAAAAAAACATATGGAGATTTTGCGATGGAATAGAATTACTAAATTCTCATTTGCGTGTGATTCCCTCTTATTTCCAAGTGTTTGTTACATCATAAACCATGTCAAAGTTACTGTACTACTAGCGAGTACTGAATAGAGAGGCTCAACACCTGCATAGACGACCCAAGAAAAGTGGACTTGCCTGCATATATTGTCAACAATTAAAGATGTATTTCTTGCATATACCTCCCACAAGCCCTTAACTTTCCAGAAGCCATATGGAGATATCTAAACTGCAGATTATGTAGACTTCTTGCACGATAATAGCTTACATGTGAATGTTTAAGAACTGGTGCATGGAAATCTGCATACACTCATCCATAATCCACATATACACCTTTCAGGCTTGAAGAGTTGGACTGCATGTTTTCCAAATATATTTACCCCTTCGGCTCTAGTGTGGTGTGTTCTTTTTTAAAAACTTTTTAAAACCGAAAAAATATTAGGGACATGTGCTTCAGCATATGAAACCGATGTTGGGGACTGCATATAGGCCAATTTCACGAAACTAGGTCTATGTTGGGGCCTGCACATATCAATGGAATTGATGCGCATAGAGAAGGGACTTCTCATGCAGCCGTCACGTAACTCCGGCCATAGCAGTAGTATACTCAGGTGCGTAACAATAAAAATCCTGCATACAAGACCTCTTTGCAGACCTCCGAAGAAGCCTCCGTGCATCTCAGGGATCACTAAGGCGATTTACGGGCCTTATATACAGGCTTTAATTAAACCAAGCTTTTGGTTACGACTTGAAGTTGGGTTCAGGATACACGGGTGTAGCTTTCAATGCATCAAAAAGGTACATGGCATGTGAAGCATGAAAGATGAAACATCATGTGAAACATAGTAAAAACCCAAAATCAAACACAATCAAATGTGAAAAAAAATATCCACTGTGTGTGGAAATGGAAGAGCATGGAATGATGGGGAATGAGCCCGGAATGAGCGTGAAACATCAACCGTTTGGAACCGAAGATGTTAAGTATCACAGCACGAAACGAAGATGAAACAATCATGAAACATGACACCTAGACTTGGCCTTAGCCACAAACGGCTGAAGCTCCCAAATTCAAGCGTGGAAACTAGTGCCTGTGAAACCGATATCGGAGGACCTGCATATAGTCGTGCTCGGCCAACTCAGATCCTAGCCGAACCTTCAGGCATATCCACCCGCGCAAGTCGTTACAGCGGGGTTAACATCGCCAAAACCACCAAGGCCGTCATTGAAAATAGGGGTATCATGTGTTTGTATGCAGTATGCTACAATATTTGCAATATTGGCAAAATGCACACGTCCCCAAGGTAATTCTAAGCCAAGCAGGTTATCTCAACGCCTCCTTGGAGCAGTCTACGCAGCAAAGGTAACTAAAGCCAGATCGAATCTTACCAAATTGGGCAATATGCACTCAGTGCGAGCGGAGATGCCGTCTCAAAATCACAGGCCTTGCCACTGCACAAGCGGCAAAACTCCCATTTCTCTTAAACCTGCCCATTCCCGCGAGCTACAGGGCTTGCTCACTATATATAAACCGTTCCTGGATTCTGATATTCGATATTAATTACAATCATTGACCAGCCCAGTTTTCTACAAGCCAATTGAATATCGTTTCAAGTGAAAGACTACACCAGTACACCAGCCGTCCAAATCTGCTTATCCACCATCCATTATCGTCCCCTCTGACTTGAACTGATCAAAATTGTCAATTCGTGATCTATTTTGCGCTTTCAATTATAAATCCAATTTAATTTTTCCGATTCCGATCAAGAAATATTCATCAATTGTGACCTACTAATCACAGATTATATTTTATCCAGCTCAATTCCTCCCTTCCTGATAATTTCTACAACCCTATTCCATATTTCCCCAAAATGCCTGACTTTCAAAACCTTTTTGACGTCGAAAAGATCGGCACTGACACTTACCGAGGCTTGCATCCGTTGACCAAGCCCCACCCTTCGGCTAAAGGCGTATACGGCGGCAATTTGGTGGGCCAGTGCATTCTCGTGGCCATCCGCAGCAGTCCGGAAGGTTTCATGCCCAATGTCTGCCATTCTTCGTTCATTAAGGCCGTTAATGATGAGGCGCCTTTAGTTTGGAAGGTAGAAGCCGTGTCTACAGGCAAAAATTTCTGCAACCGGAATGTCAGGGGCTACCAGGATGACGACTTGAAGTGTGTTTCGACGATTTCTTTGACCAAACGGAACTTGTACAAGAAAAGTTTGGATGTGTATGAGGCCTATATGCAGAAAGAGAAAGAAAAGGAAGAAGCGGCCAGAAACAGGGCCGGAGAAGATGATGACGATGATGACGATGATGACGATGATGATGAGCCTGTGCCTGACAAGCCCTTCCAGTTTGCTACTCCATACCCGGAATGGTTGCGGAATGTGGATATTGAGGCATTGCCCATTGACTACAAGACCAAATCGCGCATGCTCTACCATAAGATCCCCAAGCAATTCGTGTCTTTGGAGGGAACCGAATATGAGGAGAAGATTCCAGCAGCAGAACGTAAGATATCATTTTTTGTTCGGTTGGGAAATGACGATGTGGTGGTTACTGATAAGGAGTTCCAGTATACAGGCTTGGGTGTTGTGTCTGACCTGATATTCTCCACCAGGTTGGCCCGGGTTCTCCGGATCCCGGGGCTCGACTTGAGTGCGGCTGCCCACTACATTTCAGTGTCGTTGGACCACTCGATTTACTTCCACGATGACGATTTCAACGTGACTGACTGGATGGCCTTTGGCTTCCGTGCAATACGCGTGATCAACAATCGTTTTTTGCTTGAGGGTCAGATGTACAATAAAAACGGCAGCCACTTTGCTACGGTGGTGCAGGAGGGCTTGGTACACTTCAACGGGATTGAGCGAGACGCCAAGTTGTGAGACCTTTGAGAGGTCAGCTGATCATTCAGATTGGGGCGAATTCACTTGGAGACGCTGATTGGTCATTACAGTTTGTTGCGGCCAACTGTGCATGGCTTGTATGCAGGAATACGCTGCAAAATGGCTTAAACGCTGGAATGTGTATATGCGCGGTCTGTTTATGTACAGGTCAATTCCTGAGCTAACTTAGCAGAGCATTTACGACTGCAAGTCAAAGACTTTGGCAAGTCCAGTAAAGGATAGCAGAGCATTTTCAATGGCAAGTACTGGCAAAAAAGTTCTCCCAGGGACGAGTCGAACGTCCGATCTCAAGATATCAATGTTCCATTACAGTCTTGCGCCCTAACCAGCTAGGCCACCGGGAGTTTCTTGAAAGGACTGGTTTTTTCTGGGATAGCTGTATCCAATCATGGGGTCAATTCTTGATTGTCGGTATTTTGTATATGGGCATTAACCAGTGCAATGGCCAATTGAATGAATATATGCCTAAATAACGTTATTTTACGAGCTCCTAATTAGTGGTTTTAGTGACGTACGCAATAACGTCTTAAATTACGAAATTCATTCATGTACTTTTTACGAAGCTTAATTTGCGAGTATGGCGTTGATCGGTCAAATATTAAGACTTAAAGTTAGGTTGCGAATCATTACGTGGTAAGCGCACGACTTGTTGTTATTTAAAGGTTTCAAAGGAAGTAGCTGCAAAATTCTCTTGGGCCGAGCTACGGAGTTCTTTCAATTAAGCATCCGTAATGATACGCTACGTTTCACCATGTTATCTTGCAATACTAAAAGGCGCTATATACCAATACACAGTATGTACTGCACAGTATGTACTGCACAGTAGCACTACCCCAATGAACCAACTACCACATCAATTTTTAATATCAATGTTGGACCCATCATGGGTAAGTTGATACCCATATGATTTTTGAAGTCTGCCTGAAGTAAAATAGTACAAACTTTTTCTCCTGCCATGGCTGTTAGTACTTAGTAGCTATATGTATCTGTGATTGATATATGAAGGAAGCTCAAGTGTTCTGAACCCCTAATTGGCCGGAAGCAACGACCTGGTCCTGCACTTATTTGTAAGAGCTCATCAGTTCTAGTTCAGGTTTTGGCATTT
Organism: [Candida] ipomoeae; assembly: GCA_002370145.1. Classification (NCBI taxonomy): domain Eukaryota; kingdom Fungi; phylum Ascomycota; class Pichiomycetes; order Serinales; family Metschnikowiaceae; genus Metschnikowia; species [Candida] ipomoeae. Next base: position 126,991 of record NKZK01000468.1, on the reverse strand, counting down.
TATGGAAAAGTCTATGTTTTGATCTAAAGAGCGTAGTGTACTAACCATTCGAAGGGTAAAAATCACAAGAGTAGTGTATAACCATCGAGTTTCTAATTTAAGTTTGCGACACTATTCATTTAACGCCACTACTACTACACCAGATCCCCAATTTTACCACACTACCATATAAATTCAAAGCCTTCGCTTTAGTAGGTTTAATCACGTGACACGGGCTCTAACAGAAAGTGGACCCGGGGTAGACTATATACCGAACCAGCTTAAGTAGCCCCATTCTTTCTTGAAATCCATCAACTCGACATTGTAATATGTACTATTTACACGACTGCATTACATTATCAAATACATCACTACTGTAATACTATTCAATTTGATACTATACACTCCAATACTTCTCTGTGTCGGAAATTTGAGCCCCACTTATCTCCCACACAGGACAATAGCACCTCGAGCCTTGCAGTGAAACAACAGCTCACTGTCTTAAATTGCGCATTCGCATATTTGATATTTATCAACAATACATAAATGTTAGATCCATGTTGATACCTCTTGGACTTTAAACTCTGTTTGACTTGCTTACTGAACTCTTCAAAAAGAGAAGTCCTAGCCTTATTTAAGTTCTTGGTGATGTAGGTTCTGCATGAAGTAACAATGCACGTGATTATTGGTGTAAACAGTCCTTTTGTAATGTGACAGTTTTGAAGACAAAATACGAGCGTTTTTTCAGTCTTAAGTGTATCTTCTACGGTTTATACCCTTTTACAGTTTGTAACAATCTCATGGTCTCGCAAAGCATAGATTCAGAAGATATTAATAGTATGACCCATAGTAATTCTGACCGAATATTACTCTAACTACACTGAATTAATCTACAATATTTAAATACATGGTATTTTGCACTAATATACACAACAATGCAATCAAATTTCTTTTTCACTTGATGTGATAGTCAACACACGCTCGCTTTTCACCATTCGCGTACTGGAAAATTTTACAAGTTTAATTTAACACCAACTTATTGTTCGACTTCTTGAATACTGTATATTCATATATGCATATATTCACTTATTGACATGAGCAGATTTGCGTAAGTGTGTGTAAGTTTGTGCCAAATATAAAAATTTGTCGAAAATAGCTATGGATGTGTTAAATACAGGTGCATATGCAACTAACTATACGTGATTTGGAATTTAAGGCTTGGCACTGTATGATTTGTTAGAATACTGAAATTAATTATTGGGTGTACTTAAGTTCAAAGCGCTTCACCATTATTCAGACCTCGGGCAAATGGCACGCTATTGTTTACCCTTAATATTTACATGGCCTGCATTTAGTCGACGTATCCTCGAAACCCTACAGGATAATCCCGCTTCTTATTTGCCTATTGTTTTAAAACTACAGGTATTCAGTTATTGTATTACTAAGCAATCACTAGTTAGATTTAAATCCTACGCCAAGCTTTAGTGTATTATATACTACTGCATATAATGGGCGTACTATGCATATAGGACTATGTAGAGGTAAAGGTATATAAAGTAGTGCATAGACTGAAGTATATAGAACTGTATATAGTACTAGAGCAAAATATTTAGTTTTGTGGTAGTTTCCTGTATATACAGTGTATTCTTTAAAGTAGTAGCTACTTCTGTCTGACTCATTTATTTGGCTAAAGGGGAATTGGTCTCAACTTTGAACTTGCAAAGCAGAAGGTCAGTATTTTTGACTCCAAAACGAGACTCTTCAGTTAAAACTGCACCTCAAGATATGTTTTGAAGTTAACAAAAAGGGTCTTTAATTCATTTATTGACTCCGAGAGCTAACTAAACACGGGACGGAGAAAACTACATTGGGAATAATCCGTAACCAGTACCAAAGCACCAATCCTGGGACTACCCCTTCCGTTAAAAACTCCGTAATCGCCACCGCACTGCGTATCAAATATCAATTAAGCGGCTCCGAACTAATTCTTAAAATGGAATTAGTATCGTCGTCAATAGCAGGGCTTAAAAAAAGCAACGTTCTTGTAAGCCTTTTTTAGGTTAGCAGCAGGTAACCCATCCGAAACTTCCGCATCCTTGGTAGACCTGCTGTGGGTCAATAACACCCTGGTATAATAATAAAATCGATCCGATTTTGTCAAGTCGACATCGGCTTTTCCATCCTGGTGCACAGGTGTATTCCTGCCCCAGTTTCCTGACTCCAGTCAGAATTGTGAGCCAAGAAATTACTGTATTGGTCTTACTACAGTCATCACTTCCTGCTTTATTATGATGGAGCAGCCTTAATCTAACTGAGTCGTGCGCTGTACAAATTAGGTCATAAATTAAACCTTATTTGATTCTCATTTTTAAGAGAAACTTATTTTGAAAAGTTTTGTAGACCTTTATGATTAATGCTTTTAAGTTCTCTATGAAAAGGAATGTTCCTACACCAAAAATAAAACCCTCATTACTAATTAACTTAAATCTCTAAGTTCTTGTTCATTATGAACCTAAAATTAAGGTTCTTCAACGTATGTCACTGATTTTCTTCATGAATTAAGTTTTGCTGATTTCCTTAGCGAAGTTTTATATTTTTTAGTTCTTCATGACAACAAAATCAATGAATTTCTTGATACAGAAAGACTAAAATGATGGACCTTATTGTTATAATTCAGTGCGTTGTTTCGTTGGCCAAACTTGGAGATTCTCTTTGATAGCCTAAATGTATTGGTCGTGTCTCACATAAAATTTACTTGCATTTATGACTTTTTCGTTCACCTTTTTTAGTGGGTCACTATACATTACCCTTATATTGCACGTCGTGCAGATAACACACACTAGTTGGCCTATTCTATAAAAAATAAATTATCTGTTTCCCAGTTTGCCAGTGACCTTCCGAGATTCATGACACGCCGCTATCTTTACTAATTCCTTTGTAATGAATAACATTACTTTCCGTTGAATATCGTCTGGTACGTGTATCAGCGCTTGAACCTCGGCACAATCCAAGCCTCGTGATGAACCTCCAGCCGAGGATCTACTTTTAACCGAGGACAAATACAATCACAGAGGCTTATCCCCGAACTCTTGTTTACTACTGAGGGCCTAAGGTTTACCGAGGCCCATAGCTATCGCAGAGGCTCTAGCCTATCGCAGAGACCCTGACCTTTCCCCAAGGTTCGGTTGCTTTCTTTGGGCCCCAAAGCCTATATAATAAACCCAGGTCCTCCCCAGAACTACACTCATTTATCAAGCATTACCCTCGACAGAACTAACATGCAGATAGAGATTCTTCAATAATCCAAAATATTGATTGTTCAGTTTTATAAGCCACGACTCTTTCCACTTCGAGATTCTTTCCTAAAAATGAAGTTCAACTCACTTGGGTATGAAAACAGATCCTGCTTGTACTTGTCCCAGTTTAGTCAAGCTCCCCTTCATTATTCATTCATGTTTAGAAATATCAGATTGAACCATGGCTCATACCCTTCTGTTCTTTTTTAGAGTCAACCAAATTGTTTTGGGTCCGTCCCCAAGCTTAATTCATAATTCTTTTCCATGACGAGACCTGGATTAAGCTTCTTCTCTTTAGTGACTTTCAGCCTAGTTGTTCTTTTCATCAATACTGTCAACACTGTGGTATATGAATATCAACAATCCATTTTCTTGAAAATATTCAGAATACATTCTTTTAGCTGATTCTTCACTCACGTCTCACCTCATTCCAGCCTGGTTCTAACCAGGTTCTTGCCAGTTCTAGCCAGAACTTAACCAGAATTTAATCAATTTCTTAACAGGACCTAAGGTTCATAAAGTGATAAATAGGTAATATTTCCCCTGTACTGTACTTAATTTTCTTTCCCTAGTAAATTCTCTGCTTGTCCTTTCGAAATCGGTTACTTTACCCCTCTTTATTTCTTGTGAGTGAGCACTCTTCCCTCATTAATTAGATATCCAGTCGCACCCTACTCTCTTCAATATTCATGAAACTTTATTCTATCCTCCTTTCTTTCAATACACTTCATCTGCTCCTCACTTCCTTTTAAAAACAGCTACTCTATTACTTCTCTTTCTGAATCAGACTCTTTCCTTCTTCTGTCTGAAAAATCAATACTCTAATTCTTTTTCCTCTAGTAAATTGAATTTAGACTTCTCCTTCTACTCATAATCCAATCCCTCTTGATTCTATTGTGTGTATCTCTTTCTCTTTCTTTCTTACTTTTGATAGTCGATATTTCTCTTTGTCTTTTTCTAAAAATCCATCTTCTTGCTTCTACTGATTCTATCTTTGACCTCTGGTGAATCATTTGCTTACTCTTCGTGGAACTCATGGATTAACCTTCCAACCAGTTCTTTCGAGGTCCGGCACTGAATATTCCAGTACAAAACGCCTAGGCTACTTTAGACTGATATTGGGTAGAATAGCCCTACGTAGTAATTCAGACTTGCAGTACATATACGCCTTTGCCGCAAGCATAGCAACGTAACTCCTTCTGCTCTCTTTACCTTGCATCTGTGGAATTAGCACCTGTAGCATTTGGTTTGCATTTCATTTGCATCTGGTTTGCATCGATTTGCATCTGGTTTGCGTTTCATTTGGGACGGAATGCATCGGTTGGCATACGGCTGAAACAATCCGCCGGTTTCCAATGAAACCAAACTTGCGTGTAAAACACTCTTATCACCGAGTCGGTTCTAGATCAAACGCAAAACCCCGAGTATAGCCGAGGCATATAACAAGGGTTCGGTGTTTAGTCTGGAGAAATTGTGCCGCGCACGCCCTTTTCTGCAAGTTTACTCTGCCCCGCTTCCCGGACATAGTCGGCATGTAATCTACAGGCCGTGTATGACCTAAAAAGCATGTATACGGCCCGGTCTAGGTCCAGTAGACTCTGTATACCGGCACAATTCCACGGGGCTTGATGCATGAGCGCGTGCTCGTAACTGTATTGCAGGAATACCCGATCCTTATGCCTCACAATGTGGGACCCCTTGCATCATGTTGGGTGGCCGGCCACGAGTGCATGAGGACTTATGCCGGAAGCGAATCACATATGCATGCATTCACATTCTGTAGTCTTGAATGTTAATTTCACAGGACCTTGCCGAGGCCTATGTTTACATCTCTATTTGCATAGCCGGCATATCGGCACAAGAAAGAGGGGTTTTCGGGCTCAGTTTCTAGTTATTGGTGGCATGGTGCTCGTAACCATGCATACATATACGTACATATTTATACGCGCTCATAACCATTGGTCCTCTCGGTAAGCAACCCTTCTTCACGAGCTAGAATCATCAACTGACCATTTTCGATGCCGGGTGAAATAGCCTCATCGGAATTGGCACGCATCTCCGTGTTTACTTTAGTAGTAGCTAGACATACAGATCTGAAATAACTCCACAATGGAGCTCCTAAGTCCGAAGACCCGCCCGTGGACGTTGTTGCATCTGCATTCAGTCGCCGCGAATCCAAATCGACGCGCGGAAAGTTTCCACGGACTATTGTTAGGCTTGAATGAACCCTATGTCCTGTATATAATACCGGGAGTGAATGAATGTTTCTGCATCCAACGCCGTCAAGCAATCTCCATCGGTCACAGATCGCGGCATCGAGCAAACCAGTCGGCCGCGGAAATGTGCAGGACAAGCAAGAAGGACACGGAGCACAAACTTCGTCCAGTTACAAGACCCCCAATTTCCTGCAGACAAAGGTTTTGTACAGATACGGTCCACGTGACCTAGCATCTACGCACACAATCTCCATACCACACTACACAAGGCTCGGAAACCAGCGGTCTATCCCTAATCTAAAACAAATCCCTTGTCCAAGCTAAAATATGGACCTGCTTAATCAAACCACGCTAAAAAACCTCTTCGGAGCGCTAGATAAAGTCTATACCAAACACAACCTCCTCATAACCACTAAAAACCTCTCCGGTCTTTTGAACTTTCTCACGCCCTTTTCAATCATCAAGCAAAAGGGCAAGTTCGAACAGTTGCTATGGTTGGATGAATTACCCAGCCAGGCAGATTTTGATGTCTCGGCGGCAAAGTATGAGTCCATCCTCGTTATGATTCCAAATTTGCATAGAATTGAGCCACTCAAACAACTCTGGCAGTTGTTAGGCCGCAAAAGAAAGATCTCGCTAATAGTCAAGGACTTGTCCCGGTCGTTCTTCTACCAGTTGAACCGAGAACTCTTCAATTTTGAGGGAAGCTTGCTTGAATTGAGCTCAGAGGTGGACCTTAATGCCGTTCTCCGTCTAGCTCCAAACGTACGGCTCATCAGGTGGAAAGCAAACCCGATTTTGATCGAAGATTTCATCATTCTGGACACTCCCAGGTACGTTTCTGAAGCCCGTGAAGTCTATGCCAATAGCGGTCTCTGGCAGTACCTACACAATCCTCTCCAGAATGTGTCATCCACCCTCGAGTCGTTGATGAGGCTAGTGGAGTCGGTTGAGAACCGTAAAGACCTCGTCAAGTTTAGAAACATTTACGCAAAAGGTGACCACGCAGGACTTTTCTTAAACCTTCTCTTGGAGGAGAAGTTCCCGGAATACCTCGATGAGACGTTTTCTGAGGCGGAGCAGAACTTTTTCGAGGAAAGCCTCTCTTCCAACGTCGACTTGGTAGTTTTGGAGCGTAATCTCGACTACTTCCCGTTGGTTATGAGTCCCATGACGTATGGCGGGTTGCTTGACGAATTGAATCTTTTTAAGACCGACGGTTCACGATCCTCGGAATTCTACAACAGTACTGTTTTTGCGGGCGACCAAATTTTCCAGAATTGCAAGGATCTCAATTTCTCATCCATTGGTGCCAATCTCAATAAGCTTGCCCGCGTGCTAAAGTCCGAGGTCGACGCCAAAGATGGTCTCACGGACCTCAACGAGATCCGCAAACTCGTGTCCAGTTTGGGTAATCTCAAGCTCACGCAAGACTTAATCCGGAAACATACTTCGCTCAGTGAATGCGTGTTGGGGAAGATCAGATTCGATTTAATGCTGCCCTATTCACATGATTTTCGGGAAAAGTGGCTTGAACAGCAGAACCACATATTTGAACAAGACTATAAGACGCAGGTGCGGATGCTCATTAGCTTTATTGATGGAAATTCTCCGGTTGAAGTGATCCTCAACTTCATCACACTCATTTCGTTGATCAATGATGGCATCCGGGCTAAAGACCTTGACACCATCGAGCATCAAATGTCGCTTAACTACGGCGTGGCCTCGAGCTTGACCTTGGCCAGTCTCCTCCGGTGCAAGATAGTCAAGGTCAACGCTAAGGGCAATGATTTCTTTGGCAATTTCTCTTTTGGTGCCAAGTTTGCCGAGTCTGAAACCACTACCACGTCAACCATGCAGAAATCATCAGCCTCCACCACCCAAAGCGACTCCGACTCTGCCCGCTACGATGACCTTATGCTGTTGGGCATCACTGCGTGCCAGGACGTGTATAAAAGCACGTACACACTTATCAATAAGTTCTGGAATCTCCATCCGGTGGAAGATGATGAAAAGGAGGCAAGTTTGCTGGTGGAAACCATCAAAGACTACCCGAATCCATCATTTGTCTTGCCAGGGGGAACAGTGCCACTCCTCTCGCGTATGGTGGAATCGCTTTATTTCCGGAGTTTTTTGAAGTACAAGCCCACCAATAATATCTACAAGCGTCCCAACTGGACCGGTCTCAATATGGAAACCATGTTCAAGGGCAAGACTTTAGACTTTAATCTTGACAGAAGGCAGGACAGCCGCAAAGTAAATGGTTCAGGTGATTCGTCCAGGCAGCAGTACACTATAGTGGTGATTCTCGGAGGGATCACCAGAGCAGAGATTAGTGCGTTCAAGTACCTCAATCAGAAATTAGACAAGAAGTTATATGTGTTGGCGCCAGACATCATCAACAATGAAGACTTCTACGATTCATTGAAGACATGAGAAGATCTGGCTCAATGTCTTTAATGTTCATAGAAAATAGCAATATAGGAATGGTTATAGGAGAAGAAAAAAAAGGTGATACGTCACCTTTTTTCCATAAGGTATTAGGTAGGCTAAAATTCTAAAACCTTTATGTGTAAACTTCCAAAGTCTTCCTTCCTATACATATCCACTGCTTTTGTTACCATTACCATCAGCTCCTGGCCCTCTCGAAGATATTAAATATGACGTTCTTTATGATAAAAATATCAATGGTTCTTTGAAATATATGCCTGGTGATTTTTGACTGATTTTGCCAGTCAATGCATCAGCAGATAATTTTGGCCGTCTGCTATGATGAGCCAATTTAAATTTTGAGCTGGTTTGTCCCGGTTTTTATTCTTGATTCTGACAATCAAATTGGTCTCTGTATTTAAAAATCAAGCCAATCACCAATAGCTTCGTTTCTTTTGGCATGATCTGCTCAGTCTCTTGGCCAAAAGTTCCTTCTAATTTGGACATGGTTGAATTATGCTTCAAAGCTTCCGAATTTGCAGAAACAATGAGTGTTTTTTTTTAGTTTGGCGGATGACCTGAATTTTGGGTTCAACGAGAATTGAAATTAAGACTGATCTGGTGTTCTTGGAACTTCCCATTTTGACAAACATTTAAGTTATGATTCATTTCCCTGATTCTCAGTGACTAAAATTTTTCACTAACATTATTTACTTGGTATTGAATTTACGGCCATAGTCACTAATTCATTGTATTAATTCCCTCATTAATTAAATATTTGCTTGTTCGCATTAACAATCGAAGATGTATCCTTTTATTACTAGATTCTGTCGATGTGGAGATTTACTTTTTGTCCATGGACGAAGCAAAGTGGCTTGCTTTAAACGCTAAAAAAGATACGAAACGGAGCGTTTCTTCTGGGTGCCCGATTGTTTTCTTTGCAAAAGTGGGGGGGGAACTTGGTACCGCTCTCCGCTACTTCTTACGCCTTTAACCAGCAGCCAGCACATATATTGGTATATGAAAAACCACCTGTCGCCCCCACCAAGTTTATTTTTAAGGATAAGCAAACTTTTACCAATGAGACAAACACCCCAGGGCCTTTGGGGCTTCACCTGGAAATTTTGGCCTTTGCACCTTTCGTAACGGTTACTCTCTAATGCGAGCAATCAAGAATCTTATGCTACTATGACGTCTATCAGTCAATTATGTTCTATAGTTTTGAGAGTGGCTCGCCTATAGATAGCCTATAGACAATGAATTACAGGCTTATGGGTTAGACGAACTAGGCTCAACTTGGTGGGGCTGCAGACTTCAAAAAGGCAGTTTTATAGAGGCATTGGGATAATTTTATGGCTAACATTGCAAACAGTCATAACCTCCTAGTCAAATGGCTGACAAGGATCCTCTCTCGAGTCTGGCATTGGGTTTTTTTAGACTGTGATGATATCGGTGAGTTAAAACTGAATTATCTACCGAAAAAGAATCTGTTCCTTTACTTCTTTTTGATATTTGTTCTGGTGTTTTGGTTTTCTTTACCCTACTGAACGTCTGAGATTGACCTTGAGGTTCTCCAAAGATCCCTTTTTAGACTACCAGTTTGAACCTGGGATGTTCTTTCGGTACATGTAGAGGTATATAGGCTTAAATACTGCAATAGTATGAACTACCGTAGGGTACTAAAGAAGCAGTATAACGTAGTACTACTACTACTAATAGTACTACCATAGTGCTTTAATAATATTATGTAGTAGTATAGGCCAAAAGTATATTGTAGCAGTATACTGTAGTGCTGTAGTAGAATAATGTATTAAAGTTCTATAGTAGTATGTAGTAGTATAGAGTAGAGTTCTGCATTAGTATGTAGTAGTACAGAGTAGAGTAATAGTAGCATAGAGTAGATCACTAGTGATATATTTCCACTTTTTCAATTAAACTACAGCTTTGTTCGAGTATCATGTTATCTATTCACCTAATCTCTCTCCCACAACGAGCTATTTAAAAAACTCCGTGACTATGGACTTAGCACATTTGGGGCCATCTTGACGATCAATTTTCAGCGCAAAAGACATCCGAGTCACGTAATCATTTAACACGTAACATTAAGAACGTGCCATTAAGTACGCAACATCAGCACGTACCATTGAGAACGTGGCATTGAGCACATACCATTAAGCACATACCATTAAGCACGTCATTAAGCCACATCATTTAAGCAGAGTCCTCAGCCTCCTTCTCGGCCTTCAACTTGGCGTAGAAGGCATCTCTCTTCTGCACAAGAGGCTTGTGCTCGAACTGCCAGTAGGCTCCGGCCATAGCAAATCCAATGACAAAGCCGATGGAGATATCGGTTATGATCTTTCTTCTTAAGGTTCCGGTGATGGGGGCAATGGCCATTTTGATGTGTATGAAGTGAAGTAGAGAGTTGTGAGTTGATTTTTTCTTGTCTACAGGCGCGAAAGTGGTAGCGCGAGTCCGCCAATGGGAGGGCGCGAAAAGCCAGACATGCTGGCACGTGACCCAAAATCGACCGTGCTGGAGCAGCAATGGGGGAGACAGGAGGAAAATACAGCTTAGATATAATGATATTGAGATATTTCAGGGATAATGCAAGGATACTCCCACTCGCTACAATGAAAATTTAGGGCAAAAGGTATCAAAAAGACTTTCTATAATTTGTGGTGTACGGGTGTAGCGACCTCACTCGCACTCGAAAATCTGCCCACCACTCTTCCACTCCAACTCCATAATGCTTTCCAGAATCGGCCTCCAAGCCCCTGTGGGCAGATTTGCTGCTAGAACCAGAACCTTCAAGACCTCTGCTGTCACCTTAAATAGCATCCACGGAACTCCCAAGCTGGGTGTCTACTCCAACTTGCCCTTCAAGGTCAAGGACAGAAAGATTCCATTTGGCTTTGTTTGGTGGGGAACCTTCGGTTTCTTCTTCGCCTTTCCTTTCTTGTCGTCCTACTGGCACATGAAGAAGGCCGGTAACATTTAAGTACGCATAGCAATAAAGATAACTATTATGTCATGTAGATTTTCTGTTTGGCTTTGAAAGAGCCGTAATGGCTGATTAAAACTATTTGCATGAGATGGCGAGAATAGTTATAAGCATTATACACTTCATGAAAATACTTTTTATTATGATTTATGTAATAAGATGCATAGTTACAATTAGTTTACTTCAAGCTGGGTGTCTGGCTTATTCTTTGAATGCATATATACCCATTTCAAAATATACCCAATAAAAGCAATAAAAGCATTGAAAAAGAATAGGAAGATTTTTTTTTTGATGATTTGTCATAAAGGCATTGTACTTATTTCTTGGGGCGGCATGGTAGTCAATGGTTATGAACTGGAGATGTTTCATGAACTTGTTTCATGAATTGTTCACAATATTTAGATTTTGAGCCAAGACTTGTGGCACGATATGCAATGCAGTACATAATTCCGGAGGCTTATTGTTATCCCTGTAATAACGCTTTAGTAGCTCATAATATGGCCTACATAATTTAACATATGGCTATTGTTTCTCAAATTATGGCTATGATATGGAAATATGGCTTGAATATCTTTATTATGGATCAAAAAATTTGTAGTATGGTATAATAACTCAATATATGGCCACGATGACTCATTATATGACTATAATATCTCATAAAATGGCTTTGAAGTCCAATAATACAATTCACTAGCTCACAATATGGGTTAATAATAGTAAATCACGAATGTATCCTCAATGAGCTATTTTATAACTCTAATATGACTACAATAGCTCATATATCGTGACTTAAAAACTTCATTGGTTAACCTATATGCACAGTAAGAAAAGTTTTCTTAATAGACCCAATAGTATCATGATAAATTGAATATTTGATGGCAGGAGCAAGTAAAGGGAATATTGGATACTTAGTTTCGGGTCTAGGAGGGCTTGCAATTTTCAGACATCAACTAGGAAAAGCTACACTCGAAGTGAAATGTTTTCATGCTGCGCGTGATTTTGATAGAACTACTGGTATTCTTAAAAACACATCCAATTACATTCTTCCATGTATACTAGCCTCTCCGTTGGTTCTTCACTTACATTTTTATCAATTTTCTTACTACTTAAGTGACCCATTTTTGGCTCTTCGCTTCCATTTTAACCACTACTCAAATCAATCACATGATGACCTCTATACTATAATTATATCCACGTGAATTGGTCATATTTATTTGTCACTATTTCAGCCACCTTATTTGAGCCACCCAATTGGTCCTTGAACATATACTCTTCCACATAATTTATCCACTTTATCCACTTCATCCACCTATCCACTTTATCCACCAATTCATCTGATCTGAACCACTCAAGTTTAACCACTTGATCTTAGTCACTTAATGCGAGAATTTAATTTGGGAATTACTTTGGGAATTACTTTGGGAATTGATTTGGGGCTTCTTTTGGGACTTGATTTGAGTTACTAATTCTAAGCCTTCTGTATTCTTACCAATAGGGCTTTTTTCTTTTTACTTCTTCTCCTAGCCACTTTCAGCCAACCATTGAATCCGCCACTTTCAGCCAACGCATGTATCTAAGCAAACTTTCAATACGTAAAACTTTCGAATTGAGCTATTTGATTACTTCAAACAATTTCCGGTTTTATTCCACCATTATAATCTTGGGTTGTCTTTTGGCTACTTACATTTTATGTATCTCCTTTACTCATATTCTGGCCACTTTTCTCTCTATTCTAGCCACTATTCCAGTTACTATTCTTTCAATTAACTTCTTTCATTTATTCTCCTATCACTAACACTTAAGCCCCTTGATTGGCTAAAATCACCATTCTTAATCGCTATTTTTTCCTTGAACTTAGTTTTAATTGATTATGCTATTTATGCTGGGCTGATGAGTCGATAGACGATGGAATGCCATGGAAATCCGAATACTTCCTTTACACGTCGAAGCGGACTCTTTTAACGGGCCTATTCTCGCCAGAAATGGGCCGCTTGAGGCTAGATTTGCCATGCACATGAGCGTGTATTGGGCTCGTGGGTGGGCTATGCTTTTCTTCGAGGATGGTGGACTCCGGATCGTAGCCATCGTCATCATCAAGGTCGAGGTCCTTGTCCGCAGTACTGAGGCTAGAATTGTACTCGTCGAAGTTGAAGGATTCAATGTTGATGCCCAAACTGGAGGCCAATTCGGAGGGGTTGGGCGCTGCAGCCTCCTCCAATACCGTGTTTTCCACCACAACTGGGGCATCCTCAGTGAAAACCGCCGTGGTGTGTACACAAGGCTTGCCCCATTCCTCGACATATGCATAGAAGGTCTCGTCTTTGCCGAGAATCAAATCGACATTGAGTTGCTGTGGCGGTTGAAGCGTAAGCGGTGCTAGTAGTTTCTCGGTTCGCTGTTGCTGTGCCGAAAATATGCTTTGCAGCATGGCTGTCTGCTCCTCACTCTGCAGATCCAAAACCTTTCTGATTTCCTGGAGCCGGCGCAAATATTCCTCTTTACGGGCATCAAAATCTTCTTTACGCTCGCTCATGGCTTTTTCGCTTATGCTGTTGATCTCGAAAATAATATTGTTTCGGTTCAGGCGAAGTATCTGGATTTTGTGTGCATCAAGAACATGTCCCAGATTGGAACTGACACCTTTTTTGGATTGAGAAACTTCACCATCCACATGCATTCGTTCGTACTTTGCCATGGTCTTTTCGAGATCCTCATCCATGGCAATAATGTACTGGAGAAGATAGTTGGCCTCTCGTAAAATTATGTCACGAGTAATGCGTGACGTGTGCGGCTGTGCTCCATCCTGATGGGCACCCAGAGCCAGTCCCAAAGAAGTGGCCTTAATGATGAATTTCTCGATTCGGAGCAACATTTCCTGCGGGAAAAGGTCCAAGCCAGCAGTGGTCTTACCCGTCATCCATGTCTTGAAAAGATTAATCAAGTTCTGCCGGGTAGTCGTGTCGTCCACGATTAGGTAGGTTTCGGTGAAAAGCTTGAAGATGTTTTTGGCAAACAAAAGGTTGTAAGGGTTACCAATGTTTTTGATGATCAGATCCATTAAGTAGAATGAGTACAATTTGTACTTGGGGAGGATTTTATTGATGCGTTCCTCGATCATTTCCACCATGAATGCTGCATCTTCGGGATACTTTTCTGCAATGCCGGTTAGTTCCACTATTAGGGCCCGTGAATTGAGCGTGAGAGATGCTAGGAGATGCTTGAAGTATTCGCCGTTGAAGGGCTCGTCCTCCATCTTGAAAATAATCTGTATACTGGTCAGGGAAGATTGATCTATCTTCTCTAACTCCTCTTCTCTGAGACTTTAGATATCTTATTATTTTCTTGGACTTCCTATTATTCCGAAGTTTTTATTCTCTCTGTCTTCTTATCTCTATCTATCTTCTCTTGTCTATGTATCTCTTAAGTTTATGTCTATTTCTCTTGAACAATCTTCGGTGGTATCTACGGTGGTGCTAGATCAAAGAGCGAAAGCAGAACGGCGGATTCAACGCGCCGTAGTCTGCAGAAATGCCTGAGATGCTGATTGGCAATGTTCTGTCCTTAGTGGCGGGTGCTAAGCAGAAGAAATAGAGAGTAATGGCTGGCAGAGTGTTTTTCGCGCCTGCTATTTTACTATGATGGTGCGTGCACGCAGGCTGAGTGACCCGTACATCCCACGAAGTGCGTAGTTGTTTGTTATACGCACCACATTATGCAGGGTATACTGGACGGGGTTTGGTAGTGGTTCCATTGTTCTGCAGTCTGAGGTTTGGTTAGGAAGAGGTTATTTACAGATCCGAAGAACACAGGAACGGCTTTCCCAGGAATGACTGTATCCAGGAATGACTTTATCCAGGAACACACTCCATCCCGGAACGACTTTATCCAGGAACGGCTTTGTTGAACCGGCGTATCTAGGAACGCGAAAAAGAAAATGAAAGGACCGAACAAAAAGTAAGGATAGAGAAAACGAAATCAACAAAAAAAAAGAAGAAGAAAAAGAAATTGGGTGACTGAAACGAATTGGTTTCGGCCCATATGGTATGTTCCAAAAGACTCGTGAACCAGGCCGGTTTCGGCCCGGCCCGGTGATTCGCGGCCGCGCTGCACACAATAGACGTCCAGTCGCATCAAAATCTGACTCAATCTAATCTACTACCCCACCGAACAATACCAAATGTTGAAATCATCAATGTACAAGACCGCTACCAGGCAGCTCTCGCACAGCTGTATGGCACTCGGCAAGATCCAGGTCAAGAACCCAATCGTCGAGATGGACGGAGATGAAATGACCCGTATCATTTGGGCCAGAATCAAGGACAAGTTGATCAACCCTTATTTAGATGTGGACCTCAAGTACTACGACTTGGGAATCGAGGCCAGAGACAAGACCGACGATAAGATTACTGTAGACGCTGCCAATGCCATCAAGGAGTACGGTGTAGGTATCAAGTGTGCCACTATCACCCCGGATGAAGGAAGAGTGGCGGAGTTCAAGTTGAAGAAAATGTGGTTATCGCCCAATGGTACCATCCGGAACATCTTAGGTGGTACTGTTTTCAGGGAATCTATTATTATTCCCAGAATCCCCAGATTGGTTCCAGGATGGGAGAAACCAATTGTTATTGGAAGACACGCCCACGGAGATCAGTACAAGGCCACTGATTTGGTTGTTTCCGAGGCCGGTAAGTTAGAAATGACCTTCACGCCTGCCTCTGGTGGAGAGCCAATCACAAAGACCATCTATGACTATAAGGGTCCCGGAGTAGGATTGGCCATGTATAACACGGATGAGTCGATCATTGGATTTGCCCATTCTTCGTTCAAAATGGCTCTTGCTCAGAAATTGCCCTTGTACTTGTCTACCAAAAACACCATTTTGAAGAAGTACGACGGCCGCTTCAAGGACATTTTCCAGGACATTTACGACAAGCAGTACGCAAGCGAATTCGAGAAAAACGGCTTGTGGTACGAGCACAGATTGATCGACGACATGGTGGCACAAATGATCAAGTCCAAGGGTGGATTCGTCATGGCTTTGAAGAACTACGACGGAGACGTTCAGTCGGATATCGTGGCGCAGGGTTTCGGATCCTTGGGACTTATGACCTCCGCATTGATGACCCCTGACGGAAAGGCCTATGAGTCCGAGGCAGCCCACGGAACTGTCACTAGACATTACAGACAACACCAGCAGGGCAAGGAAACTTCTACCAACTCTATTGCTTCTATTTTCGCATGGACCAGGGGTATCGCTCAGAGAGGAAGATTGGACGGCACAGAAGAAGTGGTCCAGTTTGCACAGAAGTTGGAGGAGGCCACAGTGGCCACAGTGCAAGACGACGGAATCATGACCAAGGACTTGGCCTTGGCTTGTGGCAAGACATCCCGTGAAGCCTACGTAACCACCACCGAGTTTTTGGATGCAGTCTCCGAGAAGTTGAAGGGTGCATAAGCATTAAAATACATAGAGGCCTGATTGGTCAATGCAGTAACAATCAAAACCGCTAGGGCCCCGGAGGTGAGTGACTGCAAGAAGATGATAAATGCGCTCTAAAACCCCATTGCTCGTGTCTGGCCGGGTGTGGAGGCTGGCGCTTGTAAACTTACCCAATTCGAAAAGTGTAGCCTAGACCGGCGTACGCCGGCCTTACCATACAGTCCTGTATAGTTTGGAGGGGAGTAGTACAATGTGAGACGAGCTTAAGTGGTTGTATCGCTGATTGCTGTTCACGTGGTGGTCACGTGGATGCTTTAGAATGAGGAGATTATTCCATACCAAGCAAATAGAGACCTGGATCACTTTACGATCGGTAGGTGTATCTGCGGGCGGACCATCTGCGTCTCCTGTGTAAGCAGGACACGATATGCGAGATCTTGATCTTGTACAGTGTAGAGACGCATTCGCGAAATCCATGCAGGAGCATTTACCTGCCATACTACCAAGTAAACGCTCCTTAAACGTGCTTTCTGAAACGTGCGTTGATTTTCTCATCCTGTAAAACGCAACAAAGTCGGAATGTTTCAGATTGGTATGGCATCCTCGCAGCCTGGAAACATCGGAGAAGAATTGAGTCCCTGAGACAATCGGCTCGAGAATCATGCGAGGTTGGTTTTACGGCATAGTACGAGTTCTATGGCGAAACTACTGTTTGAGCCGTTCTAGACATGCGCAGCGGTAATTCCGCATGGCTGCAACAGCCGCATGCTAGAGTGTTGGAGGCGCACCAGGTGCATGGTGCGGCGAAAAACGAAATGGAGAGTTATTTCCGACGCAACGAATGTGGAATATACAGGATTCTGACATGAGTGCTGACAGTTTGCCATCGGAAAGCTTAAGTTGTTGGGCTTCCAGAGAGCACATTTCGACACAGGGCTGAAGCCGCGAGCCTCTACTGCCGCAATTAAGCTTCCTACCAGACTGTCGGATTCTATGGAGAAATCATTGACTTTAGAAGATTCTACTCTTGAATAAGCTTCTCATGTTTTTTTCAGATCAGAAGCTTGAATCAAACGTCTCGAGTGGGCGCTTATTTTATTCTGACTCTAAAACCCATTGTTTGAATTAGAACCGGAGTGCTTTTTTTCTTAGGGGAAAACGTGACTCCCCCAGGACCACACTAATCATTTTTTACGGCTCCACCACTATTTTTCGTTCCCCGCCGAAAAATCATCGGGAGTACAGGGATAAGTAGCCCTTAAGAATGAAAGCTGTGCTGCATCCAGGGAGGACTCTGAAACATCAATGATCCTCCGAACTATGCGGGTCATGCACGACAGCTTCTCTCTAAGCACGAAACCCCATGAGCTGTAGCATAGCCCGCCGTAACAGTGTCTACTCCTAGGGTCACCCTTTGGCGCGGTTTCCGAAGATTCGGACCGTTGTACCGAACGGCTGATCTGCAAGCACCTTCAACTCGCGCCAGTACATTTCTTCTGCTTGATGCGGCATTCATCTGGCGCACCTACTCGATCAAACAATGGCATGTTGCCTGCACTTGAGAAAATAAATGAGAACAGGCAACTTTTAACCCGCCCCTAACTACTACGTTTTCGGTGGCCAAGGGTTTAAGCTTACACCCAATTATGCGTGGTATCCTGCGCTGGTTCTATCTCCATATGAATAATGCATGGCATAACTGCTAGGGAAAACATACAGAAAGCATGCCAAGGGGCTTTCCGGCCACCTCATGCTTGTCTCATATGTCGAGTGGCCAGCGGAAGCAGGCGCAATCTGCCGCCTCGAATAGACCGTCATGCCTCAAAATATCGGGCTGAGGGCTGTACTGGGGAAATTCCATGCAGGACTACTTAGTGTCAATGAATTTGGGGTACCTATAAGCGCAGGGAGCAGGGAATCTCGAGCCACCGACTCAGTTTCAAGGCGACAATGGCTTGATGTGGTGAGTCTAAGCCACATAGTCTAGGGTGTCTCGGGCGTAGTGCAGGAAGGGTCTGATCCGAAAGAAAGGGAACTTCAGGCGACCGTTGCAGAGAAGCGCCTTTTGGGTTTTTCACTTGGCTAAAATTAAAAAAAAAAAATCCCCGATGCAACTTAATTGAATCTTATATAACTCTATCGCCAGCCGCACTCGGATGCGATCCGTTTACTAGATCCGGGTCCTCACAGTAGCTAATGGAAATGTGGAGCAATCGATCATCCGCCGACACCTCGAGGCTTGCGTTCACCAGAGATTCTCATTACACCACACTTCCTCCGCTTAATCCACTTCCTCCTTTTACCTCTTGGCCCGCCAAATGTAAAGACCAAGTGGAGAGCCAAAGCACTGCCAAGCATTGTCAACTCAAGGACCCGAAAAACGCTATGATGGGCAACTATGAAGTGTGGGAGGCACCTGCGATCAAGGATCCCCGCTTTGAACGACACAGAGACTCACATTTTTCTGTATCTCGATCAATTCCTCCTTCATCGGCCGATTTCTCACAGGGCGACCTCAAATTGGCCCCTACGCGTGTTCTCTCGTTACCCAAGCTCGGAGGCCAGGTGTTGCAGCTGCTCCATGGCTCACAACTCACACCAACTTATGATCACCCAAGACCTGGCGATTGTATACGACACAAGTCCTACTCTCTGTCCTTACAGCCGCCCGAGACGCCCAGCTACCTCCACAAAAATGGAGCAGACCTTCAGAGAAGCCACTCAGATTTTCTCGCGGACAAGAGGGCTAGCTTCATGTCTCAGCTGCACTTACAATACCCGCAACCACGGCTCTGCATTGGGTCGCCTCTAAATTGCAGAACAGATAACTTCCATAACTTCGTGGCTTCCTCTCCCAAGTGCCACAGCATAAAGTCCAAAAAGCTCAAGGTGCTGAAACCCTCCAAGGATGCACACCTCAAAAAGCCAAGTCGCAGTATGAGCTCCTCGGCCGTCAAGGTCAATTACGCCATCAAGCCTGCTTCCACAGGCGAATTGCCTTACACTGCGTTACGCATCGCCAATGCCATTTATCCTACCATTGTGGAGAAAAAGTACAGTGCGCCGGTGCTAGACCCCAGAAACCCCAGTCTCTACGTGTTTGAATACCCAATTGGAGACCACTGGGTCATCTGGAACTATTGCACAGGAATGGTACACTTGACTGGGCTTTGGCGTGCTGCCATTCAAGAGGGAATCTATGGCATGGAAGATTATTCTTTACAGCAATGCTCCAATCTTGCGCCTGAAAACAAGCCAAGTGTGGAACATGGCGACTTCCCGCAGCAGCGCATCATGAGGATTCTCATCAAGCCCAATGCAAAGGCTGACATTGCCAAATTGTTGGAGTCCACGCCCCGAAGTTTGCAGCTGTGCATCAAACGAGTCCGAGGAGGCTTTTTGAAGATTCAGGGTACGTGGATCACCTACCCACTATGCAAGATCCTAGCCACTAGGTTTGCCTATTATATTCGGTACCACCTTGTGCCGATTTTTGGGGCAGATTTTCCGGGCTTGTGCTTGCCCCCACTGGATCCCAATTTTGGCGAACTTGAGTTCAACTCGGATATCCTTCAGCTCGTCCAGTTCGGCACGCCGCCGCTCCCACTGGTGCCCATCCTGCCTCCCATAATGCCTCAGCTGCAGAGTAAAATAGAGGCGAAACCTAGAACCAGTGTTCCCAACGACGCGACTCCATCGCAAATGACATTTTACAAAACCCCCAGTTGTTTGCCCGATTCCGTGTCGTTGGAAACGCCGGTGTCGCCTCTAGACACCACTTTTGATCAGAAGATCGAGAAAAAAGTCATTGTTGAATGTGAATATCTAGCTGAACGCCAAAATGTAGGGCTGGGCCAGACTCTCAACGCAAATACGCAGGAGGTGATGAAGATTGCTAGTTTGTTAACATAGGCTTCCGAGTGGTGCAAAAGGCTTGAAACACATAGATAGTTACAATGCCTTCTGAATATTTCTTCTTCTCAAGCTTCTAATTTTTATCTTTTAATATTTTCAATACGACATTTTCAATATTTTCAATCCAGTAGTCTCAATCCTCTCAATTATCTAATTTTCATCCTTCAATTATTCTTAACCAATCTTGTTTTCAATATTCTGTTATTCTATACATTCTTAATCCTATCTCAATCTTCTAAAAATACTCAATGTCCATTATCTCAAACATTCTTAAATTTCCATTCTTCCATACTTCATCACCTTCTAATTCACAATGTTTTGTACCTCGTCTCCTTATTCTTATCCTCCAATTCTCAACTGCTAGCTCTCGTATTTCATTGCTCCTAATTTTGCATTAATCTCATCGTCTGAATTACACATACTTCAGGTACACCTCATGCTGTGTTAAGTGTTGCAACATGCCTAGGGTCGCAAACACCTCCGTACCTCCCGCTCCAACTTACTAGGAGCGCGCTCAGTGTCACCACTTCTTTATAAAGCCATAATCAATGGATTTCGTGACGTTCGATACCTTTTCGGAAACCGACGCGCTTCCTTCGCCGCAGCCGTCGCTCTCTATTCCGTTGAAATCGAATATTGAAAGTTTGGGCGCCAGGCTTTCCAACTTCAAGGATATCAAGAACTTTCTAAAGACTGAAGAATTCGCCAACACATCCGATGAAAACGATCAGGATTTGAATGTAGCAAAACAATATGCGTCCCTCTCGCTCCTGCTGATTTCGAAGAATGACTCGAGTTCGGCACATGGCCTGAGAAGTACTCAAGAACAATCTGAAGAGGTGGGTTTGGGCTCTCAAGACCTCAGGTCCGAAGCCTTGTCAAAACGTTTGGGCCGAGCTCTTAATCCCGGCCTCAGCGACGGTGCCATGCGTGAACTCTTCTCCACACTAGAAGCCAAAATCCCCGATGTGGAAACTTTGGTGGATTCCGGTGTAGAGGGCTCCATGGCCCGAAAAAATCTCCGAGGAAGTATTGAAAAGGACTTGATCAAAAGCTATTCATCTACACTTTCAGAATACGCAAAGCCCATACGGGAACTAAAATTATTGGGCGATAGAGTGCATGCGTTGGACGACTTGATCAGCTCGACCAAAAACAATTTGTCTCAGAGCCTCTCGACGACCGAGGGCATCCGGAAAGAAGCCACCGAGCTCATGAACGAGAAGACACTCGTTCACTTGAAAAAATCACTTCTTGTGAACTTCAAAGCCAAGTTTGTGTTGAACGAGTACGAGCTTTTCCTTCTAGATTCCAGCGATATTAACGAGGACTTTTTTGCTGCTCTTAAACGAGCCCAAGATATCAGTGAATCGTGTTTGATTCTTTTAGGGTTAGATAACCCGGAATTAGGCCGCAAAATCTTGACCCAGAACAATGAACTCATCAACAGAGCCGAGCGAAAAATTTCCCAATACTGTAACAAATCCCTATCGAACACTTATTCTTTGAACCACCCGGAAAGGTTAGCCAAGTTACATATGTGCCTATTCTATGTACAGGACAAACCGGAGATGTTCCAGGGCGTTATTGAAGCTTTTGCCGAATCTCGGTCGTCTACATTGCTCGAGGAGTTCAATAACCAGGTGATTGGCGATTCTTCGAAACCCCCAGCATCTGTAAAGTCCGATGCAGGATCTCGCCCTGTTTACTACTCCTTCCATGATCCGGTTCGCTTTATCACCGATTTGTTGGCCTATGTGCACTCCATCACCGTTAACGAGTCTGAGTTTATCACTGGCTTGTTGAAAGGCAGTAAGGATTTATCTAATACCACTGATGAGGTAGTGGAGAAGATCCTCCGGTCTTTGGCAAAGCCTACCAAGGCGCAGATCGACCTGACGATATCGTCAGAAACAAAATTGCCCATTCTTTACCAAATGTTCGACCATCTCCAGTTGTATCTGTTGATGTTTGCCAAAATTAAGAATGCCCGGAATATGCATCAGGCAGTGGATGAGTCTTTGGATTTGGCCCGGCAGAAAATTGTAATTGTGTTGATCAATAGACTTGCCACCATCAAAAACTCCAACCTGGCTAAATTTGACTTGTCCATGGACCTACAGCCTCCAGAATGGATAATCAGCTACTACTCAGACTTGATCCCCATGATCGACTCCATGTCTTCGAGCACCATTCTAGATTTTCCTCCTGAAGAAAACGAGCGATTTCTAAGATTGGTTGTTGATGATCCAATCGAAGTTTTTAACGAGCACTTGAAGCTGATCACTGGCTCGCTCAATAAAAGGGATGTCAGCTTGTGCAGGCTCAACTTCTTGGACTTAATGATACTGAAAATCATGCCCATCACTTTACTCAGTGACAAGATGATCGAGGTGAATCACATGATCAATGATATCACCACGGAGCTCAAAACTTCTCAATTCCAGTCACTTTTGGCCGACTGCAAACTTTCCGATTACTACAACATCGCAAACATGATTTGTCCCCTAGACGATGATGGTGCCGATGACGAGATCTTCGATCCCTCGTTGTTCCAGGCAATAACGGAAAACAAGTTTTTTAATAAGGAAAGCATCGTTGAAATCAACACTACAGTACAGAGTGTGCTTCCCACGGCCCTAATGGATACGCAGCTGGCTTTGATGAAATTGAACAACCCCATCATAGTCAACGAAATCATCTTGGCGTCTTCTACAAGATTTTTGAGGTTCTATAAGCATTTCTCGGTCATTGTGCAGGCATATCTCCATGAGGACTTGTTAACATGGACTGACCACGAAGTATCAACCTTGTTGGGTGTGGATGAGCAGGGCACTATCTAGTTGGCACTTTTCCCCTTCCGTACCCGTCCTTCTCATAATAATCCATGGGGTAATAATTGTCACACCACTGGTCATTTTCCAACATCACCATGGCCTCATACGGCGTAAGAAGCGGTTTTTCGAAGGCATAGCCCCAATCTATAGAGAGCCGCGGACATGCCACCTGGATGAATGCATCGATATCGTCAAACATGGCGAGTTTTTGGGGGAAAATCTCACTCAAGATGATCTTGACCACTTCCACGCCATTGGCCTTGAAGGACTCCTCCAAGCGGTCGAGCGTTTGTGGGTTTCCTTGTCTGCCCAAAGCACCCAAAATGAGGCCAATTTTCTTGGCGTTTCTGGCACTACTTATGGCATCTTTCCTGACCTCCACCATCTGTTTCTGGTCATAGTACTCTCGCGTGAATTTCTTGGAGTATGGGTCGTATCTGTAAGCAGGTACTTCGGGATTATGGATCATGGCGCTTTCAAGGTGGAACCGACCGTCGCCCACATAAATCATGGATGAGATGTTGGTGTCCAACCGTGCGGATGTACACCCCAAGAGCTCGCCCTTGGAAAGCGGCATTGTCTGGGGAGGAATGATATAAATGGGCTTCTCGTCGTTACTCAATTTGCCAGCGATGCTGTGAATAGTGGGGTTGAACTGTATAGTGCCGAAGCAGGCGATGTGGTCACCCTGGTGAAAGTTTCTCTGAATGGTGTTGATGAGATGCGTCTCATCGATGTTGATTGTGACAAACACATAAAGCACCTTGATCTTGGTGATATCGATGGGCACGAGGCACAGGTGTGCATAGTGGATGATGAAGTCACAGTCCAACGCCCGGGCCGTAAAGTCATCGATGCAGCACGCGCCATACGACACATCCCCCATGACCACGGTCTCAACCTCGCAGAAGGTTTCCAAGATATCAGAGATTATAAGAGAGTAAATGAGTAAGCCTTCGGGCATCTGGAGCGCCACACGTGACGCTTTGTTCTTGCGGATGTTCCATACGCACTTATGTACTTCGAAGTTGTAGTTGGAGGGTAACAATTTGATGGCCTCGTTGAGGTCTTTGTCGTTGAGTATGTCGTCGGGAATCTGGTTGATAGCCCTGCCGATATGGCGTTTTTGCTTCTGTACCAAAGCATTGGAGCCGTCTGCATTGACTTTTCGACGTCCCACAAACCTACGCCTAGGTCTGGCTATATCAGAGCCTGTACTTGCGTCTTGTGTGTCTTCCAGAGTTTGTAGCTCTTGAAAATTTTCCAGAGTATGCACCTCTTGAGTTGGGTTTTTCTGCAGCTCTTGGACTTCCTCCTCTAGGGAATGAGTATTCGATGCATGTGTGTTTGATGGCCCTTGGCCGTTGGTGTGTATTTGGTCCATTGTGCTAAAGATTGAACCGGTCATCGCATATTAATCAAATAGAGCCCACCGCATTACCAATGGCGCACGTGACCAGACCCTATTAAGTACTGAAATACCCCAAAAAGAGTATTAAGCCTACTACTGTGATTGGGTTATAAAACACTGAAACTAGTACTTATAGCTGATGTTTTTTCTTTTCACCGAGAATATTAATGAAAAAATCCTAATTCTTTTTCGTTGACTTTACTGAATGTCTTCATGTTCATGCTTAAGTTGATTCAGCACTTGGTCATTGAATCAACACATCAATTGATTCACTCTTCTGGAAAGTACGGTTATACACTATTCACAAAATTCTTGAATTCTAATAGAGTGGTGACTGGCTTGCAGGTAGTTTTTGATACGAAATTCTAACCATAAGTCTAATGAGTAGACATATTTGGCTTTGTCACTTGCCGCCAAAGTATATTCGCATTTTACTCGAAATTTGACTCAATAAAGTAGATTGCAATTCTTCGAACGACATCCAAAAATCCAAAAGTATGATTTTTCTATAAAAATCTTGCACAGACCATTGCAAGCCTATAGAAAATAACTCCTTCCTTAATTTCACAGCTATTCAGGTTATGGAAGGGGTCCGACCAGGCTCTTCCCCACACGACTCATCTTCACGTCATTGCGCGCTCATCTCAGCATCGCTCTCCAGAACTACTTATCCCAATGCTTACCCCGTATTTCACCGTGGACCAGGATGAGGAGTTTCTTCATATAACCATCAAAATCTCTCACGGTAGTTTTTCAGCTCCGGCTCTCGAAATGGTCGTCGACTCTAACGTTTTCATCTTCTCTTTTCCGCCTTACTATCTAAGACTAAGATTTTCGCATCTGTTGGTTGATGACGAGAGGGCCCAGGCGGACTTGGACCTGAAAAATGACTGTGTTAGAATAAGGCTTCCTAAAGAAGTTCGGGGCCAAGGATTTACTGATTTGGACCTCACAGCCAAGCTCTTAGCCAGAAAGGATGAGGCAATCAAACCCAAGCCTTTGATTGAGGAATTGGACGTCAAGGCGTCCATGGAAAGTCGAGTTACTGAGAAAAATTCTGGCACAGATAGAAAAACAGTTGTTGGAGAAGGAGAAAGAGTTGTTGCAGAGAACAATTTCGTTGCTGCAGACAGAAATGTTTTGGCTGACGGAATGGAGCATGACTGGGAGATCAAGCAGCACATCACCGAAGAGCCAGTCACCCCGATGTATGGCTTCAACAATTCATATAACCAGATAATTCTGGCTTCCATGGCCAATCAAAACGACATCAATGAGGTGGGTAACCCCGAAAGTGCCTCCGTGAACGATAAAATTATCGAACGATTAATTAAAGAAAACATCAAGTTTGACCCGGAGTACTATGCGGCGGATTACATCATGGAGAAATTTCCAACGCCGGACGATGACAAAATATACAAGGGAATTATGACTTGGAAATCGCCCTCCACGCAACAGTTTCTTTCCTGGTACAAAAAACAGAGGGAGATGCCGGAACTGGAGAGATCTCAACTTTGTCCAGTGTCCTTCTCTAAAGAAGAGCAGGAGAAAATGTTACAGTTACCCCGAAAATCTTACTTGGTGGACAATGCATACAAGCAGCAGATTTACGTGTTGATGCTTTCTCTACTCTTTTCACACCAGTTTGACCTTAGGGAAAATGAGGGAGAACACAACATCGAGAGTGCTTGGACTATAGGCAAAATCCTACCGCAGTTTGCCTTTTTGGACACGCAAATTGCTATTCCCAATTCCACCAACGAATCCATTCTCAGAGCGGCCATAATCACCGGCTACAGGCGGTCGCTTTGCTACCCGTTCCACCGCCACTACGAGCTCTCAGCCAAGGCCTGGAGCGATGTGTACTACGCTCTTCGAGCAGGCAAGCGCATGGTGTTAAAGTTATTGCTTGACTTGAAGGAATTGTTTCGGTTTCATGACATTTACTACGTGTACGACAAGATCTACCTTGAGGACCTTTGTCTGTACCTATTGAGTGATCAAGTGACAGAGAATTCCATCCGGCAGTTTGCTCATGACTTCAAGAAGGAGCTCGATTCTATCAGCAAAACAGACATCACGTTCGAGAAAATCGACGACACTCAGAATGGGGATGACATGGTTGTTTTAGATCTCCAGGAGATTGAGATCATGGCACAGGATTCATATCAAGAGTACATCAATGCTCAACAATAGCAGCAGCGCCTAATATAGACAAGATTCATGATTCACTACGAGTGGATAAAATGTCCACGTTGCCCCTATTAGAGCTTCGCGTAAAGCGTCTCGCCTCTGTATAAGAGTCCATCTGGCTCTCCAGGGCAGCAGCATCACTTGCTGTCATAGAAACGTCCCCATCATTGTCCTCCACCTTGGCATGTGGCGTTTGTCGGAACTCAGCGATAGCCGGATCGCTCAGTAAATCAACCGACATTTCGTTGGACTTGTGTCGTTTGTGCAGGAACCCTTGTCTCGGAGTAGATATTGGCTGAGCATTATTGTCTCTACGGTCTTCAGGTTTGTCTGAGCCGGGATTCTCTTGCTTCCAATGATGGAACTGTATAACGTGCTGATAAGAAGTCATGGATTCCTGCGACGGCTCCTGGCTGCTCTTAGTCTGTTTGTATAATGGCTGCGCAGGAGACGGTTTCACTTGCATTGAAGACACTTTTCCTGAAGCCTCTTCGCCGGAAGGACTCAGTGAAGAGCCGTTGAATACGTTGAACTGAGGGGGATTTGGATATTTTACCTTCAGCTGCGAGCGCTCCAGGTTTCTGGATGAAGGCAAAGCATCCAGAGGCATGGAGAAGTGTCGCTGGTGCGAAGGAAGCGTTCTTTGTGTAGGCACGTAAGCAGTAATGGGGCTAGCTAGATTGGCGACGGCAGCAGCGCCGATTTTTGCAGGGGATCGAGGGCGCCGGAGGCTTTGATTAGTCAGTGGCTGGTTGAAGCGGGCAGAACCAGTGCCATATCGAAAGTTCGCCGGCGTCACCAAGCTGGCATTATCTGGATGTTCATAGTTTCTGACAATGTTCAGGTGTGAAAGATAAGGCGAGCCGTGTAGAGAGCTATTGGAGCTGGTGATGGAGGCGTGATTAGAGCCACCCAGGTAGGAGCGATTTCGGTGGCCCGAAGAAGGATTATTAGGAAGATTAGGACCAGGAACGGAGGATTTCTGCGGAGCATTCCCCACGCACATGGTCGGGATCAATTGGGGAGGCACGTCGCTCTTGGAAGCATGATCGAGGATCTGGAGGTTTTTAGAGGCGATCTCTAGGCGAACCTCCTCCTGTCTCGTACGTTCCTGCTCAGCTCGGAGGTCGAGCGCCGCTTTTAGTGTTGAGGTAGTCAATCGAAGGTGTTTCATTTCGGGCCCAAATAACGCTACGAGCGTCGCTTCTGGAACGAAATCCATCGCTTCCGGTCCAGAAAGACTACGCCCTGTACCGGCAGTATCGTGGCACAGAGATTGTTCGGGAGTCATGGGGTGTTCCTCGGAAGAATTCTGGCCGGGAAAGGTCTGGTAATGATGACGTAGCGCAGAGGAGTTGCAGTCGAGCAGATGCAGAGAGGCGAAAGAAGCCTGCGAAGAAGCAGCGTCACTGGAGGCTTTGTAGTTAGGCTCGGGCGGATCACTCTTGTGTCGGAAAGGGATGGGTTTCTCTTGGTTCAGAAACTTATTGATTAGGTGGTGGACACTCATTGAACTCATGTTAATTTCACACGTGCATTGAATCTGTTATCGGAGAAACAATAATTTCAGGATCAGCGTGCTCGACTTTCTGGAAATGGTAAAGAGGATCTCACTTTCCGCCAGCAAAGAGTAGAGGATGAAGAAGGAGGAGCAGCTTGGGGAAAAGTGATTCACTTGTTGCTTATTGGAACAAATCCACGGTCCAAGAATCGTGAAGACGCTTTCTTATTGTGATGCTACAAAAAAAAAAATAAGTCTTCCCCTTTAGGAATACTGTTGTTATTTCTCCCGCGATTGGATTAACAGTGCCTATTCTATCCTACAGCGCTAATGTACCAAGTGGGATGGTTGGCGAAATTCTGTATTGAAATTTGCCCTGGTGTCTATTTTGACTATGGTTTCGGGTTGTGTTCGGATCCCGAATCCCCACACTTGGAGGGGGCAGTTCTGGGGTGGTCTCAGCGAAATACCTCACCGGCCAGGGCCCTCGGGGAAATGCGAGGGGCGCGACGCACAACAAATATAGTAAGGGGAAGCTCGCTTACGAATGACCGCACCTATTATCTCGGCGCCTGTGGGTCAGTTCCGAAACCGATTACCCAATCCGCAAAACGCACAGGTGTGCCATTCGCAAAGGGCCCTATATTACAATGGCCAACTCTTAAGCCCGCAAAACGTTTTGAAGTCTATGTCTGCCTCTGGACTTGGTGGCCACTTGTCCGAACGTAAGCCCTAGCGGAAGTATAGCTTCTGAGCGCATTTGATGGTGTATGGCGCTTGGACATGTTAGCCGTCTTGTGATAGAGCATAGATGGCACATGACGCAGGGCAAATTACAACCTGTGACATCGGGCCATCTCACCCGTTTCCTCTCATGTATACTGTCTTGTTTACTTTATGCTGATATTGCGGTGCGAAACGGTGACGCCTGCAAGTGTTGCACAGGTTCCAAACATAGCAATTATCCGCTTAGAATATGTAATGTTGCCTAAACTGCGTTCCAAGTTATATGCACGACTTTGTTAAGCGGGTATCACAATAATCTCGGCACGTAGTGGGACCATCGTATGAGACTATTGTGTGAGGCCATCGCAGATCGTATGAGAGATTCGCGGACCATCATATTGAGACATCGCAGACCATCATGAGACCATCGCATGTGACCAACACAATCGAATTTCCGGGATCAAAATTCCGGGGTCAAATTTTTTTGTTCAAATTCCGGGATTTAGATTTCGGAATTTTTTTTTTACCAAAATTCTTTATTCAAACGTCTTTATTAACATTCTTGATTAACATTCTGGATCAAATTCTTGATCAATCTCATAAACAAACGTCGTAATAAAGCCATCAAATTTCGTAATCAAATCAAATCGAATCATCAATCAAGATCAAAATAAAAAAAAATTAATGAAAATAAAGTAATCAATCAAGAAGATCAAAACAAATCATCAATCAAGAAGATCAAAAAAAATCAAAGAAATTTAAGTAATCAATCAAATCAATGGGATCAATAGGATCAATTACATCGGCCAAATGGGTCAGTTCTCGCATTGAAGATTCCTCAGTATGACTCCACTTTGAATACAATCTGCCCGTCCTTCTTCTGCAATTCTTCAATGTCTTTTCGGAAGTTGCGTCTCCAGTCAACAATGTAATTGATGCGAAACTTCAACTCTCCTCCCAAAACCAACCGCAACGCCTCTTCTAGCCAACCCTTCTTAATTTCCAAATCATTTTTCTCGTAGTAATTATACTTGCCCACAAATTGATTAGCTATTCCTTGTGTCCAGCTCAGACCCCATGGGTCCAAATATCCTTTGCCTCCGCTAAATATTTTATCCACTTGGTAAGATGGCTCTGATAAGTAAAAGTTGCAGTGTGAAACATACGTTGACCCGGCACTCTTGGGTTTTAACAACTTCATGAATAAAGGTTCTTTCGTTTTGCCAAAAATTGAGCTTGGCTTGACGCTTTCCTCAAGCCGAGCTTTAAAAGGAAAATTAATCTCATCGATCTTTGTTACATTGACTGACTTCTGGAACATCTTTTTGCTCCCAACTATATCAATGAAAAGATCTAATTTTGCCTCCCCAATATTTTTCTTGGTGATTTTTTGAGACTCTGGTATAATCTTGAGTATGCACTCGAACACTTCTGTAGCAAAAAAGGGCACTTTTTTGTAATTTATAGGCACCCTTTCACCGGCAACATAAAGGTCTTCGTTCACCATGTCAAAGGCCACAACATTAAAATTTCTAAAGCCGCCACAATTGAGCGATTTAACAAACGTTTTCATCACTTGATAGTTCTTTTCTAAAACTACCAACGTAACATTCAACTTCTCCAAATCCTTATAGACACTCGAAGCGATAATCTGGGCCAAAGTCAAACCAAGATTTGTATCTCCACCATTGATAAGGATATTGGCAGATTCTTGCTTCCGAAATACAGAGTCCATTAACTCCAACGACTGCTTTGCTCTACAGTACTCCGATCCAAAAACTGCAAATTTGGCTTCAGTAGATAATTCACTTTCAAAATCGTAGGTGGATTTAGGTGGGCCCTTCCTAGATTCCTTCTTATCTTGAACAGGGCCATTTTCGATCTTCGGAAGTTCGCTTTGAATCAGCTCATCATCAATTTGAAATTTCGACTCTGACAGTATAACAGGCAAAGAAAGCTGGAGGTCAATTGAGGCAATCTTTTCGAAATCTTGATCAGAGATAGGAATCAAAATATCACTAGGATTTATGATAACACACGACTGAAGAGACCCTTTCTTCTCTAAAGGATTGGTCACACCAAAGACTCTTGTACCTTTTTGAAACACATCACTGTTGATGTAATTTCTTCCTAATTCCGCCACCTCCCCAACAAAAGTATATCCAAGGCCTACCCTCTCATTTGAGATGTTGTAAGTGTATTTTTTGAGCTTAGCAAGGTCAAAAGATGAAAGAGACGTATACTTCACATCCACGAGGATTCGGTCCCTGCGAAGCGGAAACACAACCTCGTGGTAATTGAAATTCAATGCGGTATTTTTATTGATCACTGAAATCTCCTTGACAGCCCGACTTGGGAGGTCTGGTAAATCGTCTAGCCGTATTGTTCTCTTAGGTTTCGCCGCAGGCTGACTTCCTGGCAAAGGCTTGGGGCCCTGACCCCTTTTCTGTAGGTAAGAGAGCTCCGGGGGGATTTTTCCGAAAGGATTGCTCTCCGAATTCTCCTGGCGATGGTGTTCAACCTCCTTGTGATGTTCCCATAACTCTTTCACGGGCTCTGCGGCAAAACCTACCGACTTTTTTGATGATGCCCTAGGTGTACTGTTTTCTGTTTCAATGGAATTGCCATCGTCGGCTGAAATCGGGATCGCCTCCTCTACAGAACTTGGGGATGATGTTTCTGGTTTTGATTCTGCATTTTCGATGCTTAAAGCACCTAGCGAAGCATTGTTTTCTTCAGTGCTTGCGGAACTTCTGGAGTCGCTAGCTGCTTGAATTTCTGAAAGTTCACTTTCTGTAGATATATCGCTCATTTCTGCTAGAGTGTGTATCCTTTGGAGTATATCTAATAAAGAATTAATTTGTGCCGAGAAGCCGATCGGAAGTGAGGGATATAGCATAAAGTGTACCCGCGCTGCATAATGCTACGTTACCGAGCGATAGTGTCTCACTATGCGAGGCTCCAATGTATTGTTAGATTATGCGTGTTTGAGATGGGTCAAAATTTGTGGCCTGAGGAAGATTGTTTTACGAATTGCTACATCATGTGCTTGGCAGACTTTGTTACTAATGAGTGCAATTTTACTTCATCTTGATGTGATGAAGCAAATGTAGATTTGCATTATGACCCTACTGCACGCAGCATAGTCGCGAAGTCCACTAGAGTCTACGACACCAATACACAACCCACAGCACTTCGATCCGACCGCTTTTCTTTGTATCCGGCTGACCAGGAGGCTTCTATTTGCATAATCCTGCACCGTTTTACTGTCACTGACCTTTTTTTTGCCTATATACTACTGACTACTGGGCGAGCAACCTCAACTGACAGTGGTACCTGATCAACCCTGAAAATAGGCATTATGATTTTCATCATACTTTGCTACATGGCTGCTCTTGCAGCGTCTCTTATCTTTCTCCAGTACCATATCAATCTATTTAAGTATCCGGCCTACTTTTCAATTACTCTTATAATGGCTATCTTCATCCCACTTTCGGTGACCTTTCTATTACCCATTGATTACGTGACCCATTTCCACAACGAGGTCCCTCTCATTTCCATTTCTGAGACATTGACCTTGTTTTTATGGAAAGCTGACTACTGGTCAACATTCCTTTTGACATGGTTCCTATTACCGGTACTCCAGGAATTTTATCGAGCAGCCAGCTATCTGAAATTACGCCGTCTTCAAATATCTCTCATACGCAACTTAAAATTCCAGGCCATCATACTTGCTGTGTCTTTGCTTGGTGCCATCTATCTCATACTAGAGGCTGGTCTAACATTTCAAAATATAAAGTCAATGATTATCGGCCTATCCCACATTTACTCATTGGTGCTTGCCCTTTGGCTCATGGCACATGGCTTAATCTCCATCCCCAGAAACAGGTGGCTCGAGGGAAATTTGATTCAAGACATAAGGCACCACTACTTGAAAGTCCCAAAACTTGTGGATACAATTGAGGACACCAAAATCTCTTTCAAAGAAGAAGTGCTCCAGGTAATTATCCTTAAAGAGAATTACACCAATCCCGATGACTCGCTTAGCTTCGCCTACAGAGACTGGATACTTAGACTTTATACCCAAATACCGGAAGATATCACAGATTCAGTCAGACGGCAATATACGTATTCCGAATCGAATGTCTCCATCACTAGGGAGCAAATCACCGACACTTTCATGCACAAGTTGACTTCTAGTTTCCAAACAAACTTGTATACACTCCTGGCACATAACGCCGAATATGATAAGCTCTTAGATCAAATTTCACGATTGCAGAAACTAATTGAGGCAAAAGCGACAAATAATGCGGAAGAGCGGCTTCAGATTATGGAGAGCTCGAAGGGCTTTTTACCTCCCAAAATCGACTTTTATTTCCAATGTCACGTGAAACCAGTTTTGGCCAGACTTGTTGCAATCCTATTGTTTGTTATGACATTCATCGTGATTGAGTCTGAATATTTCCATTCCACGGACCTATCCGTGATCCATGTTCTTATTCATAAGACGTTTATTTCTCAACACCCTTTGTTGCAGGTCTCGTGTACCTCCTTGATATTCATGTACATGTTGTTCTGTTCCCTCAACTCCTTGGCTAAACTTAAAGTGTTCAACATGTACCATTTAGTGCCTCGAAACTCCGACCCCGTGTCTGCATGCTTCTATGCTTCATACATTGCCAGGATGACCATACCCTTGTCCTACAACTTCCTCACACTCTTTGTGCTTCGCTTATCGACTTTTGAAGAGTGGTACGGTCACTCCATTCATCTTACGGGGTTTTTCAACCTCATGAATAACTGGGTACCTCGGTTATTGCTCTTGCCAGTCTTATTAACCACGTTCAATTTTTATGATCGTCTAAAGAGTAAGTTGGGCATTAACGGTGGCTTTTATGATTGGGCCGACTTCGATGATGATACTCTTAGGTCGGAGAACAATGTGGGAGGCTTGGAGCGGAACGCAATCAACCGAGATGAGTTGCTCATAGTGGAGGCCAAAAGAATGGTGTCTATGGAGTTGAATCGGTGACAGAGCCTTCACCAAGCCAATTTGCGGAGCTTCAATCTACAGAACGATTCTTTGCCTGCACATGATACGTTCGACTCGTTTTTGCAAAGCAATCTCGAAAACAGATTGGATCAAGCCGCGTATACAGACGACATATTGGATGCTGATAATCAAGAAGATTCTGCTATCTGGAGCCGACTAGGAGCTACGTGGAAAGGATTGAAGGGTGCTATCAACTCTAGACTTGGCAGGAATCACATACCTTATAGAGATGATCCTTTGGAGGACTACAATTATGACGATGATGCAAATGAGAATTTAATCTTGTGATCAGTGCCATAAAAATTTAGCTAGTCGTCGATGTCTAAAAAGAATGCATTTTAGTAATATATCTTGGTTAGTAATAGTAGGCTGCGAAATGGGAAGGGCAGTCCCCAAACCCGTGCATCGCGTTTTCGAGAATAAAAAAGTGCATATTGGAGAACTCACATATTCAAGCACGACCATGTCAAATTTCAGCCTTCAAGTCCGCAAGGCTGTTCCTTCTATTGACCCTGTGGTTGCAAGCTATGCTCTTGGTTATATACAACATGTTTCCAGCAATACGGAGGATTCTGTGTCAGCTCAGCAACTCGACATCTCGCAAGAGTTGGCTTTTATTCAAGACATGCTTGTGGATGCTGGAGGACAAGAAGAGAAAGTCCAAGAATTGATTTCAGTGGTGGAAAAGGAGTTATCTGAAAAGCTCAAAGATAACATGGCCAAGCTAGCCATTACCGGTGACAAATCCAAAAGGCTATTGGATGTCAATGTGTTGAAGAACAACTCAAAGAGAGATATTAACTCTTCTCTCGCGTTGCTTGGCGCCTCCAGAGATATCACACACGCAGGAAGACAAGTCGAGAGTAGAGTGGACAAGAAGAAGTTGGAGAAGCAGGAGAGAAAAATTGCCAAGAAGGTTGCGAAGAGAAACAATCAGTTTGTCAAGTACGAGGCATCTCAACTTCTCAAGGCGAAGAAGAAGGACGACTACGATTCCTTTTATTTGGAAATTAATCCTTTGGAGTTCGGCTCTAGTGCCGGGAAATCAAAAGACATCAAGGTCGATAACTTCGACTTGTATGTTGGCGAAGGTCAGCGTATTCTTAGTGACTCAAGCTTAACGCTAGCTTATGGTAGAAGGTATGGTTTGGTCGGACAGAACGGTATCGGTAAGTCGA
Source organism: [Candida] ipomoeae (assembly GCA_002370145.1). Taxonomy (NCBI): domain Eukaryota; kingdom Fungi; phylum Ascomycota; class Pichiomycetes; order Serinales; family Metschnikowiaceae; genus Metschnikowia; species [Candida] ipomoeae. The sequence continues at coordinate 91,812 of NKZK01000468.1, read as the reverse complement.
CGTTGTTGAGAGCATTATCGAGAAGAGAGTTGAACATTCCTAAGCATATTACTATTTTGCATGTTGAGCAAGAGCTCAGAGGTGACGATACTTTGGCGTTGCAGGCAGTCTTAGACGCAGATGTTTGGCGTAAGTCTCTTTTGGAGGAGGAGCAGAAAATTACCGAAAGAATTGAAGAAATCGAGAAGTTGCGTTCAGAATTCGAAGAAGGTTCCAATGAGGTCCTTAAGTTGGACAACGAAAGAGGAGACTTGGACAAGCATTTATCGGAAGTCAACGAAAAATTGTACGAAATGGAATCGGACAAAGCTGAATCCAGAGCTGCTGCCATTTTGTACGGCTTAGGCTTTTCCAAGGAATCTCAAAGCATGCCTACCAACTCCTTCTCTGGTGGTTGGAGAATGAGACTCTCTTTGGCCCGTGCTTTGTTCTGTGAACCTGATCTTCTTCTTTTGGATGAGCCTTCTAATATGTTGGATGTTCCATCCATTACTTACTTGGCCAAGTACTTACAAGGCTACGAGGGAACAGTTCTCGTCGTTTCGCACGATCGTGATTTTCTTAATGAGGTGGCTACGGATATTATACACCAACATTCTGAACGTCTTGACTACTACCGTGGGTCCAACTTCAACTCTTTCTACTCCACCAGAGAGGAAAGAATTAAAAACCAGCGCCGTGAGTATGAAAACCAAATGGCTTACAGACAACATTTACAAGCGTTTATCGACAAATTTAGATATAACGCTGCCAAGTCTTCCGAAGCCCAATCGAGAATCAAGAAATTGGAAAAACTTCCCATCTTGGAGCCACCTGAAGACGACAAAGTGGTTACCTTCAAGTTCCCCGATCCAGATGGAATCTCGCCTCCTATTATCCAAATGAACAATGTCACCTTCGGATACTCTGAGGACAAAATATTGTTGAGAGATGTTGATATGGATGTTCAAATGGACTCTCGTATTGCATTCTGTGGCGGTAACGGTACCGGTAAAACCACGTTGCTTAAGCTTCTTTTGGATCAGTTGACGCCTTTGGAAGGAACAATCACCAAGAATGGCAGATTGAGAATTGGCTACTTCGCTCAACATCATGTGGACGCAATGGAATTGACTCTCTCTGCTGTCTCTTGGATGGCAAAAGCATATCCCGGAAAGTCCGATGAAGAGTATAGACGTCATTTAGGGTCCTTTGGTATCACGGGTACCTTGGGCTTGCAGAAGATGCAATTGTTATCCGGTGGTCAGAAGTCTAGAGTTGCTTTTGCCGCTCTTTGTTTGAACCAACCACATATCCTCATTCTCGATGAACCTTCGAATCACTTGGATACGCAAGGTTTGGACGCACTTGCTGATGCTTTGATCAACTTTAAGGGGGGTATTTTGATGGTTTCCCACGATGTTTCTACGATTGAAAGAGTGTGTAATGAGATTTGGGTTAGTGAAGACCAAAGAGTTACGAAGTTCCCAGGTAACATACACGATTACAAAAAGCATATTTTGAAGAAAGCTGGCGCCACTGGTGTTGTCAAGCAACACTAATAAAGTTTCGAAATATATGCATACATTTTTAGTATACGCTTTTGTGGAACTCTGGGATGATTACTTAATTCTTGATGATTAGTCAATTATAGGTAAATTTTTTGTTAATTCTGTAATTACCTCTATTTTGCGTGATTGAATTCTCTGCAATTCGTTATTTTTTTCTAAAGATTCGTGTTAACCGAACAGAGATTTCTGCTTAAAATCAGACTTTTGAGTTTAAACTGAGACTGCCATTTCTTTAAAACCGCGCATCTCTGAACCGCTTCATGCACTCATGTTCTCGAGACTCTCTCGAACTGCTAGCGTTAGTCTTGGCGTGTTAGTTTCTTATACATGTTATGAATCCTATTTATATGTGAGGACGCAAAATCTTATACAAGAGAGACGGCCCCTCGAGGGTCGGAGCAGATTTAGCTCTGCTCAAGTGAATGGAGTTTTTGTTAACCCATTTAATGAGTACCGGCCCCAAACTGCGTTTGAATTTTTATATGTGAGGATTCTAGAGGTTTTCGAAAGTCTTTACGGTACAAGAATTGAAGTGCATGATCTATATCCCAATCCTGAGGGAGATTTTGCTCGCGTCGAGGATATGTTGAAAACCTTCAAGCCAAACTATGAGCTCATGAGGAGAAACTCAATTTTGCTTCAAGAATGTCTAGCATTGAAGGACTTCAGTGCCATGAAAGTAGCTAGGGATATGCAACCTTCGGTACAGAATCAGTTGTTGTTCACTTGGTTGGGACAATCTTGTTCACTCATTCAATTGAGCGGGTTAAATATATTGACGGATCCAATTTTCAGCGATCACCTCTTCAACGAGAAATTTGGTCCCAAGAGATTGGTGAAGTCGCCCATGACAATTGAAAATGTCAACTATGCTACGACAGACAATTTGAACTTGATATTAGTGTCTCATAACCATCCAGATCATTTGGAGTTGGGTATAGTTAGTAAGTTGGGAAATAAGCCGACTTGGGTGGTACCCTTAGGGCTTAAAAAGGTTTTGGAAAAGGAAGGAATAACTAATGTTATAGAGTTAGACTGGTGGGAAAAAGTATCACTTAATTCACATCTAACCGCACCTTCAGACTGCCAGCTACCTGACGATTACGAAATCGTGTGCGTTCCAGGCATGCACTGGTCGGGCCAAAAAGTTTATGACGCAAACACATCCTTGTGGGGCTCATTTATTCTACGAAGAAATGGTAAATCGATCTTGTATCATGCTGGAGATACGGGTTACTCGGAAGAATTATTCGACTCGATCGGCAAGCACTATGCGCCTGTTTATTTATCCCTATTGCCCATTGGACAATATTGTCCATCTTGGCATCAGAAACCTCGGCATGTCTCTCCCGAAGAATGTTTGAAAATTGTTGGGCAGTTGAAGTCATTCCATATGCTTGGAGTCCACTTCGGTACCTTCAAACTCAGTTCGGAGCCCATTTTAGAGCCAAAAAATAAGTTGCTTGATCTTGCCAAATCGAACAACAAAGCAAATAACTATCTTGTCCCGGAATTCGGTCACACCTACATGTATGATATGCTGAAGATTGACTAACCCACATATTTCATTCAAAGAAGCATGTTAAGACATGCGATTTCGAAGAATCATATATTTAGGCACAACAATAACTATTTACAAATCATAAAAATGAATGCCGGCCCGTAGTGTCTTGGGTGCCACTGATTCGGTTAATTTTGCAAGCTGTAAATCTCCCTGATTTTTTGTCTTTGCGCAGAGATCATGGCTTTCTCGTTAGCTAAATAAGTGGTGTCTGATCTGATCACAGAACCAATAGACATAAACAAGCTAAAGGTTGCGACCGATCCCATGATGTAGTTACCCAAGGTTCTCATCACACCATTCGGACCTGCTCCATGTTGCAAGATTGTGAACCCTCCAAACAAGACACCCACACACACACCGACAGAGCCGCCCATTAATGCGCCCATTTTGAACTTATCAAAGTTGGAGGGTTGATAATATTGGACTGCCATCTTGAAGGTTGTTTTCGAAGTTAGTTACTGGAAGTTTGACTTCTCATTATGGAAATTTTCCCCAGTCGTGCTCGTTCAAGCGAGGTGACTTGGGTGCAGGCAAACACAGATTTCCGTACTGGCAGATGCTTTCTCCAAAACCGAATGATTGCCTGAAACTGTAATGGACCAGATAGCCTAGTTTCGAAACTGTAAGTTACTTTAAGGCTCTTTGAATTTCGGAAGCCCGTTGAACATTTGTGTCTCGCACGACTTCGGTGTCCAACCAATAATCTCAATTGATGTGAGCCTTTGCAACTCAAAACAGAAGTGGTATTGAATCGAAAATGGGATCCACAACCTCAAAACCTGAGACCAAAGTGTTCACACCTGCAGCACCTGTAGACTACAGCGCCTCCTTCTTGTCCCACTTGAAAAAGTCTCAGGAGTCTGACTATGCAAGAGCTCAATATACCGAAGAATATATCCAAGAACGTGTGGCAGAGGAATTGAAGAGATTGGAAGCTGAGACAATCAAGAAATTCCAAAACAAGGTCCAGGCAGTTACGCAGAAAGAAACCACCAACGAAACCTCTGTCGCTTCGTCCAACGAAAAATTGGAAGCCTTGAGCAAAGTCTTGCATGATAATGCAGCATTGATGAAGATAGAAGTTCCCGAAAATATCTCAAACGCAAGACATTCAGTAGTTACTTGCTTGAAAGAGAACAAAGGGAAGGTTTTGAATTGTTGGAGCGAAGTTGAGGAGTTCAAGAAGTTGGTTCACGCCATCTAGTCGAGCATTTTTGCTAAGTTGGAGTGGTATGACATAGAAACGAATACATATAATAGGATAACTAACTACCATGAATTAGCTCGTACATTTTGATTTCATTTTGTCGAGCTAAATGGACTTACAATCCCTTCGCCTTGTACACCAAGATCAAGGCCGAGTCGCTTTCGCCTCCACCGGCCAAAGTCTCAATCTTTTCCCGGTTGACTTTAGAAACTTTGTCGTCGTTGTATCTCCACCATACGTCGCCGTCCAAATCATTTTCATCTCTAACAAAGGCCTGGTAATGGCCCGAATCAGCTGAAATACCTTGATGTGTGATAACAGATGTCAATGTGTACACCGACGATGGGTTTTCGGTAGTTTTGTCCAAATCAACACTTTTTGGCAACGAGTCTGCAAAGTCGTCTCTAAACTTGGTTTTGATAGACAATATCTTCATTTCGTCTTCTTCTTGTTGTTCCTGTGGGGTCAAACTGTGGTCTTTTTTGGTCTTTTTGAAATCCCTAACCAAGTCGAGGTTGTCTTTCTCTATTTGAGCCAACTTGTCTCTGACTGAAGTCTTCTCTTGTTTGATAGATTCATCAAGCATCTCGGCCACATCGAGCTCAAACGGAAACAGCACTTTTCGCAAGATCTTTGACTTCTTCTTTGTGTCCTTTCTCCAGAAAAATCGAACAAAATGAACAGTCAAATACTTTGGAAGTCTGGTGATTGTTTTGGTCACCTGATATTCTGTATTTGATTGTAAAGTTTCACTGTACTTTTCAATTGTGTCCTTCATGCTGTTGAGAATTCCGTCTCTGAGGAAGTTCGTCTTGATGTCAATATAGCAATTGAGTTTCTGTGAAACTTCAGAAGTAATAGTTTCCTCGTTCGAGATTGGATTGGTGGTCTTAACTTTGAAGTTCACCGTCATGAAATCATCGATTTGAAAAACAGAATTTAAACTGTTGATTATCTGAGAAAAAGCTTCCTCAGCATCTTGTTGCTTGTAAACTCCCATCTCCTGCTCTGCAAATTGTGGGTATTGATTTCTAAACTGCATTAAAAATTGACTAGGAACTATCTCCAGTTGTTTTCTTGTCATTCCTTGAAAGATGGACTTTAAAGACGAGACAAATGGAGCCAGTCCCGCTTGAGAGTCTTCCACTTTTTTTGCAATATCCTTAATGCTGTAAAGTGCTTGTAATGACGAATTCAAGTAACAAGTATTTCCAAGATTGACCAAGCCCGAAGGGTCCTGGGAAAACTTCACCAACTGATTCTCGTTTAAATCCTCCAAGAAAACTTGCTTATTTTCAGCAGGCAAAGGCAAGTCTTTGTCTGGGGTACCTAAAACCATAATGGGGGTTTTCAAGTTCAATTTAAGCTCCAGAATAATTGCATCGTCTGTCAATTTGCCCCCCTTGACTAAAATTTTTTGACGATCAATTGGGATTTGAGTTTTGTCCTGAATCAATTTCTTCAAATCTAACCCAGTAGAGCTGTCAGTGAGCTCCAAGTCATGGACCTTTCCGGCGTTTTTGATGCTGATCTTTAAAGACATGATCTTCGTGGCAGACTTCTTGAAGGTGCACCAAGACCTCGTTTTCATATCAATTTATATGCAGTATTAAATTAATGACTACTTTTTGGTGCTTAATTCACTTTGTTAGTCATAGTTGAATTCGATAATAATATAAAAAACTTAACAAAATTGAGCAAAAATGAAGGCACATTCCTTCTATAGCCTATCCAGAGATTGACTTCGTAAAATGGTACAAGAGGGACCCCACGCCACTAACAGTATTCCACGCACTCCATATCGAGTTAGGGCCACCTTTAATGTTTCCCGTACGACCGAACCAAACATTTTGATTGTATGGGCGTATGGCAGCTTGCATCACGTCATTATTCTTCTCTTTCAAGGGAGGGTATCTCACTTTCATCGTGTGCTCAGAAGCAAGCGCCTGCTCGATCACTGTCCTCTCGTGGCTGAAAGCCCTATAGGAAAAGTAGCCATGGTAGGCGCCCTGTCCCGATTGTCCAATACCACCGAAGGGTGCATTTGGAAGACCGACATGCAAGATCGAATCGTTCACCATGTGGCCACCCGACCTAATTGCCGTTCTAATAAGATCAACCTGAGGGTTCTTGGACCGCTTCATGGATTTAGAAGTAAAGATGTACAGAGCCAATGGGGTGTCGTGACGCTGGATAACTTCCTGAACGGCACTCTCCAACGAAGTGTAGGTCAAAATAGGTAAGACCGGACCGAAAAGCTCCAATTGCATGGTCGAATCCTCCCAGTCGACGTTATCGATTACTGTCGGGGAAATGTAGCGGGTTTCCTCATCAGTGTCGCCACCAGCAACAATAGTTCCATTCGTAGCATCAATTGTTTTCTTCAAGTTTTCAAACGCACGCTGGTGAATGATGTGCGTGTAACCAGTATTATTCATGTCCAACAGCTTGTAGAACTGGTTCTTAACAACTTCAACGATAGCTTTTACCAATTTGGCCCGAACGCTCTCGTGAGCAAGCACGTAATCAATAGCGACACACGTTTGGCCAGCATTTGTGTAGCGTCCCCACACTATTCTTCTAGCAATGGCGGGAATATCGCTATCAGAAACATCTTCTAACACAAAAGCTGGGGATTTACCACCTAACTCCAAAAGAACAGGAGTAAGGGTTTCAGCAGCTTTCTTTGCGATAAGAGTACCAACAGCAGTAGAGCCGGTGAACATAATCTTATCGAACCTTTGATCCAACAAGACTGTTGTTTCGGGTATAGCGCCGTTCACAATAGCGAAGGTGTCAGGATCAAGGGATTGGGTGAGAAGCCTTGTTAACACAGCCGCAAAGTTTGGTGTAAGTTCTGAAACCTTCAACACTGCACAATTACCTGCAGAAATAGCAGCGACAAGCGAGGAGACTGAGAGTAGCAATGGGTAGTTGAATGGTGCTATCACGAGAACGGTTCCCAAAGGAATCTTCTCGATGTACACTGGACTTGTCAACATATTCAAAGGTAAGTCTTTCACTGGCTCGGGCTTTGCCCATTTATGCAAGCTAGCAATGGTATGAACTAGTTCACTCATGAGCGGCGCAAATTCCAAATTTTTAGTTTCTGATGGCGCCCGATAAAAGTCTTTTTGCAACGCATAACAGAGTTCATCAATGTTATCATTAATGGCAAAATATATATTGCGCAACTGATTCAATCTGAATTGTAATGAGTGTGTTTTGCGATTCTTATGAAAAGAAGTCCTGAGGCGAGACACAATGCTAGGTATCTCATCAAGTGGAGTATACTTCAAAGGTGATGAATCCATGGTGTCCGGCTTGGATTGAAAAATTTCCTCCTTCTCGGGCATGTCGTTTATTTTCGGTGCGCTTAATTTGCCTTCTTGAGGTTTTCTCTTGTTAATTTTATCCGGCATTGTAGAACTTCACGGTTCAGGCGAAATCTGGGGATTGTGCGCCTTTTTATGTATCTGGGTGCTTTCACATGCGTGCGATAAAACGGCGAGCCTTTGACCCTCAGATTTTGCCCTTTCAAACTTAAAGGTGCACCTCAAGACAAAATCATACATAGAGAAAATGTACTATTCTTTCAACGTAGTCCACATATGAATTAGATGATATGGAAATTGAAGCAAACTTGGCGTGAATTATATTCTTCTCGTGCAGAAACACCTGCCAAAGCATGTGAATACAGTATACAGTCTCTCGCGTTTTTTGCCCCACTTTCAAAAGTGAATGCGTGGCCTACGTAACAAAAGACAGTAATGTTGAAACTAGAGACATCCCCCAATTCGATTTCTGAGGACGAAAGGTTCATAGCGGGTATTCGTGTACATGTTGATAACTTGAAGTCCGTTGAAGACTATGTGAAGAAACAAGTTTCTCATGAGATTTTGACCGAGGATATCAGGATCAATGTCTTGTACTTGGTTCACCATAGAGGAGGCGATTACACATACACGAAATCATTTGGTCATAGAATCATCAAAGAATTCTCCAAGAAGTCAGATGCTCCCATACTCGCCATTTCATTTGATGCCAGAAATCATGGTGAGCGCCAAATTAACCAGTTGAGAAATGCGACGTGGCTGTCTAACAATGAATCACATGCATTGGATATGGTCAGCTCAATCGATGGAACTGTAGAGGATTTAAAACTCATAATTCAATATCTTCCAGGCTCTCTTGACTTCGAGAGCTTATTGACGGCAAAAATGAAAGAAAGTGAAGTTAAGATAAAGTATAACAACATAATGTCAGGGTACTCTTTGGGAGGACATGTTGTGATCAGGTTTGCTAACAGATATCCTGACTTGACTTCTTTGATTAACCCAAATATTGGTTGTGCGGACATGACTTCCTTGCTCATCAATAGGTTAAAAGGTACCTCTAGTTTTGAGAAGAAACTATTCTACTCAACTTATAAAGAATTAGGATTGAGTGATAGCGAAAAGAAGAAGTATCCAGAAGCACTTCATAAAAAAGTCAGTGCAGAAGACGTTCAGATTTTTGAACTGTTCCCCTTCCTGGTAGTCAAGATCTTCGCATCATTCTATGATGAAGATCCTGATGTTCCACCCCAAATTACAAATTTGTGGCTTGATTTGTATTTGAACTCGAATTCGAAATCGGAGATCTTTTTTGAGAAAGGTAAATTTCATGCGGTCACCGAAAATATGCTCGATAAATTTGCCTCTTGGTTAACCCAAAACATTTAGTCACAATTCTGCTATATATGCCATGATGAATACAGTATTAGATAAGCGGTAGAGATATCTGAATCTTTTCACAAAACTGCTCCATCTTACATTCTTGAATTTTTCGTTAGTTGCGCCAGATTATACTAGAATGACCGAAAACTTGCGAAATTGAAAGCAGGTGAAAACATTGATTCGGCTTAGAAAGTTCAAAATTTGAAAAGAGACACAAAAATAAAAAGATTAACGCAAATTTTTGGAATTGTTTTGATGAAGAAGATAACTGAATGGGTTGTGATGCGAGAGGACTGCAGCTTGAAATATAAAACCATTAGTCTAATTGTGAGTGAACCCCGCACCCTGTGAAAATGGAAAGGAAAGGTTACATGGCTCAAATAATGACTTAGACATGAGCTGAAGTAGTTATGGAATCTGCCATATCTATATTCATCAAATTCCTGACTTAGAGAATCCATGACTGATTTCCCAAAATTTAAGTTTTAAATGACTACTCTTGTATGTAGCTAAACTTGCAGATCTAAGTTCCTAAGTTGCAGTCATTATCGGTAAAATTGTATGACATCTTATCAAAATTTTGCATGAAATGGGATATCCGCCCATAGCTTAGTTTTTTCTAGAGCATAAAAGCACGTGTTTATTTGTTTATTAGGATTTAATTTCAGTTCTTACTTATAATGTTTGCAAATTAAGTAGATTGACTTGGTTTTGGCAAAAAATGATACAAGTGATTATAAATACAAGTGCGGTACAGCTCTTTTCAAAAATGAAGTAGTGTTCGGGCACGGTGTGGAGAAAATTGTTAACTGATATGCAAAGGGAAATATTGTCTTAGTGCCGATACTAACTACAAGATCGGAGAATGGGATCCAATGGTACAGTGCAAGAAAGCCCGGATGCGAAGATCCAGTCATGAATAACAGCAGATCTTCAGTCATCAGGGACAGGTGATCAGACTTGTAAAAAAAAGTTCTATAACAGAGCAAGAATCAAAGTTCCAAAAGTTAGCCAGAAATACAAATGCACGTACGCACATCCTAGTCAAGATCAAGGGAGTGATGAACTTCAGTAATGGTGAGAGAAAAAATTCACCTCACATTGGAGCAAAGAAAGCTCTGTATGAACAGAAAAGAAACTGGCTAATCACAATTCTACAGAATATTGAGGATTTAGAGACAAAGTAGCTTCAGTGACCATTTTGGTTCCACACGTAGAGTGGAGTCAAGTGTGCACCGGTTCACAATGTGCAGTCGTTTATGGTAATGCGCAGTGAGACCTTGCGTCGCAACAACCAGGAGCTGTAATAGAGTGACAACTTGTTACTTCGTTATTATGAAGTCGCAGCTTGTGAGCCCCACGTACAGAAACATCCAGTCCCTTCAGGAGCAAAACAGTCTCACGGATGACTCTGTCGCTTCGGTTAACGGCATTATGAATGTGAATTGCTTGACATTCAATCAGGATGCTTCATGTGCAGCATTAGGGCTCGACAATGGCTACAAAATTTTCTCTTGCAAGCCAGTTGTTCGTGAATGTTACCAGTCAAAACAGAAAGAGTCAATTGGGCTTGTCGAAATGCTTTACTGTACTTCATTGGTGGCAGTAGTGGGATTAGGCGATCAGCCAGGGTCACTGCCTCGAAAGCTAAAACTCATGAACACAAAAAGGTCTACTACTATTTGCGAGCTAATTTTTCCTTCCACAATACTTCTGGTGAAACTCGGCCATGAAAGAATGATAGTGTTGCTTGAGGAGCATATTTTCATCTACGACATAAAAACGCTCAACCTCCTACATACGATTGAGACGTCTCCGAATCTCAATCGTTTATGCGCCTTGTCGAATAACACTATCGGCACGGGAAATAGCCTCCTAGCATATCCATCACCCCCGAGGACAATCACCCATGAATCACTTCTTGTCAATGGAATCAATACAAATGGTGGCAATAATTCTGCATTGAACAATATCCAGTCCGTTAGCAACGCTCCTAATAGGGTTGGCGATGCCATAATTTTTGATCTCACCACTTTGCAACCATTAGCGGTTGTTGAAGCTCATAAGTCCGCTTTGTCCGCAATGTGTATATCTACTGATGGATCATTATTGGCGACTGCTTCAAATAAGGGCACTATTGTTCGGGTTTTCAACGTGAAGACAGGCTTGAAGTTATACCAGTTCAGAAGAGGCACCTATCCTACGAAAATTTACTCCCTCTCTTTCAGCGAGGACAACCTCTACGTGCTCGCAACAAGCTCTAGCGAAACTATTCATATCTTCAGGCTAGGGGAGGATGAGTTACTAGCAAACAAGCAGAAGCAGAAACGAGAGTCTTCCAAGAAAAAAACGGTGTCATCAGGCTATCTGACTATCAGAGAGGAAAGCGAGGAGCACACACGTGAGCATCTGGATAATTTGGATATGGATGACGAGGAAGAGGAAGACGATGACGAAGAGGACGGTGTAATAGAGGACGACGGGGATGATAGCGATGCGGATAGAGATGGCGATAGTGATGATGATGAAGAGCATGATGATCTTGGACATAATGTGGATAATCTCGGAAAGCAAAGAAAACTATCGCAGGGCTCTTTTAATTCTTTCAATAGTGTCACGTCAAATGTCAGTGGGAGCGAAGATCAGAAAGAGAAGACTGAGCCAATCATCGATCAGAACAGACTTTCGGTTGCTCGTATTATACGAAGGTCTTCACAAACTCTTGGGAGAAAGGCAGCTCAGAAGATGGGTGATTATTTGCCGTCTAGATTCTCATCCATTTTGGAACCAACGAGACATTTTGCCTCCCTCAAGATTCAGACCATTGGTAAAGATGTGAAATCTATCGCCGTCATCGAGAGTCATGCCGATGGAGTGAAAACTGATGGAAGCTTAAGCAAAAGTGACGACCAAGATAATTCCCATGCTTCAGTGGCGTCTTTAGGTTCTCAATGCTCGGAGTCATCAAATCTTATACGTATTAGTGTGGTGACATCTGAAGGTTTCTACTACGTATACGGTTTAGACCCAGAGAGAGGCGGTGATTGCATCTTGCTTCACCAAATTTCGCTCCTTGGAATATAGTGTTGTCAAGTCTTTTAAAAATGAAAAAAAATCTCGAGCCAAGAATTAATTTAGGCTTGAAGAAAAAAAGGGGCATACTGGGAATTGAACCCAGGGCCTCTCGCAAATTTGTTGACACAAAGTGTAAACCCAAAGCGAGAATCATACCACTAGACCACACGCCCATTTATTTTTCAAAAAACAAACCAAACTATAAAACCAAGCTTAATTCTGGTCTCGAATGGATCGCATTGACTCAATCAACACTGTAAATCATGGAACATCCAAACATCTGACAATGGCCATTATAGTCAGGGAGTCAAGCTCTTTACCATACCAATATATATCGTTGGTCCCCTACTATCCGAGGATACATTGTTCGAATTAATCCACCTATGAATAATGTGCATTCCGTCAAAGATCGGATTATACAAACCAGCTAACACCTGGTTCAGATTAAACTCAAGTAGACAATTTCAGCATCGACTATCATCTTGGGGAGAGGGAAATCATAAGCAAAGTAACTCTCAGGCAAAGTGTTAAGTTATGTTCGCTTTTATTGGTCTGATCAATAGTTATCAATATTCATGTTTGTTGTATATGAGACTCATGTCAGAATTCCGCCATCGAAGAGAGCAAAAGTATGATCGATGTTTGAAAAGAATCTAATCTAACAGAATTAGTTTCATAATTGAAGAAAAAGCCAAATTTGCAAAGCTTTGAAATGTGCATTTTCCAAGTTTTTTTTTCTCTAATTCCTTCAAGTTACATGAAGGCTTAGTACTATAAAATACACTTCACTGTATGAAATGATTAGCGATTTGGTTTCCAAAGATAACACGAAGTTGGAAGAACACATTTGAGCTTAAACGGATCATTCAATGTTCAGAGGTAGCGAATTACTGGATCGGACCTCGGAAACATCTGCAAATTAGCTTCTCTCAAAATTAGAAAGAGTGCTTCAAAAGTTGAAAGTCGATCTTGAAACTTCCAGGAGCTGAAACTCAATTAAACAAAAACCTAGCCTTCTATAAGTCTATAGAGTTTGTTGTAGCTAGGCATCCAAATAAGATTTCACTCTTCCCAAAACAACGGGCCACCAAAGCTTTATTCAATTAAGTAGTCGCAAACTACTGAACAATCTACCGCATATATACAAGACTATCACAGGTTAATTTGCATGCATTCATGAAAAAGAGGCAGAGGTCAAATTACTAGAAAAACATTCATAGCTTTATGAGCTTTGATGCTTTTCTCCGAGTAAGTCTAAAGCGTTAGAATTTCTAGATGGACACACGGAGACGAAATTTGCAGAAATCATTCATGCTTGGAAATGGCAACACTTTCCAGTGAGAAATTCATTCATCATTTCGACCCATAAATAGTCCGCTTCCACAAACTTATACCTTTATTCTTGACTCACGTAACACCTTAAATTTCAGCTGCATTGATAGTTATGTAGCATACGACCTCACATCCGAGTTACACTTTCCAGTTGCTCGTTACATTGATATAGGCTCAAAATATTTGGCATTGCACTTAAAATATTTATAATTAGGCTCTTTACCTGAGTAAATGCCCACGTGAAAAGGGATCTTTAATTGAATCTATTGAGGTACATATAATTGAGTATATTTTGCTATAACCTATTTATTTGTAATTTTTACTTTTAAACATGGGGCAAATAATATACCAGTAGTCCGAAACATATCCCTGCCCTGGTCACTGTCTTCCATTTATGATGGCTATTTATCTAGCCATCAGGTATCTTTGTGTAGGTAACTATCTATATGCAGACAGGTTTATCGCGTATCACATCTGGCCTGATGTTGATGTTTCGTGCACAAGAATGATTGGAGGGGAAAGCTTCGTTAATGAGGAACTTTCAGCTCTCCGAATTGCAATCTTCGTGGTGATAAAGCTCTATATTTCGAAGAGACTACCCAAGTCGCGAAATTTACTCGTCCTTCTAGTGCAACTAATTGACGGAAAACCCATAGTGGATGCACAATCCTTAGTGCTTATACCCACGTTAACCTCATTATGCCAAGTTATTGCCTACTCATACAAGAAGAATTATCCATTAGAGTCAAGTGAAAATTTAAATTCCTCAACCTCGAAGATTGTGAATGAAATTCTTTTCAATATAATCGATACTCTATGGAAGATAGAAACGGCGGATGATTTACACCATCTTGTTAGGAACACTTATGAGGCTATAGAGAGCACACATAAGGTCACAACTGCTGGGGAATGTATAGCATCCTTGCGATCGCCTCTAGGGCGTTATGTACAAAAGATTGCAGTTTCAGTGAAATTACTACATTTCAACGAGACAACTGTTCTCTTCAATTGCATACGTCAGTTCAGAGATCCCACTTTGGAACTTTATAAAAATTTGCAAAAGCTAGGATTTAACTCCTGTGAGTCACTTAAGATTGGAGATGAACGCGTTTCGAATCCGTTATTCCTGACCTGGACTAAATTAGCACGTTCTGATTTCAAGTCTCAAAAGAATTTGTTGACGGCTGACGACAACGCCTTGTTTCAGAAACTTAGGTCCTGTGCAGAATCAGTTCATTCGGTGTCTGCAGCGCCAATTTCTGCAATAAACTTACAATTCACCCATTCTGATTTTGAGTCTTTGGTCGATACTCAAATTTCACTTCTTGAAAGATTCGGAACGCCTACACCAGAATCTTTGCGCTCCGCATTCAAATCCATGGCATCTCTGTGTGTAAAATCTCGCATAGCTGATAGCATGGAGTACTCATCTACTTCATCTGTGCATTACTTGGATTATTTGGAAAATCTTAACTCTGGGGATTACCATGGAGCATTTAATTCGTTGCACCAATACTTTGACTACATGGTATCGAAGGGGTCAAAATATTTCTACCATTTTGCTCTTATATCTAAGGCATCGTTACATCAATTCTTTGGCGAGGATTCGAAGGCCTTAGATTCTATCGAAGAAGCGATATCTGTTGCTAGGGAGAATAAAGATAATGCTACTCTTACGTATGTTTTATCTTGGCTTTTTGACTTTATGAGGAAGAAACCGTCCCTCTGGGATAATCAGTCATTTCATCAAATTCGGAATCAACTGAGGTTACTTGACTTTCTTATCAAGAAGTCTCAATCTGTTTCACTCCTGTTAGCTGCAATAAGCTTCCGTTTTGAGACGGAGCTTCTCATGAACTGTAATGGATCGTTTCTTCAATATTATGAGAGCCTCTTCAAAGCCACATATATATCCATCCATGATAGCATTTCCAGCTTCATAGGCTTGTGTCACACCTGTTCAGCCTTGTGGCGTAATGTTGGCATTCGATACTTAAGCACCCTTTATACTGAACTCGGTGTATTCTACTCTAAAAATTATGGAACTACGCAGGACCATCTTGAGTTTGAGCTTTGCAATCATCGTGACTACCACACAATGGGCTTGCGGTCTATCTCCATCGAAGATTTAAATTCGCAATTGTCAATTAGTGGTACTAATCTTGCTCAATTCAGATTTATGCGCTATCAGATGCTCTTAGTTCAAGCTGAAATTGAGCTTCATAAAGGGCGTGTGAAAGTAGCGTCTGAAATATTATCTTCAATCCCTGATATGTGCGAGCTTGAGCCTGATTTCATCATTTATAAGCTCAGATTGACTGCAATGGTACTCATCGCTCAGGGAAATTCTTCAAGTGCCTTGCTTTTGTTGAATCCGCGAGACTTTGGCATGTCACTTCAGGGTTACTTAATGAGCCCCAACATCATACATGCAATTAAGCTAAACTTTCTAAAAGCGCATATTTTGGCCTCATCGGGTTCTCCTTATCAGGCGTTTTCTCTAGTGCTTCAACATTTAGAACTAGCGAAAATTAAAGGTTATAAGTCCTTGGTCGGTGAGGGCTTTTTGCTTCTTTTGCAGATCTTGAATGAGACCGGCAATCCACGTGATGCACATTCCATTGCCCTGGTCGCAATCCCTGCTGTGATTTGTGTGAAAGACTTGAATCTTACATCTTCAGTTCTTTTCGAGACGGCCAAATCATGCTGCGCTTTGTTAGAAATGGGATTGCAAAATATCAATGCTCGGAATACTTTTGAACAGTTGCTACATTTCTTGAGTTTAAGTATTTCAGGATTCAAAAGTATGCGCAATCTTTGCATGTTAAATGAATGCTTTAAGTTGGAAGATAGAGTCTCATCCATTCAGCTGCTCATTTCGGATATACGAAATACCAGAGCATTCGAAGAGTTCAAAAATCATTCAGCTAAGGGTTTAAATGTCATGACAAAGAGGCTTGATGCAGAATGCAGTCATGGCTATTTAAACAGAGCCTTGCTGAGTGACGTTGCCGACTGAAGATACAATTGAATACCTTGCCAATTGCGTAGATTAATACTCAATTGAATCAATTCAAGAAGATTTCTTTCCCTCAGAAGATCTCCCCAGTGCATCTCTCTCAGCTAGTATCAAGGCTGCGTTCTTTAATTGAACAACATTTGCGACCTGCTTAAAAAGCCAAATAGGGGCACTTATCCAGCCCAAGAAAGTTCCCATCCAGAAATATTCATGATAGTGCAAGTAAGATGCCATGTAAAATAATTCGTTGACTAAACAAACAACAAACAAAACCTTCCGGTTGGTGTAGTACAATTCCAAAAGTTTCGACTTTTTGCCCACATTTTTATGGGACGAAGAGCCCGATGAAAGCATGGCACACATGTGCATATAATGTGATGATAAATCCAAGGAAACCAAGAGTTGGTAAAACATACAATACTGTGGGTAGACCACGCAGAGGTAGCAAATCAAAGATGATGTAGCACATCTATCCGTGACCATATCTAGGGCAGCCCCAAAAGATGTACCCTGATCAAATTTTCTGGCAGCATAGCCGTCAAATGCATCAAGGAATCCAGAAATTCCGTATAGTATCAGTGTCCATACGGGGTGACTTTTCATGGTTAAAAAAGACATGATAGCAGTCATGACACGCACGTATCCAATTAAATTTGGTATGAAGAAGAATACATCCTTAACGGAAGTCGGCTTTCCCATCTTGGATCGGATCTTGAAAGCTTGATCTATGGCTGAATATCGAGTTGGGTGCCTGTGAGCTGACTTTCTGACGCACGTCTCGCAATAGTGGTGATTTTTTTTCGGAAAGCTACATGCCTGCGATTAGAATTGGTAAAAGCGCGCACTTCTTATGTAAGCTGACACCGCTCTCGATTTCAGTCCCACATTCTGCTTACTTTGATTTAGATTTTTGCTGCCTCTTCACCACCAAGTATCCTTCTTAGCTCACTGGAATCCAAATTCATATATCTCTCCATCAATTCAACAATTATCGGGGCAGAAAATTACCCCACAATTAATTCGAAGATATCACCAAACCCCTAGATGAGTAGCACTCTCGACCTTGAAGAAGACCTTTCTTTCAACGGAACTATGTAAAATCATATCCTCTACTAAAATTTTAATCTATCCAAAACCTTTAAGCAGATGTACACTTATCTCAGCTTGAATAATGTATAACATCAGCTATATGCGAAAGAATTTATAAAGCATAATTCTTTCCATCTTGAAGATTACGAATCGCAAGTGATATTCAAGCTCGAATCATCGAAGAAACTTAATATTTATACATGAGGCTCCTCACGGAATGGGAGATTTGGCAACTCGATGACTTCGGTACCGCCGGAAAGCAGATCCACGCGATCTGTGAGAGTCCATTACCCCTAGATTGTAAAAAAATTCAATAAATTCGTCATAAGCCAAGTCCTGAGTAGAGGTTTCAGGTTTCAAACCTTGACAGAAGGCGATGTGTATTGTGTGGAGTCAAACTTTACAAATGGTTCTGGTTTAACAATCCCCCAACCCAGACTAACCGGAAAGGGACAATTCACTCAGATGGAATACCATTTTAGACGAAGATGATGTTCAGTATGATTTTAATTATGAAAGTTTCGCTTCAAGGTGATTGATCAATTTTTTTAGATTGTATTTGCCTTCAAGAAGTCCACATATCTTGAACTATCGCCCAATTCCAGAAAACTTGAGAGCATCTACTTTTCCAACATCAAATGCGAAGGGGGCCTGTTTGTTGCAAAATTGCAACTCCCAAGAAAAAAGCAGGGCATTTGATTGATTGATCGAATGTATCTCAAGTGGAAGTTCTCATGTCTTGGCTTTCGATAGGCTGTATCTATACTTGGGACACAGGCACCAGAAACTGGTTGACAGCAGTCCACATTATACCACCTCTCCAGAGAAAGATAAATGTCATCGACGCAGGCCGAAAAGTTTTGATATGCTTATCATGTATATCAGGTATTCTTTTTTGGTCAAATCGTGGCTATGCCACAATTCACAATGATCACAGTGTGAACTCAGATGCCAATGTAGATTGTAAAAATTCGAAACTGGAAGGTTCGAAAGGATTTTGTGCATTGAACAACTGCATCATTTACATTGACAAAAACAGAATTTTATTCTGCCCTTTCTTCGGTGGATAATCAATAGCGAAAGTAAGTGTATCGCTTCAACAACATTTAACAGATGGTTGCAAAGACATGACATTGAATTCAGCGAAACGCCTTCGTTCCTGAAAATCATGAGATGTTACAAGTCATGTACTGTATTTACAGACAAGGACTTGGCTCTTATAGGCCATTTGGATGAACATCACGAATACTTTCAGTTAGAAGTGGTTCTCTAGCTTCAAGATGTTGTGGTAGGAGAGGGTAATGCATTTTGAAAACTAGAGATAAATGATAAATAATAGTAGATATAATAACAAATCTAATTTCAATAAATGTTTTATACAGAAATATTTCCTACACGATATAAATATAGTCTATATATCCATCATATAATCAATAAATATAAGCATATAATAAAACTCATACATAAATCCCATAAAGATCTATATCACTAAATATAAGTCAAGAGCAAGCAATTCATTTGGGAGCTATATTAGCAGAACAAGGGCTGCTTAGGATTGGGGGACTTGAAAGCGAAAGATAGCCCCAAAATTTTACACGAATGTCGGAGTTCTAGGGTCTTAAGTCTGATGAAAGTTTTGGGGCCTCTGGAGAAAGGTAAATGGTTAGCTATCACTGCTGTAGATTGGCACTCATGTGACTTGTTCGTTTCAGACTAGTTTGAATTCATACTCAGAAGCGACATCAGGAAACACCAGTTGGATTAAGCATGTGAAGTTTGTGATTTTGTCTCAATTGTACACATTGATGACAAGAAAGAGTGTAGCATTTAAATATTTTTTACCCATATTTTCCTACTGTTATTGCAGCTTTGGTGAGAGGGTGAATTTTGAATTTCATAAAAGAAAAACAACATTTCTTCTGCTTTTAGCCAGAATTCAAAGTATTCACAATTATAAAAACCTTGGAACATAGCTTATCACGTGATGTTCCGGGTAAGTGCGAAGCTAACACGAATAATCTCAACTACAGGACGGCAAGTACGTTTACCTCGCATATTTGAATACATACCTGAGATTCACCAGGTTATTTATTTAGCTATTTTTCTACTTGCAACAGTGAAGGGCTGAATTACTTTTTGAGAGAGTCACGATAATGAGTAGCCCAAAGCGAGCCAGTTTAGGAGACAAAGAAGGACTACTCGCCCCGACTTCTTCACACACGCACGGTGTGAATACCAGAAAGAGAAGATCGTCTTCCTTAATTCAACACCTCGAACCGGACACATTGGATACAAAAATTGATCAATCATTAAATCCGAACTTGAATGCCGATTGGGTAAATTACAAGGGGGCCTGGGTCATACATATAGTACTTATAATTTTTTTGAAGTTATTTTTTGACTTCATAACGACTCTTGATAACGACTGGAGATGGACGATGACAATTGTCACTTACAACATTGGCTCTTACATAATGTTTCATCAAGTTAAAGGGGTTCCATTTGAGTTCAATTCTGGCGCGTACGACAACTTGACCATGTGGGAACAAATAGACAATGGCGATCAGTACACACCTACTAAGAAATTTTTGATGATAGTTCCGATTGCTTTGTTTTTAGTGAGTACGCACTACACTTACTATAACTTTTATCTATTTACAATAAGTGGCCTCAGTTGTTTATGTGTTGTCATTCCCAAACTCGCCATCTCGCATAGATTGAGGGTCACGCTATATTAGTTAATCGGTTTTCTAAATTTGTTAAGGACCAATGTTTAAAATTCAAAAAAAAACATAAAAAGTTGCTTTAAGATCGCTCGTGAATAGCTAATTAAACCGAAGAATCTCAAGAAGTCTCGTAGGCCTATACGCAGCCCAACTCTCGCACGTGTTTGACTGCTAGTCAATTTCTAGAAGGTTGACTCTGAAACGCGAAAAGAGTCATTGCACAGGGATTGGATTATAAATATTAAGTAATTCTCCACCCTCAGCAAGTCATATCCTTTTTGATATACACACATAGAATCGAAATGCAATACGCTTTACCCGAATCACACAAACAATTAGTCGAAGGTTCTTTAGCTAACACTGATCCTGATGTTGATGCCATCATCAAAGCTGAAGTCGACAGACAAAGACACTCTATTGTCTTGATTGCTAGTGAAAATTTTACAACGAAGGCGGTGTTTGATGCTTTGGGAACCCCAATGTGCAACAAGTACTCGGAAGGTTATCCAGGTGCCAGATACTACGGAGGTAATGAGCAAATTGACAAGATGGAAACTTTGTGCCAAGACAGAGCATTGAAGACTTTTAATGTTTTACCAGACAAATGGGGGGTTAATGTTCAAACGTTATCTGGTTCCCCCGCCAATTTACAGGTATACCAAGCCATAATGAAGCCTCACGAAAGATTGATGGGTTTGGACTTGCCTCACGGTGGCCATTTGTCTCATGGTTATCAAACCGATACCAGAAAGATTTCCGCAGTTTCTACCTACTTTGAAACTATGCCTTACAGAGTTGACTTAGAAACTGGCTTGATTGACTACGAAATGTTGGAGAAAACTGCAGTTTTGTATAGACCTAAGGTTCTCGTTGCCGGTACATCAGCTTATTGTCGTTTGATTGATTACAAGAAAATGCGTGAGATTGCCGACAAGGTTGGTGCATACTTGGTTGTTGACATGGCACACATTTCCGGCTTAGTTGCTGCAGGTGTTATCCCGTCTCCATTCGAATATGCTGACATCGTCACCACGACTACACACAAATCGTTGAGAGGCCCAAGAGGAGCTATGATATTCTTCAGAAGAGGTGTTAGATCCATCAACCCCAAGACTGGACAAGAGGTTTTGTACGATTTAGAAAACCCTATCAACTTTTCTGTTTTTCCTGGACACCAAGGTGGACCACACAATCACACAATTGCTGCTTTAGCAACTGCATTAAAGCAAGCAGCTACACCTGAATTCAAACAGTACCAGGAGCAGGTCTTGAAGAACGCGAAGACATTAGAAAAGGAGTTCAAGTCAAAGGGCTATCAACTCGTGTCTCATGGCACTGATTCACATATGGTTTTGGTGTCTTTGAAAGACAAGCAAATTGACGGTGCGCGCGTGGAAACCATTTGTGAACGTGTCAATATTGCCTTAAACAAGAATTCGATTCCAGGTGACAAATCTGCTTTAGTCCCAGGAGGTGTGAGAATTGGTGCTCCTGCTATGACTACAAGAGGTTTAGGAGAAGACGACTTCAAGAGAATAGTTGATTACATTGACTTTGCCGTTAATTATGCTAAGGTAATCCAAGAACGCTTACCTAAGGATGCAAATAAATTGAAGGATTTCAAAAACAAGGTTTTGAATGGAGCTGATGAGAAGTTAGACTCCGTGAAGGAAGAAATTGCGGCATGGGCCGGAGAATTTCCTTTAGCTGTTTAAGTATTGAAACTTTCCAATAAATTAGTATTTTTTTTGAGTTACAAATGCCTCAACACTCTGTCTACCTTCTATTAACGTATATAAGAAATTGGCAACCAGAGTATGGGCTTTACGAAATTTTGGAGGCTCTGGCAGCTCTCATGTAATCATTACTTAAAAAATCGTTTAATGTATACGGAAATTAAAATTTGAATGAAATTCGGTATTTGGAATGTAACTTTCATCGGTAATGTGGATACCTCAATATTAGACCCTTCCGATCATGCACTAGTTGCCCTTCTGGTGAGCCTGATTTTCTGCATGCATGCACACCGCGGGGAGTCTCTTGCTTTACGGTAATAAAAACGAGGCACGAAGTCCGAAACTTGAATTTATCGTAACAAAATTATGGATGAGGAGCTTGAGAACGCCATCAAAGCAATTGAGAATGACTTCAGCGTGGACCGCAATTTCCTAGTCAAGGCCAAAAACCACTTCCTTACCTCAATGGATGCTGGACTAACGAATGAAGACGCAGCTAGAGTTTACATGCCTATGCTACCCAGCTTTGTCACCAGTCTACCCACAGGCAAAGAAATTGGTTTATTTTTAGCTGCTGATTTGGGAGGCTCAAACTTCAGAGTCTGCTCCATTGATTTGCATGGTGATCATTCTTTTGATTCTAAACAATCGAAATACCCAGTTCCCCAAAGATTAATGAAAAACTCCACTTCTGACGCCCTATTTTCATTCCTTGCTAGTAAGATACAAGACTTTTTGAATACCCATCATCAAAGAATCGAAAATTCAACTATTTTGAAAATGGGGTTTACGTTCTCGTTCCCAGTTGAACAAATAGCGATCGACCGTGGTAAGCTAATTCGATGGACTAAAGGTTACAACCTACCTGATTGCGTCGGGAGAGATGTGGTGGAATTCTTCCAGAAGCACATTGATATGTTAAATTTGCCGATTATTCTAGTTGCATTGACGAACGATACTGTGGGAACTTTGTTGGCGCGGTCATACACCAACAATTCCGAGATCACTAATTCAAGAACTGTTATAGGTGCCATCTTTGGTACTGGGACAAATGGTGCTTACTACGAAAAATTGTCTAACATACCCAAATTGGCAGGTACTACATTACCAGACGGAGCACAAGGTATGGTAATTAACATGGAGTGGGGGCTGTTTGACAACTCTCTAGATATTCTACCGGCTACAAAGTATGACAACTTTGTAGACAAGGTAACGCCAAACCGGGGATACCATTTGTTTGAGAAAAGAATCAGCGGAATGTTCTTGGGGGAGATATTGAGAGCAGTTATAGTGGATCTTCACGAAAGGAAATTGATTTTGAAAGGTATAGCAAAGGCCAAAACTCTCCCTTCAACTCACTTACTTAATCAACGTTTTCTAATTTTGACCCAGCAGATGGCTCGATTCGAAGTTGATAACTCAGAAAACCTCGATGAGATTCAAAAAGTTTGGGAAAACGACTGGCATTTGACAACGACAATCGGAGAAAGAGAGGCAATTCAAAGATTGACAAAAGCTATTTCGAAAAGGGCAGCATATCTTAGTGCAATTCCTCTCTCAGCAATAGTGACTCGTGTTAAAGATGAATATCGTCAAGATGACAAAGACTTTGAGGTAGGTTGCGTTGGATCCATCATTGAATTTTATCCTGGCTTTAAGGAACATATACTCGAGGCATTCAATATGATTGGCCCTTTGAGAGGGTGCAATAAAACCATCTTTTTAAAGCTTGAAACAGATGGCAGCGAAGTCGGAGCTGCTTTATGCGCCAGCACTGCATGAACCATTTAAGTGTGAAGTTCTGTCTGATATTAATATTATTCTAACCTCAACTCAATTGATGTCTCAGGCCTTATCGTACAGCTTAGTCTACCTCTCGTAACTTCCTATCTCATACAATAGGTCTTATTATCAATGAGCTTATATGCTACACGAAATATTATTTTCGAAAGGTTCAGAGACATCCTACACAAGAAAACATTGCAAAGGAAGAAATCTTTGCTTTAGAGCATAATAACTCCCTACAAATCTTTCGCTTTATTGTTTTTTTCTTTGTTTCATATTTCAACGCTAAACTGACAGTTAAACACTATACTGATTACCATAATACACTACACTACCGTAGCCTATTGCTACTTACACCATTACACTATATATATAGTGCAATACAGACCAATTTCGAAGCAAAGAAGAAACTAGATTCATCGCATGTATCTCTTACTCTAAAAAATCTTTCCGCTCATTGTACAAATACTACATGAGTTGCTTTGAACATAAAATTACGTGCATGAATATCATTAAGTGAAATTCGTCTTATAGTTTCTTAGATCCCCTTGTCAATAATTCTTTTAGTATCTATAAAAATTGTATAGTATTCCTGTCAGTTTTATTTTGTGTTATAGATTGTATAAGATATGATCCTAATCGTAATTGTTTTTATGTGATATTAAATGCTTACGAATTTTTATGATAATTTTAATTACAAGTGAAAATATTATCATATGATATTTGCAGCTTAACAAATAATTTTTTCAAAAGATTCAAACCACATTTAACGAATAAAATAACAGAGTTCTTGATTGCGCATAAAGGAACTTAAAACTGAATCTGGGCTTAAACTTCTCTCTCTATAAGACTCACAACTCTGTGAATATCTTCCTTAAAACGAAATGGAAACCATAAAAAGGACTTCGAATAGAACCCCATGCATCGCGTACTTGGACTCATCCGAACAAAATTATTTATTCAAATTAAATTTCAAATCGCATTAAAAATGTGATTGAGCTTTGATACCATTCTCTCAAGTGCGAGCTTTACTACAATGGCCTATTGCAAAACAATTTCGATCCTAAGTATTATCATTTGGAGTGCCGTATTAATATACTCATCATGACAAATATAAACTATTAAACCTCAATCTATTGGTCTCCTTCAATAGGAATATTTTCTACCATGAAACCTCGATTTCTATGACCTTATTGGAGAAGCCACTCGTAGTCTTGATCAGTATTACTAAAATTTGAGCATCTGAATAAATCTTCTCTACATCGAATAATCTAGTTTTAAAGAGATCCAGAATGTCGGAATTGAAATTATTCTTCAACCTGACACCGACCTAATATTGAATTTAGAGAGTGAAAAGTTGAATTACTTGAAATAACTCCTATTGAGATCTAAAGCGGATCCTTAACTCAAATAGGTTCTTTTGTAACAGCAAATTCTGTGTGAATCTAAACTCTCAAATGTGGTCATTGCAAAGCGTAATTGTCTGCTGAAGTTTAATTAATATCTAATGCTTCTCAGAAAAGTTCGCATGTCGATCTCACCAAGTATACTATTTATCATATATAGAAAATGTGTAGTTCTATATTTTCATATAATTGGAATCACACTTGCTGCATGGTAGTCCTAAATTTATTTTTCTTTGAATTCTTCATTTAGCACAGATAGTCCTATATTGTTTACCTTTTTTTGTTGTTGTTCTAATTAAGTGTCTATCCTAGACATAGCATAATTGCTATGAATCTCGGTGTTGAAATCCGGAATAACCAATAAAGGGTTGATGGTATGTGGTACCGTGGCCAGGTTAGTTACAGTTTTTTTTAAATAAGTAAATTTCGAATAATAATTTTAAACGAACACTTGGAGTATCTAACTTCAACCGATTATTTAATTTACGATATGGAATCCTAATGATATTTTTAATCATAAATTGTCGGGAAATTAAGATATTGTTGCTATTGTAGTATAATTATTAGATATAACTTCCCTGTAAACCGGTAAATAAAGTTTTCGCGTTCTTGTGTTGTGAATTCTTTTATTCAATGGGAGAGTATTTAAATATTTATAATTACTACATCGGTTGTTTATGGAGTAATTATTAATTAGTATGTTTATATTTCAATTGATGCGATTCCGGGTGTTTATCTCGTGAATGCTTATTAATTATTGACTATAGGGCAAGCTTTATCATTATAGAGAGGGCTTTGAATCAATGTGTTTTGAAACGACAAGTGTTTTTATTTGTATTTTTGAATTTACTTTCTGAAGCAATGTGTTTTGAGACGTAAGTCTTTTTATTTGCACTTTCGAATTTACTTTGGTGTGTTTAAATTCAAAAGTAGTTTTGAATTGATAGAAATAGCGAAAACCTTGAAGTCTTTTTTTGAGAGTTGTTATAGAGAAGATAGCTGGTAACTTTGCAACCAATTTCCATGCTTTTAACAAGTTTCGTCTATTATTCAGAACAAGAAAAGCGAAGGATAACAAGTACCGTTTTTTTTTGTTTTTTTAGAAAAAGCGAATGTTGTTTTTTATTATTATTGGATGTTTATTCTCGATACATAATTTGATTTCGAACACCACCTTTATTCTCGGTCAGATAAGTTCATTTTTCATTGTTCTTCTACTAGTTTGAAGTTAAGATTGAAACCGCATTTACCTGATTTTGCTCCGCTATTTTCCAACTGCGTTTGTTTGACGGTCCAATTGAAATTATCTAAATTCTCATTTGCGTATCGGAGCACATCGATATTGAATGTGCGGTCCTTGTAAGTTGGAATTGCTACACTGTATTCCGAGTTTCCGACGCTAATGAAGTTTGTGTCAAATACGAATAAGTATTCTTTGTTTTCGCGGAAAGTAAACTTGCTAGCGTTGGCAATCTTGCAGAAATATTTGCGGCGATCTTGTGGCTGCTTCGGAATATCAAGAGTGTGGTCAAGATTCTCCTCGGAATTATTAAGAAAACTTCCTAAATCAATTGGCCCGGACGCAATCTTTGTGAAACTGTTCAAGGCAAGCCCATACAAGTATGGTTCATCGCAGTAAATGTCCTGGGTAATTGTTGGATTTATAAACCAAGAGAAAAACCGAATTCCAGTTGATAGTAATGTTGTTGGTATATAGTCACGCACGGGTGTGGGGCAATCATTTCCAAAAATGAGCTCAGTGCCTTTGATGTCAAATTTGGGGATAAAGTTGACAAGAAGTCTTAAATTTGGATGATCATTGACAGAAACAGGTTTTGCGTCTTGTACTTGATTACCATTGAGGTACAACTCGTCGCCCACATTTTTCACACTGTTTGCCCCATGTTGCCGGCATCCATCGAAGTCCTTGATGTACACGGAAATGGCAAATTCGCCAATCTCAGATTTGACATACACAGGAATACCGGTGTTCACCGGTAATATTTGGTCATTCCCATCTTTTCCTAACGTAGTAACCAATAATCTTTTAACTCTTGACATGTTATTGTTCAGATTTGCTTAGCATTGCTATACTATGAGCCCCTTTCAAACACCCCGTTAATTGCTCCTATGCAACCTGCAGTCATCAATCTAGACACGCCGGATTCGCAGCAAGAGTTACGGAGCTAACAGCGCAACTCCGACAACTACTACCGCCCCAGTCTGGCCCATTTCGTCTCTGGTTCGGTAGAACTGAATCTCAAAGATTTGTGAAAGACGTCAATGCTGAGAGTATCCTATCATCATAGTAAGTTTCTCGAATTGCATGTGAGGGTCCAATCCGGGGACGGGTTAGGATTACATACTGCAGCGAGTGTCTACAACCCGCGCCCCCCGCGAGTTCTCGTGACTTTATATAGTGGCGGATCCCCTCGCCACTCGCTCGAAACTTTTTATCTTCAAATTCAAAAATGTCAAACTCTTTAGAAGCATTGAAAGCAACTGGTACTACTATTGTCACCGACACTGGTGAATTTGAGTCCATTGCCAAATACACCCCTCAAGATGCTACCACTAACCCATCTTTGATTTTGGCTGCCACCAAGAAGCCAGAATACTCCAAGTTGATCGACATTGCCATCAAGTATGCTGATGACAAAGGCTCAAACGCTAAGGAGAAGGCTTCAATTGCCATGGATAGATTGTTGATTGAGTTTGGTAAAGAAATCTTGGCTATTGTACCTGGCAGAGTCTCTACCGAACTTGATGCCAGATTATCTTTCGACAAAGATGCTACAGTCAAGAAGGCAATTGAGTTCATTGAATTGTACAAGTCCATTGGTATCTCCAAGGACAGAGTGTTGATCAAGATTGCCTCTACTTGGGAGGGTATTCAAGCTGCTCAGGAATTGGAGTCTAAGCATGGAATCCACTGCAACTTGACTTTGTTGTTCTCGTTCGCCCAAGCTGTTGCTTGTGCCGAAGCAAAGGTTACGTTAATCTCTCCATTTGTTGGCAGAATTTTGGACTGGTACAAGGCCTCCACGGGTAAAGAGTATGACTCCGAGTCCGACCCTGGTGTGGTTTCTGTGAGAGAAATTTTCAACTACTACAAAAAGCACTCTTACAAAACCATTGTCATGGGTGCATCTTTCAGAAACACTGGCGAAATCAAAGCCTTGGCAGGTTGCGACTACTTGACCATCGCTCCAAAGTTATTGGAAGAGTTGATGAACTCCTCTGATGAAGTTCTTAAAGTGTTGGATGCCACCAAGGCCAGTTCTGTTGCCGGCGAAAAGGTGTCCTTCATTAATGATGAAGCAAAGTTCAGATTTGCATTGAACGAAGATGCCATGGCTACTGAAAAATTGTCCCAAGGTATAAGATCTTTTGCAAAGGATACTAACACTTTATTGGAAGAGTTGGAATCCAGATTTTAGCTTAAGGAGTAGAATTATTTTTACTTAGGATATTAACTCAAATTTGTTCACCTGCGTATAATACCACGATGTCTTCTAGCGCGCTTCCAAAATAATAGCTTACTTAAGTAACACTACCTCAATGAGACCTACGACCCACATTCCCAACGCTTTAGAAAAACCATATCCCATAGAGTTCAACTCTCATGTTATTTCAGGTTATGGCAGAGGCTCAGCTGAGCTTGGAATTCCTACGGCAAACGTTCCCATTAATGAAGCGATAAATTCCCTTGAGACGGGTATCTATTTCGGCGTTTGTAAGTTAAGTGCTAGTCACAAAAAAAATGCTGAAATTCAAGCAAATTCATCTTCACACGGCAGAAATATTCAATTCAACTATGGCCAGTATTTGGAAGGAAAGGACGTAGAATTTCAGCCAATGGTGATGTCCGTTGGATGGAACCCATATTACAATAATACTGAAAAAGCTGCGGAAGTTCACATAATTCATGAATTTAAGGATAATTTCTACGGGGCCGAAATCAAAATCATCATATTAGGATATGTAAGACCTGAATTGAATTACACGACAAAGGGTATGTTACAATCGCAAATGAGAACTTTCAAAAAAATAAAGTACTAACCAAACTGATGACTTGATTAAAGATATCAATGAAGACATACAAATTGCGAAGCGCGCACTTGAACTTGAGCAATTCAAGATTTACCTTGAAGCTGACTAGTGCCGCAACCTTTCGACAGTCATGATTTTTTATATGCAGTACACAAAATATTATACTGGAATCTTTGACGCTATTTGATGCTACTTTTGATAATATGAACAATACAATATGTGATATTAGCGGCACAAATTCCTCCGCAATTTGCGAATATATTCGAGCGAATTGTGATAATAATTACTACTTTATAGCAGCCTCATTTTTTTGCTCCCATTCAAGTCTGCCACTTACACTTGCATTATACTCAGTAGCAGTATTGGTGATTATCATAATTTTGATCTCCCTCTTGAGTGTTATTCTGTCCAATTATTTATTGTACTCGGTAACTAATTTTACTGATCTTCTAGGTGTTAGTCATGATTGTTTGAGTTACGTTGTAATACCTGCACTAAACTGCATTCCAGACATTTTAAATTATCATTACAGTATGGACAGCAATTCAATCGATCTCATTATGGGACAGGTCATTGGAGCGAATTTAATCACTTTTTCGGTGATCGTGGGAACAATAGCTTGCCTAGCGCCCTTTGCAGTAACAAACAAGATGGAGCTCTTGCGGGAATACAGCTATATATCAGCTTTGGTAATTATTATGACATACGTCGTTTCCGATAGCAGAATAACCGTCTCGGAATGCATATGTTTGATAGCAATGTATTTTGTTTATGTCTTAACACTGCTACTCTACTCTACAATTGACTCTTGCAAAAAGGATATGAATTCACCTGACAATCAGGTGGTGCAGGCCGCCGAAACATCAAGTTTGGTGACTTCCAGTGATGATCAAGATACTACTTCGAACGAAAGAACAATAAAGCTGACAACCTTGATGAGTTGCATTCCCGAACTTTTGGATTTGATCCTCATCTTTGTGATACCTGTTTCGAAAAAGACTTTGCAGAAAATGAAACATTCCCCAGATTCTGTCAGGTCTCAAATAATAGCGTCTCACGCTTTCCATGTTTGGATTTCTTTTTTTTGTGTTCTTTTGTTAAATTTTACTGTCTTCATGACGAACTTCTGGATTATGATTCTTGTTGTTGCTGTAATATCCAGCTTGAAATACATACCTGGCTTCCTAAACCATGAAATATGCAGTATCCTTGTTGATGTTGCTAGCATCACCAACGCAATGATCATAGTCACGAAGTTGACCAAGTTTCTAATACAACTTTTGAAGAATTTGGGTAACATTTGGGAAGTTTCTCAGTATGTAATGGGATTGCTCGTCTTCTCGTTATTGAACTCAATGAATGACATCATAATGAACGTGTCGCTCGCGGTGAATTTTAATCCAAGCCATGGCATCAAGTCATGTTTGGGATCTTGTTGTCTTTTGATCCTGATAGGCCTTGGCTTCAATGGATTTTGGCTCATGATGAGCAGAGGACTTCAAAGCGGAAACATTTGGAACCAATTCTTGCCTATAACATTAGACTGGGAGCTTTATGTGAGTTTAGCATCCCTCAATTTTATTACTCTTTTCACATTGTGTTACATCCTGTTCAACAATTGGGTGATAGATAGAAAGCTTGGTTGCTTTCTAATATCTTTCTGGGTATTAACTATTATAACTTGTGTTTTATATTCCTGGAACTTTATTTACTTTCTGCTTAATACTGTTAATTTATGAATCAAATTGTGAAAACTTTTGTAGCTCTAAATCGGTGCAATATCTTTTTGCACCTGCCAAAAACTCTTTGCAGCTTTTTAACTCGAGTAAACGAGCAGCCCTTAAAGATTCCTCCCTTAAATAGTATGAAAAAAAATCCTGTAAAGCAGCTTTCGAAATCGGAAGTGAAAGAATTTTCTTGAAAAATGAGGTCGAGTTTGTCGTAGAAATAATTTCTCGCACAAGTGAGCATACCCTTGCCTCATCACGACCATTTATAAGAAATTCAACATCAATAAGCTTATTAAAGATACCGTTTGGGATCGTAGAATTATGGGAAATATACCTGGCGATCATGTCTCGAGCAAGTGTAGCATGCCCCAGAATAATCTCGAGGTCGGCTAAGCGAAGAAACAAAAAAATTTGACTGTTTCCCGTTGAGGTAGAAATAAGTCTGCGTAGAACATTTCGAGCAAGACCATAATTATTGAAAAGAATGATGAAGTCCACATATTTATTCGCAAGTCGAATGTCATTCGAATTAGTAATTAGGCATCGCTCATATAACTGAGTCACGTAACCAAAAGGATACATCTGCTCTGCAAAGTTCAAATATGAGTTCCAAGTTTCTAATTGCGCCAAAGTCAAGCTTTCTTGATCAAACAAAGAACACTTATTACCTAGTTCTTGTTCGAATGTGAACAATTGCAAGCTGTTAAACTGATTCGCAACGTAGGCATCTTGAGCAAGGGACTGTAAAAAGGCTAAAATAGACTGCCTTTTATTTTGATTTTTAATCTTCAACCCCGTCACTACCGATTCACCAGCAAAATTGCACAACGACTCTATAGAGGTTTTAGTATCAGTCACTAAGTCCATTATTCCTTTAAACGAAGCAGCGTAACTGTAAAGGGGTATGTCCATCATGAGACGATGGAGCAAAACTGATTTCTCGTGAAATTTGTTTTCTTCTGTTGAATATGTTTTCAAGAAAGATAGATATAGCGAGTAGAAGTCAAAGCTGTGAAAATGGTTCCCAATTTTCATTCTGGCGTTCTCAAATAACTCTAATAAGGACTGAATATTATCTGTAATGGTTTCGAGTTTAAATCGTAGGTATGCCACCCAAAGATTCAAGTCATACTCAACATGAGATAGTCCTTCCAAAAAGATGGCATCAGAGATCACATAATTCCCCAATTTCATCTCCCAACGTGCATATGATATCCAATAGTTGACAGCTAAAGGAAACTTTTTGAGAAATGCTCTGTATGATTTACGGAGCAATTTCAACTCTGCAGTGCTCAGCGTTTTGTCAACACATTTATCCTGATTTTCAGCAGCGTGTATTAAACTTTGCCAAAGAGAAAATTTTTCTGGTTCTTCTAGTAGCTTCAAGGATATTTCTTTCCATTCTCTCGAAGTCATCTTGGTTTAAATGTATTACTATTTTGAAGATCAATAAAAGGCGCGCCGGCGCATGTGTAGGCACTTCTTAATTGAATTAGACCGAATGTCGCAAGGTAAGGTTTAAGCATTAGATTAGCAAATTATCGAGCTTTATGATCACGAACGATACAAATGAGACGCAGAAGCTTGATTCGTAGAGAATATCAAAGTCTCAGCAATGACCGTATTCTGCTTTCTTGATAAAGCGAACAAAATTACCTCTGCAACGTCATCTGCGACCAATGGTTCCGTGCCAGCGTACACCACTTTGGCTTTTTCCAAATCACCTCTGAATCTGATATTCGAAAACTCTGTCTCAACGTTTCCTGGATCAATCTCAATAACCCAGATATTTGTGTTGATTAATTCCTTCCTTAAAGAGTGCGAGAATGATTTCACCGCAGCCTTAGTAGGACAATAGATTCCACCACCAGGGTATGGGTCACGTCCGGCAATTGAGCCCAAATTGACAATATCACCTGAATTTTTTGCCTTGAATATAGGCAAAACTGCCTGAGTCATAGTAATGAGCGCCAAAACATTGGTATCAAACATCTCTCTCACATCAGTATCTGCAATAGAACCGATTTCCTCCCTGCCGAGGGCCTTTCCAGCATTATTCACGAGAACATCAATGTCTGTGAACTCATCAGGAAGCAGAGACACAAAAGAACGAATTTTTTCAACCTTTGATACATCCAATTGAGCGCAGTGAATTTCGACTTGGGGGAATTTAGACTTCAAATCTCTCAGCAAGGATTGAAGTTTGTCGAGTCTCCTGGCAGTTGCGATAATCTTTATGTTACCCTTCGTAGCGTCTACCAATTGTCTAACAGTTGCTTCTCCAATCCCAGAGGAGGCGCCAGTAACAAGAATTATTTTGCCTTTTATTCTCTCACCTAAATTTGTAAAAAGGGACATATTTACCGGTGAAAGTTCGAAATCAACTTGCATTTCGCATTTCGACTGCGCACGTGCCGCTTAAAAAATTTACTATAAGATTACATTCACATGTATTACTATAGATGTGCAAGAATGAGGGAACAAGTAAAATCCAAATGAGCACTTCTAGTAGAAAGTGGTTGGAGTGTTGAATTCATACAAGTTCTTGGACTTTGGAATTCTGTGTGGCAATGGGAACTTCAAGTCCTTGGTCATGAATTGTCTGACGTATTGTCTTTTGACATCGTCTTCATTTTCCAATTCAACAACCTTCAAGATGTGGATGTTTCTAAATCTAGCTCTGTGTCTAGCAGCCAAATCTTGGTACATTGTGGCGACAGCATTGACTCTAGAGACGTCTCTGTATTCCTTGTACATGTTGTGAATACCAGATCTAGATTCGTATCTGATCCAGATACCGAAGTTCTTGACCTTAGCTGGGTTTTCCTCAGAGATAATGTCGACGGAGACAATCTCACCAGAAGCCTTCTTAGCCTTGTACAACTTTTGCAAGAAGTACCAGTAACGAGACTTAGCGACAACAACGTTAGGAGCGAAAATTCTCATTCTGAACAACTTTGGTTCTGGAACTGTCTCGGTTGGGAGACGACGTCCAATAATTTGATACTCGTTAAATCTAGACATCTAGAAAAAGTTAGTAAATTGCAAAAAAATATAGCCGCAATAATATGCGCATGGTGGTAACTTGAATTAAAAAGAAGCATGATTCTTATCCATTTTGCACTGAAGCAGTTGATGGATGTGGCATCGCCGAAGACAAAAAAGAGTAGTCTTACTGTATTCAGTCCAAACTCCTCAAGACATCTTCCTTGATCATACCACAAGATGGTCGCAGCTCAGATGTTATCTTGCACAGATTCAGCTAGGTGGGTACATACTTTGATTGTGTTGGCTAAGTATTCAATCAAAAGAAGAAGTTTCAAAAGCTAGAGTAACTCAAATATTCGATGTCGCACGCACCGTATGAAAAATTTTACGTGGGCCGGCATATAAAAAGGTATCGATATTATAAAATGTCGTTTTAATGTCGCAATTTTTAATGTCGTTTAGCTCGAAACTAATGTGGTGTTAAAAAGTTCGCACGTGCTGACTTAGGGCTCAAGGCCTAAACCTCATTCTGAATTTTTGCGGCTCTCTTTAGGGCAATTTTAGCTTACCATCTACTGAATAAAGATTTCTAAGGAAAATGTATTACTGCTTCTTGCTAATTTTCTTTTCGGCCTTAGCTATGCTTTTGTGATCTCTTTTGGCTTTTGCATTAATCCCGGACTCGGTTCCAAGGGAATAGTCAAGCCAGGTAAAGGAGCTTGCATAGTTACCAATAAAGTAGTGATGGTGTAAATCATGATGTGCAGCACCTGCCCAAAAAGGAAAAAATTTGTTCAAAGACCATGGAAAGTCGTAGCCGGAATGCGAATCTACGGCTTGTAGCAATCTCAAAACAATCCAGCAGGTAATCGTAAAAAGGTGAAGTACTGGTAAGTTCTCGTTCACTTTAGCTGCATAAGCATAGGCAATTGGAAAGCCTACAGTACCAACTCCCAAGGCCATCACTTCCACAGGGTGTGCATATTCAGCTGCAAACCCAAAAGGAGCGGCGTATTTGTGATGTTGCTTGTGAATGTTTTTGTAGAACCAGCCGTGATGGAATAATCTATGGAACCAATAATGCCAAAGATCTTCCAAGATAAAAAATATAGCAATCTGCGAGAGCATAATGGAAACTGGGGGGAAAGGCACCTGAATCGATATCTTCAAGGACAAGCATAAAGGATGAAATAGCCAAATCGGCAATGCTTCCACAAGGAAATGTGACTTTAAGACTGACTTGAAGCACTCCCATTGCTCTTTGTTAGATGGCAACTTGTCTTGCTGAATTTTCCAACGGCGAAAGTAAGGGATTTGATCGATCACGAACCAAGGAATACATCTGCCGAAGTAAGCAATTTCATGAACAAGAAAAAACAATAATCCTGTAGCCAAGATATCGTTTCCAATATACAAATACCAAGTTGCCCACAAGCGCTCGATAAGTGTAAGTTTCATGTTCATAGAACTGTTAGTCTCATAGTTCATTTCTTGAAATATGCCAGAGATTGTGTTCAGGGTCAAAGGGAACGTCTCGAGGTAAACATCGCTGTACGCGCAGCTTCCATTCATTTCCATTTATTTTTTTTTGTTTTCGAAGCCTTACTTGAGAGGTCTTTTTCGAGGAATTCTATCGCTCTTATTCTATAATCGTTTACGCATACGAGCACAATCGCCTGATTTTTTGCATCCATCGCGAGAGCGCATGTTTGGATAATGCTTTCAGTCAATCACTCCAACATACAGGTCTATACGAGGCGCGTATTCGAGATACCACATCAGATCGCAGTAAGTGTGTAAAAACATGTGTTTGATTGAATCTCTTTTATTCAGTATAGATAATAATCTATGATTAAGAAAAGAATTACAAAACTCTCTCTTTTGGCAAAATATCTACAAGCAAGGAGTTTTTGATGTCTGGAACCTCATTGCTCTTCTTGTAGAGTGCCATGTTCTCAAAGAATTTGTCAAAAAGAAAACTGGTATCTAAAGGTCCACCCTTTGCCTCTGGGTGAAACTGTGTCGAAAAAATTGGACGGGACACATGTTGCATTCCCTCATTAGACAAGTCATTCAAGTTAGTGAAGTAAGGAGCCCACTCAGACGACAAAGTCGACGCGTCAACAGCATATCCATGATTCTGAGAGGTGATGTGGCATTTTCCAGACAAAACATCCAATGCAGGAATATTGTGTGCTCTATTTCCGTACTTCAACTTGACAGTTTTAGCGCCTGAAGCCAAGGCAAGCAATTGATGACCTAAACAAATGCCAAAGATGGGTAATTCCTCGTGAGATTTCATAGTCTCTTTCAAGTTCTCTATAGTTTGAGAGCAGTGAGTTGGGTCACCAGGTCCGTTAGAAAGAAAGACACCGTCAAATTTATTGGCAATTTTGTGAATTGGGTAGTTGTAAGGAAACACTGTCAACGAGGCTCCTCTTTCAACAAGACATCTTAAAATATTTTCTTTGGCACCACAATCTATGACTGCAACATGATAGCCCTTGTTGTACTTCTCGGGACATGAAACGTGAAATGGAGCTTTCGTGGTCACTTTATGAACCAAGTTAACTGCGCCAGGATCCTCAAAAGCGGCATCCTCATCAGCGTCGTATTCTTCGCCAATAGTGATCTTTGCCAAAGAAGATCCCTTATCACGTAAATAAGTAACCAATTGTCTGGTGTCAACGCCAGTGATGGCAGCAACGCCCGATCTTTGGCACCATTGTTGAAGAGATTCAACAGCCGTCCAATGAGAGTATTCCATAGCAGCATCAGCTACCACAATACCAATACACTGTACCAGAGCAGATTCCATGTATTTCAAAAGATTAAATTCATCTTTTTGGGTCGAAGATGGAACTCCGTAATTTCCAATCAAAGGCTGTGTGAAGCAGAGGATTTGACCCTTGTATGACGGGTCTGTCATCGACTCAGGGTAGCCCACAAGAGAGGTGGTAAATACAGCTTCGCCGCTTATATTCTTATTGGCACCAAAAGAATATCCATTGAAAACCGGACCGTCCTTAATCGTGAGCGTGGCTCTATCCAACAATGAAGAACTAGAAACCGGAGCAACAGTGGCAAGCGACCGGCCAAATATCCGTTGTCCGAAACGCATTGATAAATTTCCGAGCATGTTCTTGGTAGGTTAAATATATGTAAAGGCTTCGTGAAAATTGATGGGTGGAAGAAAAAATATAAAAGATGATAAAATTTTGGTCTGACTCAGATAACTCACCGCGGCATCGACAAACGGTTACCGCATTAGGAAGGACCTTTTAACCAATCAATACATCGCAGGGACACATGCAACAGGGTATTAGCATTAAATAAATTTTGGCAAAAATTTAAACAGTAAGTCGAATTTTCATCTTACAAGAATAAGGTTCCTTATCGTTCTTTCCATTTGCTTCAATAATTGGATTGTGTCCCTGCCGTAACCCTTATACTGCATATTTGTCTTTTAAATTCATGACTCAGTATTAGTCATTTCTGAAACTTTTAGGGCTTCTTGTACTTCATCCTACTGGTCAAATTTCTTGCACTAAACAAAATTTTCCCCAAAAAGATTTCAGTTTCTTCTGATGCATGAAAAATATTTTTTGGGCCAACGGCGAGAATTCGCTCAAAGGCTGGAGACAGCAAGTTGCCACCCGCGTTCGGCCACAATTTAGTAGAGGAGCGATCATTCATACAGATTAACTCTACACACCTGTTATGAGTAACAAAATAGTTCAGATTCCCGGCCAATTTGGCTTTGGTTCGATGTCATTAACTTGGACACCAATACCCAAGTCAATTGAAGAGTCAGTTGAGGTCATTAAATATACTGCGGACAAGTACCATGTTAGATTTATTAATGGCGGGGAATTTTACGGACCAGACAATATAAATTTGAAGTATCTTCTGCAATTTTGGAATAAGCATGGCTCAGAATACCCCGAGATGGTGATTTCCGTTAAGGGAGCCTTCAATATACAAAAACTAGCTCCAGATGGGTCCAAGGAGTCAATTCGTAAATCCATCGAAAACTTTGCTTCTTTCTTCCCTTCGGAAAAGTTAAAAAGGCCGAAATTGATTTTTGAAATTGCTCGTGTTGATCCTAACATTCCATATGAAGAGAGTATCTATTACATTCAAGAATATGTCGAGAAAGGTGTTATTGATGGAATATCTCTTTCAGAGGTCGGTGTTGGGTCTATTCAGAAGGCCTCACGCATAGCTACTATCAGCTGTGTTGAAATTGAATTTTCCCTATTATGCCAGGATATTTTTGAGAATGGTGTGTTAGAAGAACTATCGAATAAAGGCATTCAAGTAATAGCTTATTCGCCTTTGTGTAGAGGGTTTTTAACTGATAGAACTGCAAACGACTTGGATTCTTTCTACAAGTTGTGTCATAGACCGGGCGACATTAGGAGCCATTGCGAAAAATTTTCGAAAGAGAACTTTCCTACAAATCTGAAGCTTGTTCTCAAGCTTCAAGACTTTGCAAGGAAAAAAAAATTGAGTCTCGAATCTTTGGCTTTATCTTGGATTGTCTCGATCAGTGGACAAGAAGATTTCAACGGAATAAAGAAGATCACGAAGATTTGTCCAATTCCTAGCGCCAGCTCTTTAGAAAAGACCGATGCTAACTTAGGGCTGATTGTGACATTAAGCAAGGAAGATTTACTTGAAATCAAGTCAATCACAGATGCTAACAAGGTTCAAGGGCTTCGTTACAATTCTCAAGCGAAACATTTGGATTTTGCCTAATTTTGTGAGGGAAGTGTGGTATTTACAGTCTTAATATGAAGGTGAATTTTCCAATATACTACTTAAAGTACAGACTATACTCGACCAGTAGATTCAATGTCTCAAATTTATTACACGTGCTTAGAGTCTAAACGTACGTATATTCTTCACTAATCATGAATATTCAATGCCATGTTAAATCTCGCCGTGTGAGCTTCTTACTTGCCCTTCAATATAGTGTGTGTGAACGAGCTTGGCTTCTTATCAACCAATAAGAACTGGAACATCAATTTTCAAAGTATTTTGAGATTCTTCACCTCCTTTGAACTTGACACATACTTGTAGAGCATATAATCTTCCCACTAAACAATTCTGGAAACTTGGCGGGAGAGTAACATTATTCTTGTTAACAGTTTTTAAAGGTACTGATAGGTTCCTGGACCAAGTTGTTGACAGTGGGCTTAGCTTTTCCCCTCGCCAATCGTCTCTATTCAAGTCTGTCGTGTTGGAATTCAAATTCTGGAAGTAGTCTTTAATTGTGTCTTTCTTAATGCCCATTTTACTGACACCTATCAAATAAGAATAAGTATTCAGGGAAATGTATGTTTTGGTATCTTTCAAAAATGAGATAAAGTGATTCACGACTTCCTTTAATTGGGACAAGTTTTGTTTGGTATTCTCCACATCATCTTGTTGAATAACAGCGCCTGCAATGGTGCTCTTAGAGTAAAAAAAGTCATGTCCGAACGAGATGTTAATCGGATATTCTGTTCTGTAAGACCATGCAACGACATTAAACTCTATCAGTGAGATGCTTGGTGGTCTCACATTATCATCTGTTGTTCTGAATAGAAGCTCAATATTCAAGTTTTTGATCACTGTGTCATCTTTTCGGTTGTACAATTCCATTATTCCGTTGTCCTCTCTGAAAGATGAGACAGGTGATAAAAGCGTGGCATTCCGCCTGCCATCATTATACTTTTGAATCAACTTAGGTGATCCGTATGGAATCAACTTGTCTGGTACACTCACGCATAGCACCATCTCGCCCATTTTATAAGATTGCAGTAGGAGTCTCTTCTTTTTTTTGCCAAAAATACTTACCGCATTTGGTGTGAATAGAACCATATTCTTGTCATATCTCTGTAGTCTCTCCGCTGTTAAAATGTCGCTGATACTATCAACTTGGCTCAAGTTTATTTTGCTACCAAACTCTTTGTCTGCGCGACGGTGGCCTCGAAGATTTTTCCTCTTGATGTCGTCCCCAGAATACTCCCTCTTTTCCAAAGCAGACTCTATTTCTTGTTCAATGGACAAATTCATGTGCTCAATAAACTGCCAAGTATGACGCTTTGCCAAACTGGTATAAAACATGCCGTTAATTCCAATAGTGTCGAAGGTATCTTGTCCAGAAATGCTGTATGCTCTACTATGATAGTCTACCTGACTTTTCACATCTGGCACATATCGTAAGAAAAATTGAGCACTTCTGGAGATGACATACTTAAAGTCATTGTCTGGATCATTAATATCATTCGGGGACAATGCCAAACTCTGATTCTTGGTATTCAATTTGTCGATGAATTTAGCCTCTATCGTATAGGACACACTTAAGTCATTGAATGCATAGTCTTTTACCTTGATTGGAGATCCACGCACGTTTAAGAAGCCGTATCCAAGAGTTTTATCAACTTCGATTGAAGCAGCTCTTTTGTGAAAAGCTGTCTCGTCCGTGCCAAATGACGGAGGGGGCATGTTATGCCTCAATACACCGTGAGGGCAGGAATTATCAAGCAACATATTCGGAAATTTGAACACGATAAACTTCTTGTATTTTTGCTTCGCTTTTAAAATCCTATCGTCAGGTAGTCCAATAAGACATCCATCGGACTCGTCTCTGGAGAGAAATTCATACTCTATACCAGCTGCATTAGGAACAGCTGCTTCATTGTAGCTGGCATGCAAGTCATACATTTTCAATGGTTTCTTTTGCAAAATTGTTCGAGCAGGTGATGACATTTTGTTATCTCTGGGTAATACAGCTTTAATCGTGGCCTCTAGGGTCACGATAAAAAGTCCAAAGTCAACATCACGGTCCAGTGTATTTGTGATTATGACAAAACCTTTAACAATATCGCCTGTAGAGTATTCTTTAAGCTTTGTTTCCGACTCGTATGGTTCATTTGGAGCAGGGACACCTTTGGTAACAAAGATCTCAATGGAAAGCGGGGAGTCTTTGGCATGTGGAAGCATATCAATATTATCGAGAACTGAATGACCAAAGCTCTCATGAGTGATTCGTCCGCCGGACCGACTCAGTTGTACTTGACTAGAATCTTGACTCGCGACTGGAGACATCAAGCGAGATTCATGGTTGCGTCGTCTTTGGAGACCGTTTTCGTTTTCGTTGTCAGAGATGAGATACTGCCCCTCAAACTCTAACTCGTCATCATATTCATCGCCTAGTGAAGCTGAGTTCAAGCTTTGGGAAACTGATCGTAGTAAGGTATCAACATCCCTTCCTGATTGAACTTCAGAGGAAACCGTAGGAGACACAGGGTCATAGGTCGGCGGTACTCCAAGATTTCCTTCATCAAATTCGAAATCATTTCTTGTGACGATGGACTGAAACATTTGGAATGATGGTAACAAATCGAAGTATTCCGTCCGCGTTTCGGTGTTACAAGCAGTCAAGCCTGGTGCAGACTCGCCCAACTTATCTATCTGGCTTTGTAGAGATTTTGATGGCTGATAAGGTTTGTTTTTTGTCTCATTCACGTTGTTCGAACTGGAGACGGATTTGAATAGGTTTGGTCTGACTGAACGGTCTAAGCGTGGCGAGGTTATCGGTGTTATGGAGGCTGGGGAGGAAGGCTCTATATCCGCATAATTTGGTGGGTCTATTGGTGGAACATTTGACTTCGATTTTTGCCCTGGCATACTTGTGCTAGAAAGAAGTAGTTAAAGCTCGGGATTTGACGGAAAGTTAGCAATTAATGAGTGTAATACGGAGAAGGTCTCAGGTGCAGAAGATTCCCTTACGCGCTCTGAAAAGTCCCGGCACGCTCGCAAACGCATAAGTGCATATTAGTTCAAAAAGGTCCATAAGACTCTCTTCACAATTTTGGCTCTAAACTACAGCTACTTCGCTCATCATACTATTATCTCTGTTACAAATATATATTAAATTACCTGCGTGTTAGTATACTACTCTTCGCAGACTGTTAATGCAAGCGACATAAGCTGAATCAGACTGACATGCAAATCGTTTTAGTTTTAGGAGTTTCATATAAGTTCAATGAGCTGAATATCATCATTTGATCTTAATCTTAGCTTGCTTTAATTATTTACTTCGATACATACTAGCTGTTAGTAAACAATGTAAATTCTCATCTCTCGCGATACAACAGATGCAAAAGTTCAGGAACCACGGCCGGTCAAGGCCGAGAGTATCATCAAGGTACGGCAATTACAAGTCACCGCACACAGTAGACCGTCGTGAATTTGTGGTAATCATCATATACTGTTGTATCAACTCAAGTGGCCGATTCGGCTCAAAAAACGATAACATACCTTTACTGGTTAAAATTCGGCTGCTCCATTCTCCGAATCCCAGCTCCTATTTTCTATGTTCAGAATCTATCAGACGCGAAAATTTGTCTTCTTGGAATCTCGGACATATGCTTGTCTTTTTTTTTCAAGTTCATCTCTTAGAAACAAAGCACAGAAAACAGTAGCTAAGACTTGGAAAATCAAACAAATGACTCCATCGGGTTCTTAGCTTGTGTAATTTCGCAATGACTATCAGAGTTAGTATGAAACACGATTGAAGGCTCATCGTAAAAGATTTGTTCAGAGAAGCATGAATGGTTATTAAAAAAGGTTGTCTTCAACGGGAAACCCGATTCAGACTCGTCATCTAAGAGCTCATCACTCAGTCTTTATATGCTTAGCCATTACATACGCTTCTTGATGTTAGCAAATCTTGCACACACAAATTGGGTTTTAAAATTCAAAATCAGTTCAAGTGGGTTTCTGAGGCCCACAAAAATGCGTTGTCACTCATAATATATTCAGTGCCCAGTGCAGTATTTCCTCCTTTAACAGAATTTGTGTTCAAAACATACCTAGTTGTTAGTATTAAGATTTTTACTGGCTAATATCCGACAAAGAGTTATAAAAATCAGGAATTATGCAAAAACTTTTCAATCAGAGAGATTCAGTTGGTAATTCCAGCTTTGTTTTTGTTGTATCATCATAATATAATTTCTCAGGCGGAGAAGCTCCGGAGCTTCTAATCTTGAAACATACTCATTGTGAAAATCACCTTATGGAGTTAGCAAA
The DNA here is from genome assembly GCA_002370145.1 of [Candida] ipomoeae. Taxonomy (NCBI): domain Eukaryota; kingdom Fungi; phylum Ascomycota; class Pichiomycetes; order Serinales; family Metschnikowiaceae; genus Metschnikowia; species [Candida] ipomoeae. Next base: position 48,750 of record NKZK01000468.1, on the reverse strand, counting down.
ATGTCTTCTAATTCAATGGTTCGGAAAAATTCGACTCATCAGTGGTTTAATAATACTCTGATCATTCTTAAAAGTCACAAACTCTAGTTTGATTTGATTATTTGGATCATCCTTGAACCGAGAACTTGCTCCGGAAGAGCAAGAATATGTCATCCTTATGCAACTAATTTGTAACATACTAATACATTGCGAATAAATATTTCGACGAAGAAATGTTCTCACGAAGAAATGTTCTCACGAAGAAATGTTCTGACGAGGGAATATGTTGCTGGAAGTTTTTTTTTCGAGGTCGCCTTTATACAATACTATATGCATTCACTTTTATTTGCGGGTAACTATCTTTAGGGTTTCGCACGGTCTTCTAAATCACGCATCGTAATTACTATACGGGCCAGAATAACCTAAGCGCTGGCTTTTGACGTATTCGCAAAATTACCCATGCATATGTAAAAATTCTTAAAATTAGGAGTATGCCACCATGTAGCTTGATCAATTATATATACGCTACTGCTGACCTCCATTCATGTTTTGGGGTATCCCCATTATTGGCATCATCGGAAAGGGCATGCCCTGTGGCATCATTGGAAATTGCATACCAGGTTGCTGTATCATTTGACTTCCATCTGGTCGAGCTCTTTTAGGATCAGAGCTTTCTTTCTCTTCAGAAGATCTTTTGGGGGGTATATCTTCCATGCCAATCAGCTTTATGTATTCCTTCAATTCTGTCTCCAACGCCTTGTTCTCAACAAGAGAGTCCAAATAGATATCTTCCTTATCGCAGTTGGGGCAGCGAAAGTCATTGTCAATCAAGAGTTGCTCCAAGTCGGCTTGGTTGTAGTTGTAGTTTTTCATTTTCTTCAACCTATCAAAGCTTTGACAGCATGGAGTCATGCTAATTGGAGGTTTAAGGACTTTGAATTGCGATGGGAGGGGATTTAAAAATTGCGGCTTATCATCTTCGACTGCTTTTTTAGATATGTCCAAATCACGTTGTAGTTGGGCCTTGTGCTGAGCACTCTGTTGCTTTTCTTGGTACAGTGCCCATGTTTTGGAGTCTGCGAAAGTCATCACATAATCTCCGTCCTCGGTGACCATATACGTGTTACCCTGTGCATCCACCAAATCACCATTTTCATTAGTGTGAATACCACTTTCGTTGCTATCTGGGTTCTGAAGTCGATATTCCACAGTCTCTTTCGAAATTGTTTTCATATAACTTTTTGGAATACCCGTGGTTTTCTTGATCTTTTTACCTTCAAAATTGGGGTCTGAGTTTGTAGGACAGTTCTTGATCCAATGATCCTTGCCTCCGCATCTGTAGCACACATATCCAGGAGGAGGTAGATCTTCTGTGCCTGGCTTGTAGTGGACCACTTTATGGGTCGAAAGCTCATCTTGGGCTTGCGCCCAAACATTGGACTGATTCTCAAACATCTGCTTGATTCTGTCTTCTTCACTGATACTTTCATCTACAGGAGCCTCAGGCTTGGCCAGAAGCGCACCCGCCGTACTTAGAGCCTGAGGTTTGAATCGATTGATTCGAGGCCTTCCTGACACATATCTGGCCGCAGATTGGGATCTACCATTGTACACAGAAATAGGGGATCTCTTTGCGAGAACAAAGGTAGATCTAGGAATAACATCCTGGTCGTTTTCATACTCTTGGTCCTGTTGCTCCAGGTGATAAAGCCGGAGCATAAAGTCCTGACCTTGACCAAGTTGGTTTTGTGTGATAATTTCGTGTTTGAGATCAAATACATTTATTCCTGTTCCATCAAAATGTATCGTACTCTGTTCAGTTTGGTGCATAAATCGGTAAAATATGGTGGACGACATGAAGAGTGGTTAATCGAAGTGGTGTATGAGGTAAGTTTTGATGTAAGACATGTGTGTGCGAACCAAAAAAAAGCCAACTTATTTCACTGCCAAAACTTGAAAGGTCTATAGTGGCATAGAATCACATAAGATTTTTAGAATACTAGGCTTTCTCAAAACCTTTTTATATTTTGTAGCTGTTCCGTGAGTGGTTCTCATTCAGTCTGACCGACATCTGTGCACCGCGTTGAGAATCATTGTACGAAAAAAAAAACACAGTACCCGTGCCGTTCACACCCAACCCATGATGAATGTCTACAGCCATTCAAGCATAATAGGTTACGAATCGCATCTTCACACCCGAAATGTGAGACTACCGCTCAAATATACCACCGAAAAGGAATATTCCAATACGGGTGAAAAGTTTGAAAGCAAATATTATGGATTCAGTGAGTTGCTAGACATTTCTGCTCAAAGCGGACTTTTCTTTTCGTTAGTACAGATTGGTGTTACTAAAGACTTGCGGACACTTCGCTTGACCCCACTTCTTGTGGATGAAGCTACCTCTTTGGGTGTTCAGTTACAACTCATTGAGATCTCGCTTCCTCATGCGCTCATCAGCAAAGATACTTTTACCTATCAATTTGTTCCGCTGACTACAGAAGAAGAGTCGTATATTTTGATTGATATCCTCGACCAGAATTACTTGTTAATTTCATTGAGGATTGAGCTAAGTGATTTTTTGATCGGTAACTCCAAGAACCGATTGGTGCTCGATAACTTCAGTGATTGGGTCAACATTTCTGTTCCTTATTCCTTTGAACTTCGTTCGCCACCATTTTTGGTCAAACATTTGGATTTGCAAAATCTTATTGTGTCTATGAAAGACGGGGGACTCTTGCATTTTAAACGCTCGAGCCCATTGTCAACTTTTGACATATTTAACTTTAGTGATATCGTTCCCTTAATGTCTTTCAATATCTTGGGAGGATTTTTCCTGAACTCCAAAAAAACTGAATTTTTGGTTGACGGTATTTCTTCCAATTGTGTGGTTGATTTGGCACCCATAAGTGGTACACAATTTGTGACTTTGAGTGTGAGTAAGGTTTTGAAGATCTGGAACATAGAGACACACAAGCAGAAACAAGACCAAATCAAGCTTTCTGACTCACATAGTTCTTCAGACTGGCTCACTACACTCCCCAATAAGTATCTTCAGGTGCATGAGTCCAAATGCGGACCAAGACTTTCAATTTTATTGCCCAACCAGGCTGTTTCTGACGACAACGTCACACGCTTTGGCTACGAGTTTGTTACTTTCGCCATTCGAGATGATACTTCAGACGCAAATCTCCAAGAAAGATCAAGCCTAGCATTAAATGATGAAATTCTTAAAAAAGATATTCATTCATCTCTGGCTGATGTGCAGGTTTTTAAGGTCCAAGACTTCCACATTGCTGTGAAAGACCAAGAATTAACTTACGCAGTTCTCTGGAAGTCGCATACTTACAGTATGACTATATGCTATCACCAGCTGCAAAGCACTTCCAACTTGACTATGTTGCGGTCATCGATGACCAAATCTAACCCCACAATCTTGAGTGAATTCAATGCGCATATTGAGCCAGAAGCTTACTTAAACAGCTTGTTCAACTCTGGCCTTTACGATGAGCCTATTATCCGTACGGCTTTGGAGGTGTTTTCGAGAAGTTGTGATTTGCCCATCGTCACATCTGGTGACTATTCTTTGCGGCAAAGGGTTAAGCAAGCCGTCCATGATGCTAGCAAAAACCAAGGTGTAACGGACGGATCTTCATGGTTCAAATTTGCTCTTATTTGCGCTCAATTCCGTAAAACTAGTTCAGAGGCTTTGTCTGTTTTACAATATCAAGGTTGCGTGCTCAGCGCACAGGCAAATGGTATAGAGATTCTTGGTGAGCCTCATTACTATGAGGCATTCATGCACAGCAGTTCCCAGCTTGTGAATTTACTAAAGAAGGTATCTGCTGTTTTTTCCACTCAGACTTTCCGGTGTATTTTAAGTGATATTTTGAATACGACTGAACTGATTGATGCTTCTCAAGCCACAGAGCTAGCAACAAAACACTTTAGCGACAAAATATCAGAGGTCCAAGTCAACGAGTTTATAGAAGAGTTAGCATCCATTGGTAATGTTTTGGACGAGCTCAAAAAGCTCACCAGTACTACCGGATATTACGTGAATAATGCTAGTGACACGAATTTTGCAGGTCAAGGCAGTGGGCTTTTGGCAAAGTTGGCTGCTGTGGATGCATTCGAGAACATTCGAAAATCCCACGAATCCACTTTGATTGCCATTTTTGTGTTGTTGCTTTTATGTGAAGTCAACGACCAAGTTTTGGAATTTTTAAACTTGATATTGAACCGCTTCAAAGTCTACAGTCTTATGTCACAGATATTCGCAATGTGTTTCGTTTCCACGGGTGGCTTAAGTGAACTTGAGAAAGATTCTGTTTGCCTCATGGAAAACGCCATTTTCTGGCCTGTTGCCGTCCAGAGAAATCCTCAGCTTCAAATGCTCCTTCTGAAAAAAAATTGGAATAATGCTTTCGATTACTACTGCAACGATATTCTTCTCTCGAGACAAGACGAATACATTCTTGACCTCGTCCTTGAGCTTATTAACAGAGGCGAAGGTGAGATCATACTCAACAAGTTTGCCTCAAGAATGGACAAATCTTACCCTTTGAATGTATTCTTGCTTGGCCTCGTTTACTTGATTAACAATCGGATTGAGGAATTCCGGGAGATTTTCGCAAACTACTCCACCTTTGAGAACGTATCAAGGGATGAGAAACTCGTGGCCAGACTTGTCAACTCGCATGATGGAAGTCCAAAAATCCTTGATTTTTTGAAGTCGATTTTCAAGCAAAACAGTAATGAAACGTTGCTGAAGTCAAACTACTTCCACCTGTTGTCGCAACTCATGAAACTGTATGGTTCAAGCATAGAGAAGGACAGCCAATATCTTCTTAAATCTCTTGAATTTGAAAAAAAGGCTATCGATATCTTGCAACATCTGAACGAAGAAAAAGAGGGTTTGTCTGAGAAACACAGCAAGATGCAACTCATGACTCTTTATCTTCGAAACTATTTCTGCGATGCAGTTGATATTGAAAAGTTTGACGAGGCCATTGATTCGTTATTCCACTTACAGACAATGGCCAGCAAAGCAGAATTCCGGGCCTACATGACTAGACTTGTCAAGGCTATTTTGGCGCACTACAGTACGAAGAGACTTTTCGCCTCTGAGTTTTTTGCCAACAATTACCTACTAGTGGATTCGATCATTCTTGAACTCGCTAATGAAGATCTCATCCTCTCAAATGCTTTGAAATGTTACGAGTTGTTGTATTCCTGGAGGATTTTTGGAGCATCCCCTTTGAAACAAATCCTCGGTGATAAACGGGGTGCAGTTGAAGGTCTTTACATCTTTGTGACCAGATTCAAGGGAGAGTTAGATAGCTTGGCCATGAACTCAAGTGTTGTTGAAGATCTTAAGCAATTCAAATTGAAAATCTTGGAGTTATACAAGGTTATCCTCAATACCCTTAAGACATTTGATGACGAAAAGGATTGCTGGATTAGAAGAAGAAGCCCCAATACCGAACGCTTAAGTGTTGTGAAAATCAACGAGTTGAATGTCGAGTATTACCAATGGCTCAAGGAACTCGAGCAAGATTTTATGAATTAGAGTCTTTTCCAAAAATGCTTTTCACATAATGCAAGCGTGTAGATAACTTAGCCAATATTTGCCTTCATGTTTCCACTTCCCTTTGGATTATCATCCTTCCAATCATCCCATTCCCGTTTTCTCAATTCCTCGTCACTATCATCGTTTTCGTCACTACACAAGTCAGGGTCACCTGCGCTAGCCATTTTTCCGTTCGCCAATTCATAGTCCAAGTACTCTTCGATTGACATCGATGGTAGAACCTGGCCCGTTCCAAACACTTTTCTCTTGAGATCCTGTTTATTGCTAGTGATTACAAACGGCTGAAGAATCTTGCCTTGTTTGTCGAGCAAATCAGAAATCTGGGCCTCCTTACGTGGGTCCCTTTCCAATCGAGAGGTATATCCGGTTAAGTCAGTATCGTTTCTGATTCTCTTGTCGTCTATCTCTCTGAGCCTGACCCTTTCTAAAAATGGGATCCTCTGTTGCAAAACTTGCGATTCCATAGCGATCAGCTCCAAACCTGCGAAAGAGCGAAGAGCAAAGAGCTTCATTTGGTCGATAAACATCTGTCTAACAATATCCTCATCATAGCCGTCATCCTTCTCTGAGGAGTCTGCATCCAGCTTGAGGAAGTATCCATCAAGCAAGGAAATTTTTTTTCGGAGTTCCTTTTCTGCTCTAAAATTTGCGATTTTCAGTGCTCTCTTCGCTGCTGGATCTCCTTGCCCATCTAGCAATTCTTCATTTGATGGATTGTAACTCTTGAGTGCTTCGATCCTTGAATGTTGCTCTCTTTCCAATATTCCACCAAAGGAGTCTATCTGGTGAAGGTAAGCTATGTACAGTGCTTTTGCTCGATCCAAATTCTGCATCTTTAACATGTGCTTCGACTCTTCTTCATCTATGTATTCACCCCTGCTGTTTGCAAGAGATTTTTGTAAGAGTGTTGCTCGATAAAATTCTATGGCAGCGAACGGAAGGTACTGAGTATTGATTTCATTAAGAGGCTCATTTGCGCTGAAGAGGGAGATGCGATCAGATATCATTTGAATGATGGAGAATTCACGAAGCACACTGCTAACGTCATTCTGAAAACCCGGAGAGTCATGCCGTGCTGCTGAGTTCTCTATATCACCGTATTCCCTTACAGCGGCTCTGAATCTCTCTCGTATGTTTAAGTCGGATTTGCTCATGGCAGTGTACGAGTCTCCGAAACTTAACTGTAATTTGTGTTGAACATGTGAGATGTCCTGACCCGTGTGTGCAGGGATGTGTTACCTGCAGTACAGCGGAATTGGATAAAGTGACTAGTCTCATAAGGTTCCGAGGAGTGTATATGTGCAGACGGATAGTATAAACCGGGTCTTGGCGTCATGAGTCATCAAGTTTGACTTTAGACAAGGGATTAACAAGTCCGGTATAGGAGGACGGAATTCAAGGTGACGTGGTATATAAAGAGGGGATCTCGCTCATGGTTGAGTGGCATGGAAATAGACCACAAGACAGATATTCTAGTCTATATAAGTTGCACAAGTTAAGAATACAAGAGAAAAGAATGAGCACTACTGTACCAGAATTGTTGACACTCTTGAGAAGAAACAAGGTAAGCGTTCCAGTCTATGCAAGACTTTATGGTAATTCGCAACAATTTGGAGGGGCCCCACCCGTGCACCAGGCAACTTCCATGCGACACCTCAAGATCCGTGAAAAGTGACCACAATTCTATAACCCAAATGAGTACCCCTGCCTACTACGAACTCTATAGACGAAGCTCTATCGGAAGTGCTTTGGCAGATGCGCTTGATACGTTGATAAGTGATGAGAAAATACAGCCGCAGCTAGCAATGAAGATTTTAAACAACTTCGACAGAATTATCTCCGAGGTCTTGAAGGCTGAGCGGGGAATGTGCAAGGCTAAAATCACCTTCAAAGGCGATTTACACACCTATAGATTCTGTGACGATGTGTGGACCTTCATCATCAAGAACGTCATGATAAAAATGACTGACACGTCCAACAACGATCTCAATGATAGTGAATTTACTGTGGACAAGTTTAAGATTGTTGCCTGCAACTCCCGTAAGGCAGGCGAGACATAAGCTTTCGTATCCTGTAACGCATATTCTGCTGTGCTAATCTCGCTCAACATGAAGTCACTCAGCTCAATCCACAGACATATAGCTTTCGACGAATCCAAACTCCGCCAAACTAGGTCTTCGGTGCTTCCGCCTCCTGCTAATTTGAGACCTTGAAGCTTTCAGCACTTTTTTCTGTTGGCCATCTCACCATCTATCGCCCTCTCTATACTTCAGAATTCAACTTAGATACAGAAGCTTCCTGAGTTCTCTATGTTGGAATTGTGCAGGGTGATGCGGCATGTATGGATAATTAGACATGTACTTAATTCCTGGGTATTGTAAATTAAATGAAAATGAATATATTCTTCGGATTGCTAAATTGTAATTGTCTCTTGGAAGATGGCAGGTTAAGATGGCTTGATAGTATAGTAAGCTATTGTGAATTGTTTTGGTTTTTTTTCATGCCTTTATTTTATTGTTATGAAAAGGAAAACCTTGTTTCATTTCTGACTTTCTGATACCTCAGTTTCTAATTCTAGCTGATTATACACAATATTTTACTTATTTCTCGCGGTGTTGTCAAATACTATTGGAAAATAGAGACACTGAAAAATCCACTTTTTGTAAAAACTTGGTTTCAAAAAAATCCTCTGATTTAAAGGGCTGGAGGTTTTCTATGAATCTATTGTGAAAAAATAAACTCCTTGCGTGAGGTGGAATATTAGACTGATTGAGTGCAACGAAATTTAGTACTGCAGACAGAAATACCCTTTGAAGTACTCAACCTGTTGCGGTTAGTAACTGTACATTCTGTGAGATACGCATGATCAGTGAGAACATACATGATGCATGAACAAGGTGCGAGACTCGAATAGTAGCTCGAGTATCTGAAGGTGTGTAATTACATGGTCATGGCGAATCATCCTCACATGGCGATTGGTAATTCGGCATGCAGGTACATGTAAGAGGACGGTAGCTCAGAATGTACAGCTTCAAATAGCATATATAGGAGAGATTCACTTACTCTGAAAGAGTTTTCATGAGCAGATATAGTTTTTTATACTTGCTTCATATGCTATGTATATATCAGAGTCAAGCGATCTACATGTCCATAATATGCAGCCATAAATGCCATTTTATAATCCATCAAGGTAAGCTTTATGACTCTATTTAATTCATCACAATCCCAACCATAATTTAGAATCTTTGATTTCAAAGGTTTCATACAACTCAATGTCGTCAGAGCTGGTTCCCACCTGTACTTCGTAAGAACCCTTCTCCATGCTCCACTTGTTAAGGTATTCATCGAAGAAGGAGGTTGAGTCTTTCAAAGACAATTCGAAGTCAACCATCTTCTTTTCGCCTGCCTTTAAGTGAATCTTCTCAAAGCCTTTTAATTCCTTGATTGGGCGGTCCACTTCAGATGTTTTTGGCGAAACGTAAATTTGAACAGTTTCTGCGCCTGCAATCTTACCGATGTTTTCGATGGCCAAGCTACCGCCGAGTTTGTCCTCAGCTTCATTGACCTTCACGTTTAAATCAGAGAGCTTGAACTTGGTGTAGGACTTTCCGTAGCCGAATGGGAAGGCAACCTGCTTCTGCAACTTCTCATAGTATCTGTAACCGACGTAGATGTCCTCTCCATACAAAACTCTTCCTCTGACGGTCTTGAAGTTCAAGTAAGAAGGGTTGTCAGAGTTTTTGAGAGGCCACGACAAGGACAACTTTCCGCTGGGGTTCTCTTCTCCAAACAAAACATTGGCAATAGCATTTCCACACTCGGATCCACCGTACCATGCATGAACCAATGCTTTGGTCTTGGACAACCAAGGCAATTCAACCGGAGTACCAGATTGGTTAACCACGACTGTGTTTGGGTTTGCCTCTATAACGGCTCTAATCAAATCATTTGTCAATAATGGGAGCTCCATGTCGGGTCTATCGTAGCCCTCACTTTCCCACTCAAGGTTGAGACCAACGGCTAAAACAACTTTGTCGACCGACTTTGCCAATTCAGCAGCCTTCTTTATCTCTTCCTGAGGATCAATTTTTTTACAGAATCCAATGGCAATAGCTCCACCAAATGGAACCACCGAGGCGTTGTCAAGAGTGGAAGTGCTTCCAGAGCCAAACTCAACCAATACCTTGTATTGTTGGCCCTTTTTTAATTGCATGCTGGCAATTTCCTCCACAGTTCCACTTCCAAAAAAACCAGAACCAGCTTTCTGTTTGGTGTGGTTGTCAATGAGCAATTTCCCGTCCACATATAATTTTCCAGTTCCACAGAGCATCAAGGAAAATTCGTACTCAGCCGTTTCGTTGGGAGTGACCACACTTTCGAAGTCTCCGTAGTAAACGTCAGTGTCCTCGATTTCCTTATGTTTGTAGTCAAATAAAATCAAAGGACCGTACTCAATGTGCTTCTGATCGAAAGCTTCCCTTCTGGTGGATACATTTCCCTGTCTGTCACCATACTTCGAAGAGTGCAAAGTAAAACGAGCGCTCATTCCTCTCTTACCAGTGTAAGGGTCGGTTGCAAGCTCGCTGCCAGCCAAAGCAGGCAAAGACTTGTGGGCATAACATCCCACAGAGTACTCGGGCTCTTTACCCAACACCTTGGTAATAGCATCGTAAGGCGTGACGGCATCGTAGGTGTGCATGGAAGCAGAACCACCACCAGAGACGGCAGCGATCTTCGCATTTGGTCCAATTACTGCGATCTCCTCAGATTTCTTTAATGGAAGAATGTCGTCTTGATTTTTTAACAAGACAATTGCCTCAGTGGCAATCTTTTGCAACAACGCTCTGGTCTTGGGGGTATCGTTGGTAGTTTCAGGACCATTTTCGGGGATGTTGGACTTCTCACACCACTTAACAAAGTTCAACACTCCACGAACACGGTCATCCAAATCCTGGATGTTCAACTCCCTGGAGCTGATCATGTGTTGAAGTGCATTGAACAGTCTCAAGGTGGAAGGACCAGGCATCTCCAAGTCCAAGCCGTTTTCGATGGCTGCCTTAGAGGTGTACATTCCATACCAGTCGGACATGACCAAGCCGTCCCAAGCCCATTCCTTGCGCAAAATGTCCTTTAGAATTCTCTTGTTTTGTGACACATGTTCACCATTGACCTTGTTGTAGGAGGTCATAAACGAGGCGGGATTGGCGTACTTCACAGCCAAACGAAATGGCTCTAAGTAAATTTCTCTCAAAGCTCTCTCAGTGATGATGGAGTCCGATGCCATACGTTCATGCTCCAAGTCGTTTCCAACAAAATGCTTGATTGTAGAGGCAATATCCTTCTCTTGAATTCCTCCCACAATAGAGACTGAGGCCATTCCAGCAAGGTATGGGTCCTCGGAAAAGGACTCGAAACCACGACCTCCCAAAGGTCCTCTCTGGATGTTTGTAGTGGGTCCCAAAATGGCATGTGCCGATTTAATCTTAGCCTCTTCAGCCATAAGATGACCTGCATCCTTCAAGAGCTCTTTGTTAAAAGTTGCAGCCAAACCCGTTCCGCAGGGAAAACATGCGGCGGGTTCACCGAATGCAAACTTGGTACCTCTCACACCGTTAGGTCCATCGGAGACACGGATTGATGGAACGTTCAATCTCTCGACCTTGTAAGTGTGCCAGAAATCCACACCGGCAATGATGCTGATTTTTTCCTTGAGGGTCAATTCGGAGAGAACTTGGTCCACGTCAAAGCCTGCCATTTTTTGAGTAATTAAAGATAGATTTGTAGTTGCTTGATGGATTCTAAAAAGCTTTAATGATATCTGAACTATCAATGAAAGCTAGAAAAGTGGGATATATTCTCCGGTTTTTATATTTGGGGTGTGTTTCTCCTGCGCGGAAGGACTTCCCAAATGGGAACGCATTTCATTTGATGCATTCGCTAGTTCAAGATGTTACGAAGTTCCCCACGATTTATGAGGGGTAACCTCCTGTACGAAAATATTTAGCCAAAACTCTTGAAATCTTTCCAAGACACCTCAAAAACACTATAAACAAGAGGGGTCCAAAGACAACGCTAGTTTCTCGAAAATCCCGGACACTGCACACATAATTATGCCCTAGAATGTAAGGTGGGTTCAGATTCTACCCGATAACTTCGTATTGACTTCATCAGGTCATTAAATTTTGCGACATAGATTTTAACAGGTATCTTTACGAAACCGGGGTATTTTTTTTTTCATCAAGGCAGAATGGTGACGTTGGGTCGGATGAGAAGCGGACGTCCTGCCGGTTCGGCTAGTATCATGCACGAGAGCGGAACGGGTACTTAAAATGGAAGCGCGTTGGGCGCCCCCACATTCAAATTTGGATGGGTTACTGTGCGTCGGAAAAGTAGGCTCTCCGCCGTCCTCCGAAGACAACGAATCGCCTTCCGTATAAGGAGACGTTGAGCCGCCTTACTAATAAGCCAAGAAAGCAATTGGCTTCCCCACAATTAGTCGATATTATGTATCATTACTCAACGCGCTGATGGAAATTATTACGAAAACTTTATGTTTAGCGGCCTGTCTAAAGAAATACAGCTTTTAAAGTCTTAAGAATGCATTCACCTGGATAGAATCTTTTGACATAGTCTAAAAATATTTCTGACATAGACAGAAGCTTGTTGCATACAGAAGTACATCATCAGTCTCTAAGTAAATACGAAGGCATTGTGCAGTATAAACCAAACCTGAGCATTTACTGGTGAATCCCATCGGCAAAACTGATAACTGCCCATTTGCCCGAGGCCGTCCAAAACTCCCCATGCTCGTTGCCCATACTTTTATACGTCTCGATCAACTTTTCGTTGACACCTGCAGGCAATCCAACCACCACATCAGCCTTACATGTACGTAAAGCCAAGATCGGAAGCTTGGATGAGTTCAAGCCCTGAATGGCCTCAGTGAACTTGGTGGTCTTGTCCCACTTCAAGTCGCCCGTGAGTTTTCTGTAGTTCAAATCACCCTTGAAAATGACTAAGTTGGACTTCAGCAATTCTCCATACAAGTCCAAGTCCTTCGGAATATCCCAGAAATTGGAGCACGAAGTCCAGAACGGATGGGTCTGCGTAGACACCTGGCCCGTGGAAATGTACTTCTTGAGACTGTTGAGCAAGTAGTTGATAGCCTCAGCATCGTCTTTGGAGGCATGAATCTCAGAGAAAAAGCTCTTATCGGCCAATTGCTCCACAAGGACGTCAAAGTCCTTGGGCATGGTGTCACTGACAAACCATGGAATGTCCTTGCAGTGTAAAACTACATTTTTGATGAGACCCGAGTCAAGGGCGAAAAGAACCAAGCTCAAGTCAGCAAAAAGCTCGAAGCCCGAGTTGTCAAGCACAAAATCAATACGTTCACTAGAAGAATTAACAAGGTGGAGCCAAGCTTTCTCAATATCATTCACAAGGATCTTCTCCTCGTTCTTCTTCCTGACCTCGGCACCTTGAACGCTCTTAATGTCTTCTAGAGTCACATTTCCTGCCAACAAAGACAAATCCGTGGCATTTCCCCACAAGGAGATATCGACAAACTCCACAAATAACAATTTTAATGCCTGTTGGTCAGCATCGGTGGCTTTGAGCTGTTCCGATAACGTTTGATACCGCTTACAGAGCTCCAACACCCCAAAGGACGATTGGCGGAAGGTCTTGTTTTTCAACTTTTCAAATACATCGAAACTTTTCAAGTGTGTTGTCTCCTGAAACCATAAATTGATCAATTGATAGAGGTAACACTCCAAGTAAAGCCAGGGACCAGTGAGCCACGTGACGCGCTTCTTCTCGTTAAATTCTTTCAACCCAACGTTGTAACTTGCAAGTTCGGGCTTGAGAAGGATGTCTGTATCCAGAAAAGGTGTCACTTCCGAGTCTGCCTGAAAGTCTTCCAAGAGTTGATTCAATTTGGCCGTGACGATTTCCCCACACTTTGAAGCCTCAGAATGGGATTCCACGTGACCTTGGATATCATCAATGGCTCCACGGATGATGGTGGGCCATCTTTTATGAACTGTGGGGTACGCAAAGGAGGTTTTCTCGTCGTTGAAGGACGGTTCAGGAAGAGCCATAGTTTGATTTAAAGCTGGAGCGATTGCGAATTGCCCGCTTGATTAACGGCATGGTCACGTGACGAATAATTCAACCGATCAACCACCCGATCAAGAATTTACAAGGTCAGTTCTTAACGACATGATAAAGTGATTTGTATAATGAGAGTTTGGGTGGATGGTTAAGGCAATAGATATGATACCTGGCTGTTTTCTAAAGAATGGTTCTAGATAGAAGCGTCGAATTATAGAGTTGAAACGAAAGGAAAGTAAAAGATTATCAGACTTGGTCGTTGTATATGTGAGCCGGGCCAATAGCAACGGTTGAACATAATAACAGAAATTCTGGAAGACATTGAGGAAATCAAATAATTTGCTTGTTTGTTTTTTTGCTTGTGTGGCATATTTCTTATGTAAAATGTGCCTGAATGAAAAATCTGCTTGCTTGTGAACCATACTTGTTGGTGGAAAGAAAGATAGAAGAATTCAAGGATTGGAGAGTCGAAATAGAAGAAGTGAATCGAAAGACAGAATTACGATCTCTGAAGTAATCTACATCTAACCACAAAACACTTTAAGTAAAACAAGTATAGAACCTAAGTGACACGCGTCCGGCGTCTTGTCGAAAAACACCCTTCACGGCTTCGGGGACCTAAGAATCAAGGAATAACACAATACTGTACATGTAATAATCTTTACTTCTGGAGTAAAACGCTTATTGTCTTTTAGCATATTCTGCCTTCTCTTTCTCGTATCTCTTTTTGTCGGCGCCGGCCTTGTTTTCGTAAGGAACCTTGTCCTCAGCACTCAAAGCCTTCCACTTCTCACCCAACATTCTGCCGACTTGGCCGAAGGTGATACCGGGGTTCTCGGCTCTCACAATGTCTCTGTTCTCATTAGCGAAGAACATGTAAGCAGACAAAGATCTCTTAGGAGCATCTGGGTCCTTCTTTTTTCTCGATGACTTCTTTTTCTCGGTGGACATTACTGCTGGTTAGTATAAGCGTGAAGAGTGCGCGTCGTGCAGTGGGCTACAAAATGGGTCCCGAGCCGGTGTTTGATTGGTGGGGGGCACGGGCGCACGGTCGCAGGCCACAACAAAGGCCAATCAAAATATAGCAAACATCAACAAAAACAACTAATAATACTATATTCCAGAGCTTGCGCTTACGGCTGCTAAATCCTTGGCGCTTGCATTGTGGCCGGTGCGCGGTGCGCGCTGCCTTCTGGCTATGGTGGTTAATGTAAGCACATACTTAAAAATAGTGTTGGGAGGAAATAAAGAGGGAGTAAATTGTGTGTGGAGCAGTGAGGGTGCCCTATATAGGGGGCGGCGGTGGGCGCGCGGAAAGAGGGACGAGGAATGCGTAGTGGCTGCGTAAATTGCAGACCGCCGCCTTTTTGCTTTTCACGTAAATGCTGGCTGCAGGCCACGTGACCGTCTTTTGGACGTTGGAAGCTATATCCCCTCGGGATGATCGTAGATAATAGGATATATTAAGCTACCGGTGAACCCATTGCTTGTCTCCTCGAGTCTTCTTCGGATGATGTTGCTCCGGATCGACGGGTCGTGCGCGCGTCAAGAATTGCACCCAGCCACCCGCTCCCTTAGTGCAGGTGAAAATGATCCACACTACAGAAATCCGTACACCCAGGCTCTACGAATATACAAACATCAAACGTGTAAACATCAAACATAAGTACACCAAACATACAAACGTCGAACATCTTAATATAAAAAACATACAATACTATGATGTGTATGGATTTTTCACGTAACCCGATCACATCTGACCTAGCAACGTCACAGGTCACTTGTTCTAATCCGCCATTGTGCCGTGGTGCAAATCAAAGTGAGGGCTTGAGAGGTACGGGTGCGAAGGGATTGCTCACTACGATCAGACATCGAAACTTCGGGCTTCGCTATAAACAATTTCTCGAGATGGTTGTTTAACATTGCCATCCCTCTTTTCAAGCATCATTCCAGAGTTTAATTCTAATTCTAGATTTAGTCTCATCCCAGATCAAGTCTGTGGCTTGGTCTATTTCTTGTAATCATGATAATTAATACCATCCACGGTATTGGTTGCTATCCTGGTAGCTTCCGTATTGAGGGTACTGTTGGTATCCACCGTATTGAGGCACTTGTTGTGGGTACTGAGGCTGAGATGGGCCTGGAGCATGTGGAGTGGCATGTTGCTGACCATTCTGTTCGCCCTGAGCCTCGGATCCATGTGCGCTTTGTGGAGCTGGTTGGTTGCTTGGGTACCCGCTATATGGGTAGCCTCCTCTAGTTCCAAATTGATTGGGGTTTCCGTAGTACTGAGCTGCGTAATACTGGCTAGCAGCTTGAGCAACCTGGGTTGCACTTTGTCCGTTGCTGGCATCACTTTCGGCAGCACCAGTGTCGTTGCCTGCTTGCTGTTGATGGTGTTGCTGGACTTGCGGGTATTGTTGATGTTGCATTCCGTAAGCATTGGTGGAAACTCCGCCCATGGCTCCTCCATTCCCATAGTAGGGGGTGTTGTAGTAGTAGTTGTAGTAGTTAGGGTAACCAAATGGAGCAGCGCCTGGGATTTGTTGGCTCTGTTGAGGGGTTTGCAAGCCTTGTTGAGCTGCACTCACAAGTGGCGACTGAGTGGCTTCAGCATTACCGTTTCCGTTGGCGGCAGAAGCGCCCTTACCACCGGTAGTGTTGGCGGTGTTGCTTTGGTAGTATCCTGGAGAAGCACTAGAGCCCAAACCGTTTTGATTCATCTGACCATAAGCAGCAGAGTAGTCGAAAGATGGGTAGCCGAATTGGCCTGGAATAGATCCTGCTGCAGCCTGTTGGGGGAATTGCTGTTGAGTTTGTTGGAACTGAGTGTAGTAGTCGAAACCTTGATTAACACCAGCAGACTTCTGTTGCTCAAATTGTTGTTGGTAAGCTTGCTGAGCAGCTTGTTGAGCCTGTTGCTGTTGTTGTTGGGGTTGTTGCTGTTGTTGTTGGGGTTGTTGCTGTTGTTGTTGGGGTTGTTGCTGTTGTTGTTGGGGTTGTTGCTGTTGAGGTTGTTGAGATTGTTGTTGAACTTGTTGCGTTTGTTGTTGCTGCTGCTGTTGTTGTTGCTGTTGAGGTTGTTGCTGCTGTTGAACTTGTTGAGGTTGTTGCTGTTGTTGAACAGGCTCAGCGGCCTCTTCCAAGGAAGCTTGCTTTTGATAAGCAGGGGTTTCCAATTGTGTTTCTTGCTCAGTAGAAGCGTTCTCCTTTTGCAAAGACAAGGATCCGAAAGACACACCAATGTTGTCGACTTGTTGAGGCAAAACAACCTCGGATTTAGCAACTGGAGCAACTGCAGTTTCCGCCTGGGGAACTTCAACAGATTGCTCAACGACGGGTTCAGCGACCTCCTTGGGCGCGGCCTGCACTTGCTCAGAAGGAGCTGCTTTTTCGGATTGTGGGGCTTCAGTTGGAACAGGCCGAGCCTTCTTTTTAGGAGCTGGAGGAGCTTTAGGCTTGATAGCAGATGCCCAGGAGGTAGTGGCCTGCACGTTGGCGGTCTTTTGCTGTATCTGTTCTTGCTGCTGCTGCTGCTGTGATTGTGGCTGTTCTTCTTGATGTTGCTGCTGTTGCAGCTGCTCTTGGTCTTGTTCTTGCTGGGATTGTTGTTCTTGTTGCTTGGGGAGATCGCTGGCATCAGCTTGCTTCAGTTTCACGTCTATGTGCTTCTTTGTTGGCTTAGGCTTCGAGTCCTTGGATAAAGCTGCAGCCCAAGAGTTGACGGCGCTAGCAGATGCAGAGGGCTGGGCCGGGGCCAGAGCCAGAGGAGGAATGGAAGAAGTTTGTGCGGAGCCCGAAGAAATGGAGGAAGGAAGAGAGGCAGGCGCCTGGACCTGGGGCTGTACAGCGTGCACCTTGGGCTTACGCTCCCTTCTATTATCCTTAGAGGCTCTCTCGCCTCTGGGGAACTTACCGCCGGATTTGTGGTCATTAGGATGGGAGGATATGTGACTAGCCAAGGACTGGGGCTGTTCCAGTATGTGTTCATCTCTTTTCTTTTGCTTCTGATCGCGGCGGATGGGTTCCCATTTGGAAACTTTGTTGTTAACAATTAAATCAATGACAATCTCCACGTCGTTGTGGTGCTCTGACAAAATAGAGGCCAACTCCTCGGCCTCCCAATCGGGAAACATCTCCGTCAACACCAGCAACTGTGTTGCAGAGGAGTCTGACTGGGCGGCAGCGTCGCTGGCGGCTGCTCCCTTCTTGGATTTATAGCTTTTTCGTTGCGACATTTATGGATATTTCGGGCGCAAATGCAGATGCTTGCGTATTCTGTATTGGCTTTTCGGCGTTGGGGGGATAACGGACGAAGAATACAGGTGCTCTTTTCGTCTGGTTCTCAAAATATGAAAGTAGCGTTTACTGCTTGGAAGAAAAACGGTTACTGGGGATTTTTCTCGCTTTGGGATTTTTCTCGAACTTCGCACCTGGCTGGGTCGAAAACTTTTCCACCGCGCACTCTTCATCTGTTGCTCACTGGGGACTGTGTAGAGTACCGGAGGAATAAGATTTCCGATTTGTGTATACTCCGAATTGTGCAATTGGCTCTGTATATGATACTGTATACGGAAGTCCATTCCAGTTCGTATGATGACATCTACGTCCATGTTTCCCGTTACCATTGATTGTCCCTATTGATCACCTATGGCTACACATTACTGTATTGAAGATCTGTGTTCCCCATACTGATTGTCCACATTACTGTACATATTCCAGACCACCGTATTTACCTCTGTTTTTTCAGATTAAGGTGTATATTTCATAATGCTGCATTAACTTCTGTAATCATATTTCTCTGTAACGCATCAAGGTACATATTCCAGATGTCTGTATTTGCTCTAGTAACAATATTCCTGTATGTCTGTACATTTTGTACTACTTTCGTATTTTACATAACTGTATATGGACTATATTTCAAATCCGGTTTGTCTATTTCTATTAAATGAATCTGTATTCCGCATTACTACTGATTGTCTCTGTATATTGCTCTCCATTTCCGTTACTGTATATTGATAACACTGTACTCCACGATACTATTGGATGTCTGTATATTGAAAGTCTGTAATAAATTTCTTTATTCAATATTATTATTCAGTGCCTATATTGAGTTCCTGTATTGAATGTCTGTAATTTATTGTATATTGACTCTATATTACTAATAATTAATTCTGTTTTCATTCACTGAATTGACTGCCTACTTAATGCTCATTAGTTGCTTTTCACCTTAATACTGGTTGTCTTTGTATTTTGGTTTGTCTGCATTTCAGTTATTGTTAATATATTGTTCTTTATTACTACTGAGTTACTAATTGTCTATTCCCTAAATCGTCTACTGACCAAGTTATAACTTCACTTGTTATATTCTATGTTACTGTATTTTGATGCCTTTGACGTATACTGCCCGATTATGACTTCTCTCATTATACGACCTCGTTTTGACTTTGTTAATATATCACTATCACGGGCTGTGTGGCCAGTCTAGACTCTTTATTGTTACGCTTATAATTGTCCCTTGTTCATCTGGAGTCAATGCAACCGGGCTTACCTGCACGAACGCTTAGATGCACACCCAACCCTGATCACATCACTTGGTGTAACAATGGCGCTGTTTCTGCAGCGGCCCCAAGTATAGGTGCTACCACTCCACATGCCGAGGCTTTGAACAAATCATCCACAACGCTGGCCAAGTTGTTCCCCGTCTGTTTGAAGTCTGGGTATGAGTTGACCTCCAACAACTTCACCGAGTAGTCCAGGTTGACCAAGAAATCAATTCCAAAAAATTCCACTGCGTTGGGCATGGGCTGGAAATTGATTTTGTCCACTGATGATGCAGCCTTAAATAATTCTCCGGTGGTTTCCTTGACCTGGTCAAAAATCTGCGTTTTCTGAGCTGCGCCCAAGCCTTTCAAATCCCAAAAGGTCTCCACCACCGGCTCCTTGTCTTCTTGAAGACACGTGTTGGTGAGGTGACCTGCAAGATCGATGATTTCGTCGTGTTTGTCTGTGGGATCGGAAAATGGAACCTCCGAAAAGAGCGCAAGAATATTCTCGTACACGTATACTTTCAAGTCACCAGCACTCACCACGTAGACCCTCAAATGGAACTTTTTGTCATTATACTCGCTCAAAAGAAGGGGGTTACGCTGGTACTCCTGCACAATGAAATGGCGAAGTTGGGAGATTATGACTCCGTTGTTTTCATCGTTCTCACCAATTCCACCCTCCTCATCAGACTCGCTTTCGTCTTCCTCAAAAGAATCGAATATAGCTTGCAATTGCTCCACGGAATTGAACACGCGAATACCCTGACCCTTGTCGCTCATGCTGGGTTTCAAAATCCACGAACGAGTGCCTTTTTCGATCTCGTCCCGGAGCTCGTAACTCTCGTCCAACGAGTCATCGAGGAACTCAGCGTAATCCACCTCGAGTTGGTACGTTTCAGGAAATGCACGTGTAAGAATTGAATCCGGGTTCTTGACCACGTAGTGGTGAATGGTGTTTGCCAAGTAATGTTTGCGGATCAACGCCTTACGGTATATGTAGGACAGAACATAATAGTTCTTAGGATGGCTGCAGATGAGGTCGAGGTCCAAGTCCTCGTATTCCGCATAGTGAAACACACGGAAATTGTCGATCTGGGAAAGTATCTTCGAATCTGTTTCAACCTTAAAGTTTGCTGCAGTGAATGCATCCACCAAGGGAGTGTATATGTAGCTAGATTTCGGAACAGTCAAAAGAAAGCGGGGAGCCAGGTCTTCGTTGTCTGAAACCAAGTCTTCTTTAACCTCTTGGGATTTTTTATTGGTCATCTTTCCTGTATCCTCCAAAACAATTTCTCCTTCAAGAGGAGCCACGTGCCGGAAAGCAGCCTGTAAAGGAGTAACACTGATTCCGTCGTCGTGTAAGACGCGAGAATCCGAATGGATCGTGTCCTTTTTCCCTTGTTCGTAAACGTGCTTAAACTGTGGCAGCCATGTATACTTGCCTTCACCCTGCGGCTCGTAAATAGAACCCCATTGATTTTTCAACACCGGCGTATACAGGATTTTGGTTGAACCCACCTTGAGTGACGGAATTAAAGGCACATTGACGGAGAAAAGATCGATTTCTGGGTTTTCGCCGAGATCCTTATAGAGGTGTTGTACAAGCTTGACTGAAATGCGACTGGCTTCCTTTAAAGTGTGGAAGTCATGCGTGAGGCTCCGAAACTCATATGATAATGCTATAGCTTTGAAGCCATGCGTGGCCGCTTCCATGGCGGCGCCGACGGTGCCGGAGGCCAAAATGTAGAGGTTTCCTGCATTTTTGCCGAAATTGGGCCCGCTGATCACCAAGTCGACTGGGGGTTTTCCGCTGAGATGGTGCAATCCTATATCTGCACAGGCGGCGGGAGTCAGATCAATCAAGATCCATTCTTGAGCACCATTTTCCAAGCATTTCTCGTTTGGCTGCAGGAATGGGCCCTCGTAAGCATTGATCGAGCTGTTGGGTTCGCCGGTACTGTATTTGGTGTAGATATAGGACGACGTGAGGGGCTTCCCTGCGAAATGGGCCTTGCCTATCCAAGACCTCTGCTGATCTGGAACCACAATCAGAATCTGCCAGTCGGTTGCCTGCAGGAGTTCATCCACGAAGTACTTCATGTAGGGACATGCCTTGTCGTCCAAAGGACCGTCATCGTTAACGAGGAGTACGTGCATTGGCGTTGAGGAGTAAACTCGATGGGCTTATGGATGTAGCACCACGTGACTTGTGAAGTATCACGTGACAGGTCACATGATGAATTCTTTTTAAAGTCACGTGACTAGGTCTTTTTCATCTCACCGCTGCTCTCCAACCCACCCCATGTCGTTTTTCCTCGGCAACACCGCCCAGTACTCCAATGTGGAGGTCAACCCCGAGAAGGTGCGGCTTGCCACAGTGCAGTATACAGTTACTGCATCCACATTCAACAAAATGCTTCGGCAGTGCCGTGATAAGTGCATAGGCCGAGAGTACGGAGAAGGCGATATCGTCACCGGCGAAGCTTCGTGCACCGACCGTTGTGTGGCCAAATATGTCAAGGCAAATGCAGATATAGCTCAGCATGTGCAGTATAAGATGAATCCGGTGCTTATGCCGGAATACCAGAAGGTAAAGAAAATCATTGAAAGCGGGGAAAGTTCGAATTAGGTGAATGAAGCCTATTCGATGGCACGCCTTGCTAAGTGAACGAAAAAGTTCAAAATCGATGTGATCAGAGAGAAAGGCCAGAACCCTGGAATTGTTGGAATGGAATATATTGAGGTTTATTGTACCCAATTGTTCAAGTTCCAGATTCGATGCCAGGTTCCCTAGTACAAATCTTGGGCAAGTCAAAATTAATGTCTACACTGTATATAGTCGTATGTTTATTTTAGTCAGATAACACCGTAAACTTAGTTCAATTGTCCCTTGGTGTGGAAGATGTCCAAAGCCTCGGCGATTCTGGCGCTCATGGTCTTCTCACCCTCTCTGACCCAGACTCTTGGGTCAAAGTACTTCTTGTTTGGCTTGTCCTCACCCTCTGGGTTACCGACTTGCGACATCAAGTAGTCCTTCTTGTTCAACACGTAGTCACGAATACCCTTCAAGTAAGCGTATTGACAGTCAGTGTCCAAGTTGACCTTGACAACACCGTTCTTGATGGCGGTGTCGAACTCCTCCTGGGTAGAACCAGAACCTCCGTGGAACACCAAGTACAATGGGTGCTTGTTGTCAGTACCAATTTGCTCCTTGGCGTACTTTTGGTGGTCACCCAAGATAGATGGTCTCAACACCACGTTACCTGGCTTGTAGACACCGTGGACGTTACCGAAAGCGGCAGCAATGGAGAAGTTTGGCGAGATTGGGGCCAAAGCCTTGTGCACAGCGAAGACGGTCTCTGGTTGAGTGTACAAGGTCTCCTTGTCAACGTGTTCGTTGTTGACACCGTCCTCCTCACCACCGGTGATTCCAATCTCCATCTCGAGCCATTGGTTCATCTTGGCCATTCTGGTGAAGTACTTGACACATGTGGCAATGTTCTTGTCGTCGGTCTCCTCAGACAAGTCCAACATGTGGGAAGAGAACAAAGGAGTACCGTTAGCAGCGTAGAACTCCTCGTCAGCCTTCAACATACCATCGAACCATGGCAACAACTTCTCGGCACAGTGGTCGGTGTGCAAGATAACTGGGATACCGTAGGTAGGAGCAATGGCTCTGATGTAGTGAGCAGCAGCAATAGAACCAGCAATCGATGCGCTTTGGTCACCGTTGGCAACACCCTTGCCTGCAAAGTAAGCAGCACCGCCTTGAGAGGTCTGCAAAATGATTGGCGACTTGTTGTCACGGGCTGCCTCCAAGGAAGCAACAACAGTGGAGGAGGAAGTCACGTTAATGGCAGGAATAGCAAAGCCCTTAGCTTGACAGTAGTCAAAGAGCTTTCTGACGTCATCGCCGTAAATAACACCGGATTTTTGCAAAACTTCAGCCATTGTAATTTTTCTGTTTGTAGTAGGGAATGTCGTCTTAGTTCGCTGCGGAAATCGTGTCTTTATATATCACGAGGAGCACTCCGCTCCGGGTCCCCAAATACTGCGAACTTTTTAATGCGAGCCGTCAGTATGTGCACGTCGCAAACAAGTGGTGTGATGAAACAGCCCACGAAGGGACCATCACGCCAGCAGATTTTAGCGGAATTTTCGGAGGACTTGAAAAGTGTGAGTCTCCATGCATATTTCTGAACGCACTGTTTCCGGAAACTTCGGGTGGGCCGTATCATGTCCATGGAAAGTTGTTTTTCGCCGTCACACGCATATATACGGGACTGCATATAGATATGCCAAGTGACATCGACTGGAAAGAATAGAGCGGGAGGATGAACATGGCATTGATGGCTTTCTAGAACTTGATGGTCTTTCTGTTTGATAGTCAAAGCCGTGCGACTCTGTAGTTATTTGAAAACACTGTGATTTTCCCGGCTTTAGAGCACTCTTTGAGAGTGTTCTGGGCATTCTCTTGGGCATTCTCTGTGGGGACCGCACTGGCCCGAACCTCTATACGCATAATCTCTTAGCGCCTACCTGAAATCAATATGCCTTCATTGGCTGAAGGAGCATCATAGTGCGGCAAGGCATTTTTTTCGTTGCTTTCAAGTAATTGCTATATTCGGAAGAGCAAATCTGCAATCTAGCCCACACACATAAAAAGCCCCAACACCACGTACCACCGTCCCCGAGCGCGAGCACCTGGTGAAAATTCCCGGGTCACTCATCATGTTCCGCTCAGCCGGTCAGAATGCCCGGGATACCCCACAAAAATCCCCTTTTAATTCAAAGGCCCAGTATTTTTTGGAAGGCAGATTCTGCACACAAAACAATACAAGCGTGTCACTGCTGTCAAGCGTATTACTATAGTCCAAGTCACTAGTAATTCTCTTTGCACAAATAAGTCCATCCAGAAAAATTGCTCGAGCAATCAATTCAAGTGTTGAAAATAACAGACCAATGTAACCGTTAAAATAATTGGCCCAATCAACTGTCAATCCGAGGTCAATTGAGTTGAGCACTTCAAGAATTTTTTCAAGAGCCAATTCGGGGTCAAATCAAGAATTGATTCAGTTGATCCATTCATTCGCCAGTATCTCGCTGACCAATTCAACTTTCAATCAATTCAACTGTAAATATTCGACAGCCAATTTTTAACTGGCCAATTCATTGAAAAACCCATTTGAACAGCTCAACACTGATTACTCAATAAGCCAATTCATCACTTGGTTCAAATTCAGTTGGTTAAGGCAAGTGTCAAATTAAAGAAGCAAATTAGAATACAATTCCATTGACGACTTCCCTCTACCAACATAACTGCCTATTAATTCACCTTTGCCATTCCAAGGACGTTATTTGCTCCTTCCTAGACAATCAAGTCATTCGAAAATGGGACTACTTATCATCTGTATTTGTCTCGACATCTCTTAGAATCATTAGAAGAGTTTACAAAGAGATAATTAAGATGAATAAATAGCGTGAGGAGCCCTCCCTTTATATATCCAAGAGGCGCTTTTGTGCTGTGTTTTACTTTTTACAGCCACGCTACATGCATGCGCTGCATTTCTGAATAAAGGGCCTATATACTGATGTAATAACTCACAAACTGAGTTATTGGCCGCATGTTGGCTTTCATCAAATAGCTAAATACCTGAGATTGACTGGTCTGCCTGCAGAACCCAAAATTGTTCCAGAATAGATCCAATGAATCGAAAGTGAATAAGCTGTTCATCAAAAAAGAATATAATAAAATTAATAGCGAGAAATCAAAATCACTCAACAGCTTGAGAAATCAGATAATATCAAAAGTCTGTATTAAGACAATTAAAGCCGATCCTGCATCCAAAATAACTCTTCCACACATAACCTCCACAGCAGTCCCTTATTAAAACCCCCAAAAACCCCCCTTATTACAAAAAGAAACAGAATAAAAAAAACAAGATTCCAAGCCAAGAACATTGATCAATTTCAAAACATCGTGCCAGTCAGGCTCTAGTCTCTAGTTATTTTGCAGAAACACCATTTCGCGCGCGGACTCTCATCAACAGTCGCTTCTTAGTGTAATGGCCGGCCCAAAAGACTGCAAAATCGACTTCATAGAGGATGGGTTCCGATACTACTCGATGGACTTGGCGTGTAAAACGCACTTTGACAAAGTATCTCAACTCATCGCTGTACATCTTTCAGAGCCCTATTCCGTTTACGTGTACTGGTACTTTTTCCACCAATGGCCTCAATACTGCATCCTCATAAGTCCCGAAGGTTCAGACAAAATTATAGGGGTCATCATATCAAAGGTCGAAGCTCACAAGGGCGTACGTATGCGTGGCTACATCGGCATGCTAGTGATAGAGCCTGAGTACCGGGGCTTTGGCATGGCGAAGAAATTGGTCAAAATGTCCATTACCAAGATGGTGGAGTGGGACCGTGTGCACGAGGTGACCTTAGAAACAGAGGTGAATAATGAGGCGGCATTGCATTTGTATGAGCTGTTTGGGTTTCTTCGTACCAAACGAATGCATCGTTACTATTTAACCGGCAACGACGCATTTCGCCTAATATTGCCTCTTGAAGAAAAACTGTCCACCAGAGTGGCTTACTTGCCGAAATTAGATGAGCTGACCATTGGTGACGTGAACCTTGGCGACCTTACAATCAAAGAAGAATTCTAGATTCAGGAAGAGCCCGGAACCATTTGTGGTCCTGAGCCATGATTTACATAGGCATCATTTGAGTCTGAGAGATTTCCTGTTATCTAGCAAGAATATGGGCAAAACGTTATAATCCAATACCTAGCGGAATTGCTAGTGTTTGGGAATAAGGGCATCATTGGCCACGAGTTGAGATTTTGGCACCTCGGGCTCATAACCACAGTCACAACCTCCACGATTCAAAAGGCTTCAGACTAATGAGAGACAGGTTAACACATAGGCCATTGCCCCGTTCATATACAGGTACACATATAGACAATTACGACGTAAGGCTTAAATGCATGATCGCAGATAATTATGAACAGTCATAACAAAGTATGATTTATAGCAGTAGTTATGGCCGAGAATAAGTACATCAGCAGAAACATCTCAAGCGGACTAGTAATACACGTGATCAGAGTTACACTTGATGCAGCACGTGCGAAGTCACGTGAGCCTCACATTTCTCGCTTTCTCCCACCCCACTACTCCCCTACTACACCCAAATGCTAGATTCCAAATCACTTGACACCATTTCCCGCTTGAAACTGGCGCTTCTCATACGGGCACAGAAAGGTAGCGCCTCGGATTTGCCATCCGGAAACAGAGGCAAAAAAATCGCCCCAGCAGGCGCAGGTATCAACTCACTTACGCCTAAGATTGTTGAGTACAACGGCAGCAACCACTTGGTGCTTACCAACGACGTCATTGAACGCACAAACTACAACAATAAGCGTCGGTGGCTGGATTTCTACCGAAACAGTGCGGAGAAAGGCAGTTCCAGCCGTTCATTAGCTGATGAAGACTCCAGTTCCGGCTCCAGTGACTCGGAGTTTTCGGATGATGACGATAATCCATTCAAAAAGATCCGGCTCAGTGAAATTTTGGCCCCTCTTTATCACCCGTCCGAAATATACACACATCCGGCCATCTCCAAGACGTTTAAGCTGGCATGTCTTTCTACCTTGGCAGCAGAGCTTATAGAGGTTATTGAGGGAGAGCAGAAAACTTTGAACCAGTTCAATCGATTATTGCAGGTTTTAGATGGTGAAGACTGGTTTTACCAATTAGAGGAGAACATGGAGCTTCCGCAGTATGACCATGGCTTAGATGAGAGCGAGACGAGGCGAAGCAAAGAGGACGGGAGTGAAAACGGAAAGGATGAGAATGGGAAGGGTGAGAAAGAAGATGGAGAAATTGAAAAAGAAGATGGAAACAGTGAAAACGGAAACAGTAACAAAGAAAACGTGAACAGTGAAAAATTGAATGGAAAGAGTGAAATGGAAAATGGCAAGAAGGAAAATGGCAAGAGCGAAGAAACTGAAGGAACTGGGGAAAACGGAGCTACTTTCAAGAAAGAAAATGAGCAAGAGAGCGATCGCCGGATTACAAGGAACTCCCGACTCCAGAGCGAGGCCATTCAAGTTTCGGATCCCTTTTTTGCGCTTCCGAAGTCACTCAAGATTTTTGAACGGCAGCAACAAAAGCAAATGGAAGAGACTGAGGATGATGATGAGCTCGTGGCCATCCAGCAGGAATTGATCAACTATTTGCAGGTCAGTATCCAGCGACAACACGAATACATCAAGAACCTCTCGTCAATTCGTGCAGGCCTTGTCAAGGCCGACAAATATAAGAAGGAGTTGTACCGCTGGAGCCTTGAAATGGGAGAAAAGAAGTAGGATTGTGGAATTGAATCTGGTGTTGTCGATAAAGTTTGATTGAGTCTGATATTGTCGATAACGAAGTATCAAATTCATTCCTGATATTCCTCGATGACAAAGTTGTACGATAACAAAGCTGTACGATAATAAAGCTACTTGACTACCAACTTTTCTGGCTACGAAAAAATTTATTCCATCTATAGAATGTGAGCGACATTTCCAAGATTGATCTTGAAGAGGAAAAATGTCGCTAATGCCGCCCGCTTAGAAAACGCAAGTTGGAGAAAGTGGCCTAAGAGACGATCTAGAATGAAGAAAATCAGTCCAGCCCGTCAATTACCCGAAAGAGAGTGATTTGACAAGGCTCGACGCATATATTGTTGGTGACCATGATCATGAGAATGAAGGACAAGTTTGTCTGATAACGAAATATCTGATCCATTTGTATGATTCATTCGCCTAATAACGAAATGTTTTGATAAAAAATTATTTGATAACGAATTAGTTGATACAGAAATTGTCTGATAGAGAATTGTCTGGTTTTTCGTCTAGACATTTGCCCTATCCTTTGCCTATTCCTTTGAATCCTGTTCTAACGAATTGTCTGAACCTTCACCTGCTTACAATTTTCTTGGCTTTTCATGCAACCAGTTAAGCGGTCAAATGATGATACTTCATTGTGGTGTCCCAGGAATTGCCATTACCTAGATGAGTTCCTTGCTTACTGAACACCAATCCAAAGAAGAAAGGCGTACGCTACAACGTTTTTCGATGCTAATATTTTTAATACTACATAGATTTTTGCTCCACATAGATTTTGGCCTAGACTTTTTTTTTTTTGAATATAAGTTAAGCTCACAATGCTACACTATACAGACACGTACGCGACGCAAATAATATATACGGACTTCATGGATGGAGGCCTTTCTGCAGTCCCACGTGACAGGCGCGCGGTATATAGCGCGACGCGTCAGTTTTCAGTTCCACTTCACTTTTCTTCTCCTCATCATGCTTGAAGGTAAATTCGACGAAGCCAGTCTCCTTAAAAAAATCGTGGACTCCATCAAGGACTGCGTTAAACTCTGTAACTTCAACTGTACCGAGCACGGTATTACCGTGCAGGCCGTGGATGACTCCAGAGTGTTGTTGGTGTCTCTTTTGGTCGGGCTGTCTGCTTTTTCTGAATACAGATGTGACCGTGACATTACATTGGGAATTGACTTAGATTCGTTTTCCAAGATCATCAGGTGTGGAAACAATGATGACTACTTGACAATTTTGGCTGAAGATGCTCCTGACAACGTCTTGACTATCTTCGAGGACAAGAAGAGGGAGCGTGTTTCTGAGTACTCTTTGAAGTTGATGGACATCGACTCTGACTCTTTGAGAATTGACGACATGGAGTACGACTCTGTGATTAACATGCCTAGCACGGAGTTCTCCAAGATTGTGCGTGATTTGAGAGGTATGAGTGAGTCTCTTAATATCACTGTGACCAAGGATTCGGTCAAGCTCAGTGCTGAGGGTGAAGCTGGAAACGGCTCGGTGGTGTTGAAGCCATTCACTGACTTGGACCATCCCGACCAATCCATTACGGTGAACTTGGAGAATGCTGTGGACTTGACTTTTGGTTTGAAATACTTGAGTGATATCATCAAGGCCACGGCGTTGTCGTCATCCATAACCATCAAGTTGGCCAACAAAACGCCTGCTTTGTTCGAATACAAGTTGGATGCCGGAGGCTACTTGAGATTTTACTTGGCACCCAAGTTCGACGAGGAGGATTGAGCAGGGCTCAAGGTATAGAGCATGTTCGATGTGATGTATGCTTAGGCAATCCTGTACATCCATAATGAATCCAACGGAGTCACAGAATGACCTGTTTGGTACTGTTTGGATGTCACGATCTATCACATCTGAATGTGGCTTTTCGTTGAATGATATTTGAAAATGTCTATCTGTGATCTAATCCCGCAAGATAAGCCAGGATAAAGTAGCGGATTAATAGTGAGTTATACAAGTCAAGTACACTAGTACATTGTAAATGTAATGCTAGAGTAGAGATAAAGTAGTCTGGTACTGTAGTATATAACCAAGGACCAGTATTAAAGGCAATTAGTATTCAGTAGTTGTACACTTAGAGGAATGCAATAGACTAGTTCATGATATTGCAGTAGTGAAATCTGCATAGTGTTGTTACTGTATCGATGTGCTACAAAAGACTGTAGTACTACCGAACACCAGAGTCTATAGTAATGCGATACCGAGTATAGTATTAAAATGGTACTAGTAGTGATCAAAATCAGTAGCTTAGTGGTGCTAGTAGGAACTAACGCATTGGAACGATCTAATCTAGTAATAAGCAGTTAGAAACTTACACTCCTTGCAGCTACAAGTTAATGCTTCAGGTTGCATATCAATTCTAACATTGAACATCAATGTATCTGAACGTACATAATTGTGTTAGTATGAACCTTTAATAGTAGGATCTCTGGTGCATTGTTAAATACACAGCTGTGATATATTAGTATGATTAACGTAGTAGTGTAAACATTGATATTTTACGAAATGGCATTGTACTTAGCCTGTCATTCTTAGTGATGTTTCAAGCAGGGACTATTGCAAATTGCAATTACTGGTCTGAGTCAGCTCATACATTTAGCTTAGCTATTACAAGTGTAATTGAACTGCATAGAAGCCACTGCGATTATTATTTAACTTGCATGATATTCAATTGTAGAGTATTGGAATTTTGCATGGAATTAAATTCTTTGTATGATATTGGAATTCCGTTTTTGTATGGAATTGGTATTAGATATTCTGTATTGTATTGGAATTTTTTGAGGCAGTAGTCATGAAATTGCATTTCGAATACTATTGTATTGTAATGGTGGTGTGAGTATTGTATTGTACGGCACATTACGTAGATTAATGACACTCACCATTTTTAGAGCAAGTCTTGTTCAAGTAATTGTCCCTGCATGTAGACTGAATTCTTCCCAAAGTAGATTCTTAATTAACTGCTTTTTTCGTAAATTACCTCTATGGGAGAACCGCATATTACTACATATAGGTGACCAAAACATGAGATTTTCAATTTTTGCACATGATTTTCTCACCCTCTGGAATTGTATTCCTGAAGCTAAAAAATCAGATAAAGCTCCTGGGCATTTGTTTCCAGTAGGAATGTATGCACATTCCTGACCTAAATTCAATTTGGACTTGCTGGCGACATCTTACGCAGAAACAATCAAGTTCTTGTTGTGTGAGGAGGTAATGTTTATATCCGGTGCTCGCTTAAAGTTAGCACGGGAGGAAAAGTGGTGCAATGGAGAGTAATGTGGTTCCATAGTTCAGTAGTTTGGTAGGGTAGTAATGGAGTAGTTTGGTAGTACAGTGGCATAGTAGTACAGTGGCATAGTAGTACAGTGTTATATTGCATCTTGATGTAGTAGTATAGTAGTGAAGCATAGTGTAGGATGTATAAGATATGAGAGTCGGGTAGTAGAGTTTGTATAAATTGCCTGGTTTCCCTGATTTTGACTCTTGTGAAGATTCTAAATAGTATCATAGATGAATTTAGTTCCTAGTTTTAGTGTGGTGGGTATTTCGAATACCACAAAAAACCGCAGCACTCGACTAAAGTATCGGGTAAAATATGGTTTCTGACATCAAAGTTCAATTAATATGCCTGTGTTACCATAGTGAAGCAGTTTTAATCAGTGTGAACCCTGATAGTGGAGTTATAGAATGAAAGAGCTATAGAATTGAACTAAAGAGATGTAATAATAGAACACTGCTAGGATTGAAGAAGAATTCTGGAAAGTAAATGCTAGCATTTCCCAAATATAAAAAGCTTCATAATACCATCTGAGTTTGTATAGAGCATACAAAAGGTTGAACATGTGCCAATGAAATGTTAGATTTTTAAAAAAAATTGTTGGCTATTTCCTGTTTTTTTCCAAGTGATTTTGGCGAAAAGTCTTAGGTAGACTTCAATTGAGGCTATATTTACGTACAGTGGGGATTTCCCGAAATGAATCCAACGGAGTTTGAATAGAGGTTTCTTTTGGTTCTATTCAGAGTAAAACTTAGAAGAATATTATTCCAGATAATAGTTTTGTAGTCAAAGTAACTATTACGAAAATGGGATGATAGTTCCACGTTACAGTATATGAGTGATGTCAAATGTATTATTGTACGTAGTATCGAAAAGTACTTTATTGATGAAGTGTTTCAGATAATATAGATTATAAAACTGATAGTATGAGCAACTGTACTAACAATTGAGGCGTAATAGCGGTATACTGTAACAACTATATACTGTTCTAGTGATATACGTACTACTAGAGGACTATTAGTTTGCAGGATAATTCTGAAGTTCAATATATATATATTCATTAATGCTGGTTATGAGACATCTTTAGTGTAATAGTTCGGATCAGGTGATTCTAGCAGCCACTCTAATCAATGAAAAAAACCTGTTTTAGCATGAAATTTTGGGTTCACAACCAATTAACAGTGCGTATTACATGAGGAAATCGGCCCACGCCAAAAACGCCCAACTGAAGAGGACACCTTCGTAAGTGGGGTATGGTCACGTGACTCCCGCGGACTCTCGTTTCCATGCCAGGTTCATGAGATGTGGTTAATGCATATGTTAGTCCCGTTGTACCCTCAATTAGTTCCTATAGCTTAGGCCAAAAGTTCCAATTTTGCCGATGCACCCCTTCAACCAGCCGGCGGTCCAACCGCCCCAGAATTAGCCACAAGCATGTGGGTGTTTTACATTGGGAATCTGTTAATGTGAAAGTCTGACCATTTTGGGAAAGTGGTAATAAAGGGATTCCGTTAGCTTGTATTCGGCTTGCCAAATTTCAACTCCGAACATTCGGAGTTACGCTGGTTTTTAACAAACGTTATAGTGTTGATGTGCATATGCGGGGCGGGCGCTCGCCTACGTAGAAGGAACAGTGTGCAGTCGTTTGAAACAGGAGCGCGCGTTTCGCGTCTAAACAAACGCTTGTGTGTAGTCTTTATTGATGCAGGAACCAAAGAACAAGTAAATCACGGGTTTCAAGAGACATCAAGACCCACGGATTTGTGAATTTTTTGGGCTTCCCATCCACGACCGTTTCAAATTTGAATGAGCCTGGCCATCCTTTCCCTGATCTCTTCTTCGCTTGGTCCATCCTATAAATAGCCGGTCTAGACCCCTCCGCACCTGCTGCCTTAAAAACTGCGTCCTGCAGGCACATCCTCTTAGATCGCTTCGCTATTCCTGCTTCTACCATATCTTCGCTTGCACAGAACAGCACACTCCAGCTACTCTGAGCTGCTCAACATGTGTGGTTACTTCTAAGACGTCTCAAGAAAACATATTCATCAAGTAGGTCAGACCCACCATCCAATCATCTCCAAAGTCGGCCTAACCATCCCTAAGTCGGCTCTCTCTAAACGCACAAATCTGCAGGTGTTTAGTAAGATTAGTTTATCTTCAGAACACCCCAACAAGAGCATTCAAAAGCAACCCGACCTTTCAACCCTCTCGACGAATCTCGGCCAGAAACGGTTCCAGAATCAGCCACCGATTTCAAGCATCTCTTTGTTTGAACTACTTGTTCGAGCCCTCCTTCGCTGAAGCTATATCAAGTACCCATTCCTCCCAAAACTCCACCCAAGCTACATTCACATTAGCTTCTCCATTTATATCAGAACTTTGAAAGTTCCTTTCAGTCGCGTGAATCTGGAAGTTACATCCAGATTCTCAAAAACTTTATTTCTTCGCATATCAAGAACTAGGTGTTCCTCAATTCTTGATTAACCCAGAAAAGAAACCGAGAAACATTCCAGACTCTGGCTTGGAAACCCCACGATTTGGATAAGTTTTGAGTATCAAATTCATTTGTCGTTAGACAACTTTTCTCAAAAAGAGTCCGAAATTTCCTCGCCCACGCTATCCAAATCTATCTTTGCACTTCGTACTGGAGTGCACCAAACGCCCATTCTACGACGTTGTTTCACCCTCCAAATCTATGTCCAGGCCACCAAACAGACATAAACGACAGCGTTCGCTGGCCCAAAACGTCACTTTCAACACTACCGAAAGCACCCCACAAAACACCCATGTTTTGCATGACTCTCGATCTTTTGCACCTACTTCCAACGATCCCCCGCCTTTTTCTTCTGCTCATGTTCTTCCTGTGAATGCCCAGTATTCTCGAGATTGGCAGGATCCGCAAGAAGGTCTCCAAAGCTCGAATATGGATCCAAATGTCGATCCCAGTATGGCAAATGTCGATCCGAACATGACTAATGTCGATCCCAACATGACAAACGTTGATCCCAATATGCAAAATAACCCCTTGCGAAATATTCCTATGCAGAATGACCCCATTCAAAATGTCGATCCAGATCTTCCCAATAACCCGAATATCCAGCTCGTGCAGGGCCTGCTACACATGCAGAATCTCCACAACCCGAATTTGGAAGATGTCCTTCCCAATATGACGTATCGTTTAGGATCTGAACGGAATCTCCCCGGAAACTTTGGTTTTTCAGGTATGGAAATGTTCCACAAGCCTCCCTCGGCTTCGCCTGCAGGAAACCTATCGTTTTCAGATGTCATAGGTAACCTGCCCTTCAACATGCCCTTTCTGGGTGCCCCACCCAGGAACACGCACACCAAAAACATCTCCATTTCGTCGCATTTGGACATGTTTTCGTTGGGAGACAATTACGGCAAATTCGAGGTGCAGCAGCCGCAGCACAAGAGCTCACGACGTATCCCCGAACAAGAAACCACGTCCAAGGCCGAAAGCACGCCCAAAAAGGAAATCCATGAGGGGGTGGCCCCAGCAAGTCCCCACTTGATGTTTCTTCCCCACGAGTACGAGCTTTGTGACCACATTCTACAGAGTCTTGTCCCCCAGCTTCTGTCGGTGAACGTGTCCAATTTCCACCACTTTCTCTTGTCAATCCTCTTGGAAAAACGTCTTTTCTTGTGCATCGATGATTTGTACAACCTTTTGTTCCATGCACAGACTTTTAGTCACTACTTCCAAAGCACACATCCCACCTCTAAGATTGACAAATCGCTACCGACTGGCTCGGTACCTGCAGGAATCATGGTGAGCCAAAATGTGCTAGGAATTTTTGAGCATCCCAACTATTGCTCGTCAATTAAGCCAGGGGCTCAGGAGAAACTAGCCTCCATCAAAACTCAGGAACTTCTCCGGTCGTTTTTGGCACTCAAACTCATCACTTCGCTCGTGATCTACGAGCCCGAAAGATCAAGTCCAGAGCCGCAAGTAACGGATTCAAAGGATGTTGCGGAGCCCACAGAACCGCACAAGAAAATTCATGAAAAGAACGCCTTGCCGCGTGTGGCCATCTATAAGATGTATTATATCTTGTGCCGCAAGCTCATGCATAAGTATGGGAGCGATTCCATTAGCGCAGAAAACCGCCAGAAAGTGATTCTTGGCAATGCCATTATTGGTAAGCTCATCAAGTTAGTATATCCCGGAATCAAGCTGAAAAGGCTTGGTAGCCGAGGAGACTCTAAGTACAATTATCTTGGCATGAGATGGAACGAGTCGGTGGTGAATGAAGAAATGCAACGGCTTTGCAACGAGGAGATCTCGGAAATCGACGAGATTTTCAAGCCCTATGCGGCAACAGACAAAGCCGAAGGACCCTTTTTTCCTATTGCCAACTGTGACCCGGACTTCTGGGCCGAGAAAGGCGCCCGGGCGCTGTGGTTCCGGACTGCAGAGAAGAAAAGCATGAAGAAGTTGGCAGACCTGAATGTGGAGACGCTTTTTTTGGAGGCCGATTACTTTCGGAGGTTTATCTTAGACCAAAAATGGGTACGTGAGAATATCATCAAAAACCTCCGGCTTTTGAGCGGCCAGGGGCCACTTTCGCTGCTTCTTTTTCTCTTAACGGCCCGAACTTTTCTGCTCTTCTGGGGCCGCTTTGTACACAAGCAGGATCTTGTGACGTTGATTGAAAATGTTAAGGCTGAAACGGCTGCAAAAGATGACCAGACTTACTTGAAGTTTATGAAGAGGTTGCTTGTTTTGGCCGACTTTTTGCAGCCAAACATGGGCTTTGAGGCGAAAATCCCCAAAAATGCCCTCTCCATAGTCATCTCTTGCATCAAGTCAGACTCTTTTCGGGAAACGGTTTCCCAAAGTGTTTTCCGCACGCTTCAGGCCTTTGAGCTAGTGGCGGAAAATAAACAAATGGAGTTGGTGTCCACGATCACTGCCTCTATATGCAGTCTCCCGGACATTCTATGGACCGAGATCATGTCTGAAATGGACGGGCCTGCGTGTAGCTCGGGTCAAGTGGTTCGTGTCTTAGCCCGGGTCTTACACCGGGAAATCTTGGCTGCTGCATGGACATGTGACGTGCCCATAAGGGTCACCATGGAGATGCTCTTGACGGTCACGAACACGGGCCAAAAGGCGGTGTTTGACATGAACAAGGGTCTGGACGTGTTCAAAATATGGAGCTTTTTGGCCTTTGCTACCCAGCAGTATATGTTGGTGATGTCAGATATCATCACCCTTGGCCAAAAAGTCAAAGAAACGTGACTTGGCCTGAGCAAACACCTGACCTGACCCCTGACACCGAACAATGGATAGCAATGTAAATAGAATATCCATAGTAAGGATGAAATGAATGGACCACTTCTTGAATATCAATATTGTAGTCGCCACAATTCTATTGCAGATTGAAAATGCTGAATGCAGTCTAGAAGTAATAGTCTGTAGTGTCAGTATAAAAGTGCCAATATAGACTATTTGGAAACTAACTCGCTGTAGACTAGAGAGGCTAAATATTTCATGAGAAAAGTGTAGGATCCTGTTGGCATCTGGTAACTTGCCACGTCCATTGAGGAACCAACAAAATAGGGGTCATAAATCCAAATCACCAACCAGATAGTCAGGAAAAAGACAGTTACCCTTGTTTTGGAAGTTTGAAAAATTGAGCTTTGTATTAAAGGAAGAACAGCTGAAAGTTTTTGGTTTATCGAGATAATTCACCGGGGAAGTCCAAAAGTTTAGTCTGAGACAATTTCGGGAGGGGAAACAATTAAAATGAGTCATTTATATTAAATCCTTGATTTTGAGCCTTGGGTCTTGAACCGTGTGTTTGAGTCCTTAATTTTAAGCTTTGGTTTTGAGCTTTGGTTTTGAGCCCTTATCGCCTATTGTTCTTGAGCTATCGTCTCTGGATTCACTTTCAGGATGAAAACACTGAGCATACAATAGAATCTTCGCAGCCTACCATATGACCACGTAATCTAATAAAAATCAAACTCAACTGAAACTGAACTGAAATCAAAATGAACTTAAAATTGGACCTTGGAGGTGGCATTTGTGACCTTCGCCAGTGGCTCTGAACACAAAACATCGAATTCTTCCATTTCTTTTCATTCTTGTACTACGGAACGTGGATCATTTCTTTCCTACTGGTTCTAGTGATTCTTTTCTTAATGTGGTAATATCATGAACTTATCTTTAACATAGTAAAGAATGTCACTTCCTGTTTGATCACCAGTCGTATACAAAGTACCGTTTGTAGCGCGGAATTTGCAACCCGAAAAGCCGATCGTGGTTGCGAAATTTCCTGTACCCGCACCAACCTTCCTAAAACGCTACTATCTCGCATGGCATATAAATACAACACCTTCCGCCCTCAGGCTAGCACAGTATATCTGGAAAATACACTTTAAAGTCCTGTGAAAGAAACATTGCCCATCAGAACAACGAGTCAAATCATATTCACGTTTCTAAGCAGTTCCACGAATTTTAACAGATATTCGTCTGAAACAGATCTGAAACATATCTTTGAATTATTGATGTAAAATTATTGATCGAGAATTTCAAAAAAATATCTGATACAAATTAGGGATACAAAGTTTTGATATTTCTCCTTACGATGTCTTATAGTGTGATCATTATTGGCGCGGGAATGGCGGGCATTTCCGCCGCGTCTCATCTTTACGCGGCAGGTATTACCGATACCGTGGTTTTGGAGCTGAGGCCCAGGCTTGGCGGACGGCTCGTTTCCAAAAAAGCCACGCTCGACCCATCCGTTTCTTATGATTTTGGCGCCTCATGGTTCCATGATGCACTCAGAAACCCCCTCTTTGAAAAGGCCAAGAAGCTTAAAAATGTCGACTACTTTTTTGATGATGGGAAGCACCAGTACCTCTCCCAGGACTCCAAGGAGATTCAACCCTATAGGTTCGAGAGTGTGGCCAGGGAGGTGGCCGCATTTGCTGCATTGTACTATGAAGATTACCCGGATGCAGCTGATGTCAGTGTGAAGGAAATGTGCCGGATGTATGTAGAGGCCCAGGGAAATCAGATTCTGAGGGACGAAGCCCAGTATGCTCCACAAGTGGTGCGGCTCTGGATAGAGCTCTGGGACGGCATTTCATGGACTGAGGCTTCAGCCAAGCAACAGTTCGTTTATGGAGACGAGCATTGGGGCCGTAATGCATACGTCAAAAACGGCTTTGAAACGGTCTTTGGCAATGAGCTTCAGGAGCTTTCAGAACAATACCAAAACCACAATATCCGTCCGAACACGCACGTGACCAAAGTGTACCACAATGGCCTGATTTTTACGGTCCATACCACCAATGGAACCTTTCACGGCCGGTACGTCGTATGCACCATTCCTGCCAGCCTTCTCTGCATCAGTGACCCTTTGGATCCCTGCTTTATTGAATGGAAACCTTCTTTGCCTGCGCATATCACCTCGATATACCCGGAATGTGAGTACGGGTCTCTCGGAAAGGTTGTGTTTGAATTTGAGGAATGTTTCTGGCCACGTGACGTGCACCGTTTCTACGTGTTGGCCCTGGCTCTGGCTCAGGGCACTGACTCCTGGGCTCACCCAACGATGATCATCAATTACCAGGCCATGAGCAATGTTTCGTCTCTAGTGTTTCTCACGCAAAGCCCTCTTTCCAAGCACATTGAGGGCATGACCAAAGAGCAGGTCTGGGAAATGTTCGAACCCGTGGTGCAACAGATTGCTTCTTCTCCTGTCAAGAAGCCGTTCAATATTATGAACACGGAATGGAACGGCGACTCCTTGGTACGGGGCTCCTACTCCGCTGGCAGATTAGGATACTCGACAACAAATGAGTTTTGTGATAAGTTGGCCCTGGGTGCTGGCCGTATTAGGTTTGCGGGTGCTGAAACAATAGCTGGTTCTTCCAACGGGTGTGCACATGGAGCATGGTATAGTGGCAGAAGAGAGGCCCAGTATATTATATCCAGAGAGGGCCGTTCCAAGATGTGAACCATAGCCTCTGAAAACGAACTGAAGGCATTTGGAAATAAATTGGAGGACATTTAGTTAAGAATTCTGGAAACCCATTATCTGAATTCTGTTGATCAGAAAATTTCCACTATGACACCCTATGAAAAGGACTATGAAAAAGAATTCATGAAAGAAACTTTCATGTCAAGAAGACAGCCTGAAAATAGTCTGACTAGTTGGGTCAAGGTAGAATGAGTATTCAAACAATTCCTTATCTGCTACAAGTATTCTAGTGAACTATAGTGTAAGTTTACAACAAGTAGAGTTAGTAATAAATCAAGGTGAGTTTGTTAGATCCACAATAGGCAGGGCCCTGCCTATAGAGGTATTATGAACCCTACTCTGTCCGATCGTAATAATGGCCATTGCAAACGCCGTGTCAATATCCTAGAACAATCCTTACCATTGTTCTACAGGAGAGTTTTTCGAATGCCACGTTTCTCTCAAAGTTATATAAGCCGCCGCTCCGGTTCCTCTCTTTGAGGAACCATCAACGAACATAGTATCAATTAGGCATAAATGTATCAAAGAACATAACAGAGTTAATGTAGTATCGTGAGATCAGTGGGGTATAGGGACCCAATATTATTTGTGCATTTCGTAAGATACGCAAGCCATGGCAGTTCCCGAAAGATTCAAATTCAATTTTCCTTCAGTTTGAATTATGTACCAAATTTTCTTTACTATATAGCTGTACTAAGTATATGTAGATGATATATTCCATCTGTTCCTGTATATATCTCCACTCACTCAACTCTCCATTGCACTTCGTGCAGGAATATGACATGGCCAACCCCAAGCCTAAGCCTCTGGCACAGCACGGTGGTCTGAAAACTGATCAGATTATCCGTCATGCAATTCGTAACTACCAGCTTACGTCGCGGAGCAAACAGTTTTGGCGGCTCAAGCCACAGAACGAAGCCAAAATCGCCAGGGCCATCAGGAAGAAAGGTCAACAGGAAGAACTCAGCATTTTGGCCCAGAAACAGAGTTACTATACGGAGAAACTTCATGAGCTTCTAAGTCGGGCTGCAGAGGAGCGGGACCCGCGGCTCATCCAAGACCAGGCTGAGGCCGAGTGGTATATCAAAAAATATGTGGTTTCAGACCCCAAAAAGTTGAAGTTGGTGGAGTTCCAGGTGTGGAAGCAGAGGCAATTCCACCGGGAATTTGAGCGCGAGTTGAATGCAGTGGAGACGCCCAAATTTGGCTTGGCCAAGCTTCAAAATGTGAATATGGAAGCAGAAAACCGGCGCAAATCGGCATCCCAGGAGCTCTATATGAAATATGCAGAAAAGCAGGTCCTGTTGGCGAAGGAGTGTGAAGAGCAGTTGGAAGAACTTGGTATGCCGTTTTTTACGGGTCTTGGTCTGCAGGAAAACAAGCTGTTCGTGTTGGATCTATTGTACAAGTGTGTGGAGAAAGAGACAAGTGAAACAAATTGAGCGAAATGATCCAGTAAAGAAATTTATTATTACTGTGTGATCAAAAATTTTATATAACGGAGATGGTTTCATGATAACCAAGATTTTACCATTATAAGAGGCCATTCT
This sequence comes from [Candida] ipomoeae, assembly GCA_002370145.1. Taxonomy (NCBI): domain Eukaryota; kingdom Fungi; phylum Ascomycota; class Pichiomycetes; order Serinales; family Metschnikowiaceae; genus Metschnikowia; species [Candida] ipomoeae. Next base: position 8,256 of record NKZK01000468.1, on the reverse strand, counting down.
ACACTAGAATATGCAATACTCAACATACTACAACAAGTAGTAAGCTATACTACAACAAGTAGTAAGCTATACTACAGTACTAAATGTATTTTGTATAGTAGATGTTGCTGTAAGACTGTAAACTAGAACAGGGTCCAATGTAGTGAATATTAGTGTAACTATGTATAGTGAATAAAGTACAGTAAACGTGGCATCATAATGTAGCGCAGTAAAGTGCTCAGTAATATAGAACTTTTTGTACGAAAGTGTAAAAGAATAGCACAATCTTATAGTGGCCAGTAGTAAAGGATGTTTGGATAAGTCGCTGTAGTATAGTATAGTGTTTGAAAATGTAGACTATAATTTATTCTGTAGTATATACTACTACGCTGTGGATTGAACTTGGCTAATAGTTGTGTATTCGTTGAAAATCTCTCGATCTCAGTGGTGAAAGATAAATCTTTTAGGGTAGTATGGCCGATAATCTTATTAATGAATTATGAATTCAGTCAATGGGACGTGAATTTATGTGTCATGCTCGACACGAGGACACACCATATGTTGTTGAGCATGATATGTTAATTCCTAAGACAATGTCACCAGTCTGGACTCAATTCAACCTGTTTGATCTGTTCGTTCTCAGCTCTGGTCAGTTCTGGACTTGCCTCTCCTCACTATTAGTAAAGAGGTTCTTAGTGTCTATCATATACTGTGTAGGACTTAACACAGCGTTGCTCAAAACCACTGCACTTTTAGTAGATGAGGGCCTGGGTTCCTATCGGAAAGTGGAGCCACAAATACTCTTTATGGCCTTTTTGACATCTATTCGGACAATCATCACGGAAATGATAGCCCAAATTAGCAAGGTTTTGAACCTCACAGTAATTCTGAACATGGATCACCTCGTTCTTACCGTGTAATCATCGCCAGACTGGGTGATGTAGCGCACCCATGGGTAACTTTGGTACTGCAACTTGGGTTCGTTGATACGCAAGTAGCGTACCTGGATTCCCGACGTAGTGAAGTACGGTATGGAGAAGTTGACCTTGATAGGAATCTTGGGCATTAGCGCATCTTCATCCACTACCGCAGGTAAGCCCAACTCCGCCTTCATGTGGAATTGCTTTCCGCCAGGAAAAGTCTTCATTTTCCACACCAAGCACGACTTCTCCGGAATCCACTTGACGGTTCCGTACTCTGGCGTGAATTTCGGCGTGTCTGCATCCTCCGGAATGGGAATCACCACCTCCACGTTATTGGCGGTGGATTTCTTCTTGATCTGCGCTTTCACCAGACACACGATCTCGACTCTAGAATGCTTATGCACCACAGTTTTGCACTTGACGAGAATCAACGGCTTCATCAAAAACTGTGCTGACAGTAACCGGTACGACATCACGGTGAACTCACCGTCCGGAGGAATAAATGTGATAATACGCTCGTTTTCGAACTTGGACAACCGCACGCACTGGTGGAACTTGATATCCTCCATCTCGATTTTCTTTGCCGAGCCGCTGGATTCCGTAGAGACTCCATCTTCATCTGCATCGCCGCTCAGGGTGAAAATGCCCTTATCGTTGAGCCCAAGCCGAAGGTCTGGCATACCACTGAGCTTCAGCTTCATCTTGACCTCACCCAAAATCTCCGAATTCAACACCTGCCCCTTAGCATTAATGAGCATATTGATAGACTCCACAACGTCCAAGAACGCCTCATTCTTCTTATAGCTAATACCGTCTTTACGCCAGCTCACAGCATTGGTCACAGCATTAGGAGGCTGTACTATACGCAGGGCAGTCTTGCGGATCAACTTGTAATAGTCCTGAGTGATATACTCCTTCAAGATTTTGGTGTCGGTGGTCTGTGGCACGCCAAAGTCCATCATTTCGTCTAGCAACTCATAGGTGATGACGAAATTGTCCCGGATGGACTCCTCCTCCAAAGACTTGAAGTACTGTGCCAAAACCTCGATGACCTTGGACAAAAACACAATGATGGTCATGATGTTTTCGTTTTTTCGGGTCAACGCACACACGTAGAGGTTGTTGTGGCTGATGAACACGTAGTTGATGCCCTTGTGATTGATGAAAGGCTTGTAGAGGGCATCATCCTGCTCCAAATCGAGGAGAAGAAGCGGGAAAGCTTCTATGGCAGACGAGGGAAGATCGCCTTTATAGTCCCGCGAGAGAAGCGGTTTTCCCTTGATGTCTAGAAAGTGTACCTGGCTGGCCATTGGTGCTGTGGGAAGGTGAGCGTGTTGAGTTGGCGAGTAGTGTGGTGCTGTGTGCAGGACATTTTATTAGGGGACACCACTCCACGATTTTGGGTAGAGGGTAACAAAATTGAAAGAAGCATTATCAGTTTGCCCTGTGAAATTTAAGAAAAGATGTGATTGTTGAAGCAAGAAATTACACCAGGACAAGCTTTATTTGCAGGAAGCATGATAAAATGTGGGTGCTATATGCAGTATGCACGGTGTATTACACCACAAGGCATGGCAAAAGACATAAAGCCCGGTACCCCAGAGTTAGACGTGACCTGTATAGACGTGTGAATTTTCAACCAGAAACGGTATGCTTTCGATTTTTGCAGTGACTTTACTTTTGCATCACCTGAGCATTTCTCATTTGGCACGTAACATATCACATTGTCTTGTTATCAAAACCTTAAATGCAGATAAATACGTTTACATGTTATTTAGGGTATCGTCAATGTGGTTCTCCAAAAATAGTCTGCTCACTCCCTGAAACTATTTTACCTCTTTCGGTCAAAAAGGCCACCAATGCGGCCCCCAGGCAATATAAGATAGATGTAACAGTCCATAATGGACGCTACCTACAGGCGCAACAGAGAAAATATGATAAGCCAAAAAATATTAGTAAAACAAAAAATAAAACAAAAAATAAAACAAATGAATTCTATCTCTCATTGAACTCAATAAGCAGAAATACCGTTGGTACCTTCTACAGTAGTAATGTAGTAAAAAAACACGGCTAATAGCTCCTGGATCTGCTGCAGTATTTGATCGTCAGACAGTGAAGTCTAAGGCCACAACCTGCATACCGTGGGCATTGTCTGCGATCGACATTGTAGTTTTGAGTCAACTTGTCTGCAGGATGCGGAAAGGCGATCCGGCTAAAAGTGATTTCAGCAGTGGTGCGTGAGTGACGAGAAAAAGTCTCGACCGTCCACATTCTCATCGAGGCCCACATATTTAGCAGCTCCTGCACACTTCGCCCCAAGAAAAATCCTCAAGAAATTCACTGCGCCCCTCCTGAAAAGTGTTTCCTCGGAAGCAGGCCACACTTGATCAGGGCCCCGCCTGTTATGCCCTAAAACCTTCCAAAACAATGGACTTGTCAGCGGGACATGCAGTCTCCACACAATATTTTGTCCAGCCAGGACGCGGGGGACTGCACACAGAGCAGGGTCCGGCTATGGCGTTTCGACTTACGCAAACGATCCTGTACGGTCCGAGACCACCAGACGAAGTCTATAACCATTGAGCTCTTGTTCTCTTGCCCGATTAACGTCGCCGGTTCGAGCGCGTATTTCACGAGGCGTGCCGAGCTGAGACTAGTACTATGTAGAGGCCTCCGATATAAATAACCCCAAATCGTAAACATTGCTCCTGCAGAAAACTCGCACCAGCAGCACAAGCCTCCACTTGCTGCGCTGTAGCCTCAAGAAAAGCACCGCTTACTTCTTCCCTCATATAAAAGGCTCAGTTTCTCACAGTCAGATTGGATAGTATTTTACAACTGCAACTTTTGAAACGGATACCCGAGGCTCCATAAAGTATTGAATTTTGATTATTAATATTGTTTGTTACATATTGATTATTAATTTTGATACAAAATATTGAATATTGAACTACATCGAAAGTGGACTGAATTGAATTAAGTGTTTATATAATCAAGTCGTGAAATCTTTAGTGTTAATACCCAGCTATGCTTTTCTCTTCGTTGCTCCTTCTCCCGCTCGCTATGGCAGCTCTCTCGCCAATCGAGACCAAAGGAAATGCCTTCTTCGTCAAGGACACCAACCAGCGTTTCTACATGCGCGGTCTTGACTACCAACCCGGAGGATCTTCCAAGCTTTTTGACCCTCTTGCCGACAAAGAAACGTGTGAGCGTGACATCAAGTACTTCAAGGAGTTGGGAATCAACACTATCCGTGTTTACTCCATCGACAACACCGCCGACCACGACGACTGTATGAAGGCCTTGGACGATGCAGGCATTTACTTAATTTTGGATACCAACGTTCCCCAGGCGCTGATTGCCCGTGACAAGGGTGCCGCCTGCTCCTACAACACCATGTACTTGAACGAGGTGCTTGCGACTGTCAAGTTGATGTCTAAATACGATAACACTTTGGGCTTTTTCGCAGCCAACGAAGTGATTAACGATGCTGACACTACTCCTGCTGCCACTTACGTCAAGGCCGTGGTGCGTGATATCAAGACTTTCCAAAAGAACAATGGTTTGAGACGTATCCCTGTGGGATACTCTGCTGCCGATGTGGAGGTCAACCGTCTTGAGAGTGCCCTCTACTTCAACTGTGGTGACGATGAAATGGCCCGTGTTGACATGTACGGTTTTAACGACTACTCCTGGTGTGGACGGTCTTCCTTCTCCACGTCTGGCTACGACAAGAAGGTGGAGAGCTACTCCAACTACTCGATCCCAATTTTCTTCTCCGAGTTCGGATGCAACAAGGTTACCCCAAGACCATTCACAGAGATCTCGGCCATTTTCTCCGAGAAGATGACCCACGTTTTCTCTGGAGGTCTTGTGTACGAGTACTCGCAGGAAGATAACGAATACGGATTGGTGGAGATCTCGCTGGACAAGAAATCGGTCAAGACCAACAAGGATTACGACAATTTGAAGGAACAATTCTCGCAAGTTGCTAACCCCCAGGGTGACGGAAAGTTCCAGGAGAACTTGCCTCATAACAAGTGTCCCCCAAAGAGCTCCTCTTGGGAGGCCTCTAACGATATCCCAGACACTCCAAAGGGAGCCTTGAAGTACATCAAGGGTTCCGAAGAGCCCAAGGGTTCCGGTTTCAAGGCCAACACCCAATGGGCCTGTGTTGCCGATGGAAACGATGAGGACGACAGCGGATCTGGCTCTGGATCTGGAAGTGGATCTTCTGGTTCTGGAAGTGGATCTTCTGGTTCTGGTTCTTCCGGTTCTACTTCTGGAGGAAGAAGCTCTGGCTCTTCCAGCAGAGGAAGCGATGCAAATGCTTCTTTCTCTACGTCTTTCTCCATGCTTGTGGTGTCGTTCATTTTTGCCGTGATTATGTAAGCGGAATCTTAAGAAATTGATTATATAACCACATACTTTCCATTGTAGCAATAGGGACTAAATAATTCAGAATTGAGTGTGTACATCTTAGCCTGATGTCTCATCACTAACCTTATACAGCTACTACAACTTCAAATCTTACTTGCACGCTTTTGAACTCATTTGATACTATCCGTCAACACTTTACGCTATTTTTTTGTCTACACTTTTTTCTACTCTATAAGAGTTAAATCGGGGAGGACATTTTGATTGAAAATAACCACCTAGAAATAATATTACCTAGGATCGTTTTAGACAATAGAAACCTTTAATGTTTTAGATGATACTATTATTTTTTTTCCACATATAGGCAAGAATTGCCGTTTGACAAATCAATGATGCATGATGTCATCATATTTTCGTACAGCCGTATCACAGTATCATAATTAGACACTATTATACTTGTACTTAACTACTCTACTAGGTCTTACTTCCAATAGAAATTAGCGATTCTACTAGGTATTAACTAATGTACTAAGTATTTTACTGTCCGAAGTATTAACTACTGTACTAAGTATTAACTACTGTACTAAGTGTTAGCCACTGTACTAATTGTTAACCACTGTACTAGGTGTTAACTACCGTACTAGGTATTACCTACAGTTCATCTAATTGTTAGCGAACTAGCTTTACTTTACTAGGTTTCGATTACTTTACTGTTAACATACAATTGCATCAAATGCCTCTGTCTCGTCTGACGTGACATGTTATTAAACATTGACAAGTCTACAAATAGTCTTATGACGAGTCGTTAAGTTTCCTCTTCAATAAATACTGATAGTTATATATACACTGCGGAACGAAACTACAAACGGCTGAGAGATGAATGTTTAACTATCAAATCCATATAAACTTCACATTACATTTTTAAAGCAACAACAAAAAGATAATGGTGCTGCAAACAGCCAGTAGTGGTTCTAGCCAGAAATTTTGAGTAAGTGGAAAATATCAGTACCACTGGAAACCAACTGAAAGTCTGGATACTGCTACAACCACTAATAAGTGAACAGTCAATGTACTAAGTTTTTCATCAGGTGGCTGCACTTAAAAATTCAAAGTATAAGAAGCTAGAGGCAGAACATATTATATGAACTTTGGGGTATGTGCATATTGTATATACCTATATAACCATTGGAAGATGATGATCATGCCCGTTGCTTAATACCGTACATCATTTCCTCCTTGTTGATCAAGTGGCCGATGCTGTCGACCTCCTCCAACAAGTTGTCCACGTCGTAGATCCAGTTATTCAAGAGCTCGTTGATGTTCTCGCTGTTGCTGGTCACGTGCGCGGCGCCGGCAGCGGTGCCATGTTGCAACTTATCGAACTTGACCACTCCCTGGGGCCGGTTGATTTTAGCACAGATCATACCCGTGTTGACCATTTCGCTGACGTAGTGCTCAGCCTCAGGCGGCGTCAAATTCAACAAGAATGCCAACCGCAGCAACTGGATGAACGAGTAGTACTTGTTGATGACCCGCAAGTTGTGCTCGATAATACGCTTGTGGAGGTTTTTGGTGTTTTCTTCGTTGGTAAACACCGCCGACTTGGAGAAATATTGCGTCGTGTACTCCTTGTCAATGGTATCCCACTGAATGAGCTCGTCGGTGGTGAAAGTGTCCAAAAGAGCCGCGATCTTGGCGTCCACGTTCTTGGAAAAGACGTGGTTGCGCTTAATCTTCTGCATTAAGTCCGACTGGAAGTTGTCGAATGGCGACAAGATGATGTTGTAGATGATCAGCACCAACAAGTCCTTGTAAGAGGAGGCCTCCTTTTCTTGTGGAATCTCCATTAATAGCAACGAGTTCTTGACAATGGAAATGTAGTCGTTCTCGTGTTCGTTGATCTGCAACAAGTCCTTCAAGTACACGGCCTTGTACTGGTCAGCTTTGTCGAAATTCTTCAATGTTTTGAGCAAGATCTTGCGGCTCAAAATCTTGGCTTGCAGATAGTCCCGTTTCTTCAAGGTCAAAGCCATCTGCTGCAAAATGTACTCCACCTTGGTCTCGAATGGCATCAACGAGTAGGTCTCGACCTGCAAGTCACACAAAATCTCTGTGGCAGTATCCAAGTCATTCTTCTCGTTCAAGTATATATCCGAAAGCATCCTCAGAACCTGAGCTCGCTCCACCTCCACGAAAATCTTCTTGTCGGTGATGGAACGGATGGTGTTGATCAACTGGATTTTGGTCTTCAACTGGGACTCCACGGAGTTCTGTAACTGGTCCAAACTACTGATCACGTGCTGCACCATCACCTGGATGGACGTTTTCAATTGGCCATGTTTTTTGGAAAGCGTGGCAATCAATTCATTGAGCTGCTGCCAGTCGTCGTGGGCCACCAAGGTCTGGACGATCTTGGCTAAGATCCGCTTGCTCAGGGGCAAGTCGGACGATTGCCGAATCTGTTTTTCAAGCACCAAGTAACGGTCAAGGGCATCGGTGTAGTTGGGCAATTTCTCGATGAGGGGGATTTGTTCGTCGAGAGTGGCCGAGAAATCCTTCTCTGCTTTCAAAGGGTCTTCTCTGGACATGGTGGTGTTGAGTTGGTGGCGCGACTGCTTCGTACGAAGTGTATCAGACATCGGTGCACCAGTGTATACCGGGACATCCGTACACCAGAAACTAGAATCAACACCTATAAGCTGAATTACCTTCTGAAAATTTATTTATTTGGTATTAAAGCAGCTTTTTGATGTATACTAAGTCCAGTTATTATGTCCAGTAAATAATAAAAGATTGAAAAACTTGGTGGAGTCAAAACTTTAGGGCTAGCTCTAAAAGCTATTGAGCTACTGCATATTTCTACTCTTGGATCCATTATACACACACAACCTTTCTGTGGATTAGACAACACATGTTCCGCAACGATAGTTGGGGTACCAGGTGGACCATAGATTAAACATGGTGTAATGTCCAGTGG